>JARKHS020036618.1:0-75016 GCA_030143305.2 Amblyomma americanum | reverse complement strand
AAAAGCAAGTTACATGTAATGCGATTCACCAGTAGTTGCCCGCGCAATAGCATATCACGTTTATAACGCAAGCGCATTTTCGAAAACTTTCTAGAAGGGAAGGTTCGACGAAACGCCCGAGTTCGCGAGCAGGAAAGAAGCTTCTCTACGCGTAGAAAAAGCGACCAGCACAGTCGCGATTTTTATGCGCGACGTTACGACGCTTTTACATCACCTACGAGACACCGCAGAATATTAGAACTCCGGCTGCGTCTCTCAATATTCGGGTCAAAGCCGCCCCTCTTTCCTCTGCCGTCTTTCACTGAATCACAAGTCTCCATCACTATCTTTCCCAATATCTCGCATTTCCACCAAACCTGAACAGGAGGAAACTCATGGGACACGCCGCAGAGCGGGCGTATCGGGCGCCGTCAAGCCGAATAAGGACCATCGGCCAAACGGGAAAGGAAAAAAAGGGTAGAAAAAGAAAGAGAGAGAGAGAAAGAGGGGAGGAAATACCGATAGCTGAACAAACACAGAAACGTACAGACCACACGTGTGTCGTCCGTTGGCCAAGTCGCCTTGAGCTCTTTTCCTCATGGTCAGCCCTTTTATTTTTGTTTTATTTTTTCTGCCGAGAACCCGGTCACCCCCCTCCCATGCATATACCGGCTCACGCAACCGCGCCTTCGGGCTTCGAAACCAAAGCTGGCCGATGATGGAACGGACTTTCAGCCCTTCCAAATCCCCTGGTCATCTATTCTAACGTCGACGCGCGCGCTCGCGACCGGCGCCACAGCGAGAGAGAGAGAGAGAGAAAGAGAAAGAGAGAAAGAAGATTTGAGGCTGGGCCGGGTGGCCACCGTTGATGCTGAAGAAAAACTCGTTTCGCAAATGCCCTCGCTGCGGCGAAAATCCTGCCTTGGCCCCTTTGCCCAGGCTTCACAGCCTGTTCCCTCGTCTCCTCACCATCTTTTCGCTTCCGTTTCCGTAGCGGTCCCTACTCCTCCCTCACGTCCCCTTTCTCCGGCCGACCAAGTCCGTCGTCCCGGAGGCCGTCGGCGACCGCTTTCCCTCGCCAGTTTCCAGCTTTGTCTCCCACGTCAGGTGCGTGCAGTCCTAGTGTGTAATGTCGCAGTGTAGGTAAAGTCGAAGCATACACGAGAAATAACGCTGAGCTAAAAAAAAATAGAACTCGTATCTGAACAAGCTGAAGTCGTAGCTGCAATCAAGAACAGCAAACGGAGGTGAACAGGGCATGCGATATGGAGAACAAACAACCGTTCGACCCAAGTGTAAAGCATCAGATTCCACGAGAAGGCAAAGCAGAGCATAGAGTCAGGAGAACGGATGAGTTCAGGGAGTTTGCGGGGATACGATGAACTCGGCTTGCGCAAGATAGGGTTAATTGGAGATCACTGACAGATACATTTGTTGTGTAGTGACCGTAGACAGGCTGTTGCAGATGAGGACTATCTGGACAGCAGCCAAATCCGAAGTGATAAGGTGGGTCGGGCATCAGCATTACAGCTGAGTCGACACTGCGACCGAAGGAGGTGATATCGGGGGTGCAGCGGCTACTACATCGCCCGAGGCTTGATCTCGAAGCTGTGAACACGGGTTCGCCGTAGAGCGCCGGGAAAGACCTTCAGTTGTCCCACAGATGCGAACACGTGGCGCCCTCTGGCAGTTCCTGGAAGCTGGAGGAAAACAGAACATAAGACGTGGAGCCCAGCAATAGGACAATCCGCGTTAGCCTGCTATCCGCGGGGTCCTTGACGCCACAGAAACTCGCGAATCCTTTGTGGCGAAGTTTTTTGTCGCCGAACTACGTGCTTCTCTCATAAGCCTGCAACACGGGCCGAACTCCACACATGTATTTCGCGCCCAAGCATGACCTCAGGAAAGGCTGGCGCAGATGTTTTGTAAACAGTCGACTGTCGACAATTCCATCTCGAAGGGGTCCGGAAGGTAGTTCGAATTACAGCGAGTTCGAAAAAATTAGAGCCCTTTAAACGCACACGACGTTGATCGGGAGAATGCATCTGTTGTAATTGAGAATTCGAATCAACAAGACACCATTCGTAAAAGTTAGGAAAAAAAGCACCTTTTTCTTTCTTCAGTTTCTGCACATGTGTCAACACTACTACAAGGTTTGTGAAGGATGTAGAAATGGCATTCACAAATTCCGTGACAACACATGCTTCATGCATCCATTTCAGGCTATGGCCTGCGAAGGAAAGCTTTTCAGCGTTCTAGAAAGCAATTCCAATGCTGTAAAATTGTAAGGAGTCAATAAAGAATCGCCGTGTAAAAAAAACAAACGAATTTCTGTACAAAACACAGATATCTAACTTTCCTACCAGAACAAGGCGGGCGGATCATAATACTACGTACTCTGTGAGCTGCACGCAATGATCGCAGTAACAGAACACTAACAAATATAATGTAGAAGAAACCTGAAAGAAAGGCCAATTAAGCATGCCTTGAGAAATAAAGGACACAGACCGCACCGAATAAAAGTTTTCGAACGATGCAGTGACCTGAATACCGACCACTATGCAACGTACACAACAATTTTACTGAAGGGTTACGCCCTCCAGTACAAATGTATCGGGAACAGAAGTTGAGGGGAATCGCGTCCATTCACCATTATTATATTTTAGCTCAGCCATATTATAATAACCCAGGGAATTGGGAGTTACAAGCCTATTTTTTGTTTTCGTTCCAAACATACGAATAGAAAGAAAAAAGAAGGCGCCAAAATTTTGTACGGGGAGCTGCCCGTGTGTAACAATACATTATGTAGGATCCCCGGTGTTCCGAAAAATAAAGTTGCTTGGATGATATGCTGTTATGAGTGATAAAAAAACTAGCTAAGAAAAGGATAGAGAAGACGATTCAGAAAAATAAGCAAATTCTGTCTACAACAATACGCACAATTTCAGGGAGGCACATAGTGAGCTCTTGTGAACGAAAAAAAAAGAAAGAGCAACGGCTAAAATGCCAAACCAGGAGCACTGCGATTTGTATTCGCTCGCAAGTTCTGAATGCATCACGGAACGGTGGCATATCTCTCTAGATGCTGCTAGACGCGGCCTGATAGACAACCCGTGTCTCCTTGTTCTTGCTTTCAGCACTACCTTACTTATGTACATAACGTATTGTTTATGCATACAACACATGCACCGTAACGTAGGAATGAGGTGAAAACGCCGAATATGGAGAGAACATCATTTCATTCTTTATCACGTTCATCTACACTAAACAACTAGCCTGACTGACTCATGCTGGAACTTAAAATGTTCCAGCGAAGTGAGTGTTTTTCAACTAATTACACATACAGCCATGATGGCCCGCTCTATAAGAAACCAGAAACGCCGTTCTTACAAAGTTATAAAGAGTCAAAGGAGCGCAAAGAACACGGACGACTGAAGAAAGACAAACACATGCGCTGACTACTACCAAATGAAAAAAAGTTTTATTCGCATGTGAAATTAATACTGACACACGCGAATAAAATATTTTCACTTGGCAGTAGTCAGTGCGCGTGGTTGTCTTTATCCAGTCACCCGTGTTCTTTGACTCTTCCTAATGACCCAACTAGCCCAAATTGTCACTGTTAATATGGATATTCCGAGGGCTTACGCTATTCACTGCGGACGAAAGGAGCATATATCAACACAATGAGCCCAGCTTTATGTACACGAGCACGAAAGTGAAAGAACAAGTTTAAAAGAATCTACGCATGACGATCAGGGACGAGGAGTCGAAACCAACTGCCGGGTTGAAAACGTCAGCGCACGCATTGCTCCCGCAGTTCGGCGGCAGCGAACACTTAATCCGCCCGCTCCACGATATAGGAGCACCTGTAAAGGGTACTCTGCCGTTAGCTTCTTCGTAGTGTGAGAAAGCACCATTGAACAAACGGAGAGGATATATTGCTCCGGCAGTTAGGACAGATTCTTGAAAATCTAACAGCGCACGCACACACCTAAACATAGCAACACAAAGTAGGGTTATAAGAATATACCTTGACCACACAGCGTCATGTAGACATCGTGCCCAGCCGAGATCAGCGAAATCAAAGCTGAGGAAGGTCTAAGGGACTGCAATTTCAATTCAAGCAAATCGGTAATGATCCAGGCAGCCACTCAACCCTTCAAAATGAACAACCCTCGTCTCGAACAAATATAGCGAACATTTCCTCGCGCAGCATGCAATGTCCCCGAAACAAGTGTTGCTCTAAGATAGCTACTACTGATGCAGCTCTAATATGAGAGCAATGTTACTGATGCTGGAGAAGATTGCGGCATCACTACTACAAAGGAAAATGAGTACCTAAGAGATAGTGGAGAGGTTTATTGACTGACCATTTCATTCTTAGGTATTAATGTGCTCAATAAAAAAAAAACGCGGCATATGGAGAACGCTGCAGTGAAGGGCACCAAATAAATTTCGACCATCTGAGGTTTTTTTTTGGTACCAAGTGTTCAGTAGAAGAGGAATTCTGCATTTCGAGTCCATCGAAATACACAGTCATGGACCCAGAAGTCTAGAAACAAGAGAACCATCAACACGGGTCGCAGGAAATTAAAAGGCAAAGTAGGGGCGTTAGACCCCAAGACCAAGGTGCCGAAAAAACGGCCTTAAAACAGCCGGAACGTGAGGTGTTTACAGCAAGCAACGAACGCTTCGTGGCGCGGCTATGCTGGAATCATTAGGAATCATCATGGCAACTAATGTACCCCGTAGAGGTACTCCCTCGCAGTGGGCATTCGGATCCTAAAGCAGGGCAGTCGCTGCTGATTGGCTCATGCGCCTGCTGCTTGAAAGATCCGGGGACAGGTGACCAGATGGTGTTACCACTCCGCCGAGACCACTTCGGTGCCTGCGCTTCTTTTGGTTGTTTTTTACTCTGAATGGCCGGTTAGCCGCTGAGACGCCAGTGATATGGCGACACGCGGCCCGCGCAGCATCTGTTGTGGGCGCCTGTTGGCGTAATACCCTTAAACCTGCAAGGGGACCGCACACTGTCATGACGTCACCCAAGTGAAATGGGCCTGCGCGACATACTTTCAGGGCTTTGTGAGGGGGTGATCTCCTTCTCCTAGGTGATGCTGTCTCATGTCTTCCTAATAACAGAGGCGACGATCGCAACGACAAAATCAATGTTCAGAATGCGCAGATGAGGGTAGCGATCTCGGAAACATATTGGCATGTGCAAGGGTACGGACCGAGGGAAAACAATCGTTATGGGACTGTTTCGATCAATTTAACATGAAACAAGCAAAGAAAAGCAAAAGAAAGCTCGAGAGTGAGAGAGAGGAGCGCTCCGTGAAACGCACCTATGATGGTGCCTCAACTTCAAATAAACGAACTTAGCAGCAGCTCCGAAAGAAACAAGAGCACGAGACGCTTCGACGACTTTACACATTCTTTCGAGATTACTGATTCCCCACCCCGTGACGAGAGAAGCACAGAGAGAGAGAGAGAGAGAGGCAGAAAGAGAGAGAGAGATACAGAATGGAGCACACAGTGAATAGGGCGTTGCCAGCAGACGGCGCCAGAAGATCGAGCAGACGAGAAACAAGTCTGGCAGTGGTGGCGCCGCCACGCAATGAACGAGCGAAGCCGCGTTATTCGCATCCGAAGACAAATGGGCCCAGCCACTCTTTCGAGCGGGAAAGGCAGAAGGGGAAAGAAGATCGAAACGGATCGAAAAAGAACGGGAGTAAAGTCTGCGGACTCGGGACGCTGGAAGCGCAGCTCTCGAAGATGACAAAGAAAAAAAAGGGGGGAAACGCAAGAGATACGTCACAGGGAACCAGCAAAAACCAATTCGATAAGAAACGTAGAGCACTCATGCAAGCAGGAACATTCCAATCGTATATACGACGCCGATCGCTCACGAGAACCCTTCCGCGTAAAAGCGTGCCTCATAAAAAAATAAAAAAGACAGGCAAGAACAAAAATTCCAGTTTAGCCATGTTAAAGCCGACGACCAGAGATAAAAAAAGCGGAAAACAAACAATAAACGTGACAAGGTATAACCAGAAATAAAAACCGACAATAAAGGAAAAGAGCATTGGTCAAAGTAAAGCAGAAGACAAAAAACTCAAGGAAGGGGGGGGGGGGGCGAAGAACACGCCAGAGAAATTGAGAAGCAGCGGCACCGGCTGTCGCGAGGCGGGATCTGGCAGTGCCGAGAGGAGAACTGTACCGGGGCCGTTCCGGCAGCGATATCCCCCTTACGCCGCTCGGCAACACGCCCGTGGGTCACATGTCGAGCGCCAGTTATCAATCATGAATATTGGGAGCCATTCGGAGTGGAAACGGAGCGCGCAGTTGGCGGCGCACGCCTCGCGAAGTCGGCCGAAAAGCGGAAAAGGGCTTTTTTTTTTTTTTAAGCTGAGGAAGCGGAGTGCTCTTCGGAAACGCTCGAGTTATTTATTCAGTAAATTCCGGAGTGATGTATACGCTGAAGGAGGGAGCAGGAATAACAGAAACAGTCAACAACGTAAAGAAAAAGTATACCTTTCAAAATGGTGGCCCTAACATTAGCGACACCGGATTTTGCAGGAACAGGAAGATAGCTGTGACGCGTTACTAAGCTGTAAATGATTTCGAAAAAACGAAGACAGCAGTGTGAATCACAGCACAACCTCGTGGCTTCTACTTCACTTGCAACCACAATGCAGTCCCGAAAGGCCAGTCAGGTGGGAAAAAGTACGCACAACTGGGGATATTTAGCAATATAAGGTAACTAACATCGCCGCCTGGGTTTGTACTGCTTCTTTGTTCATGATAAAATCCGGCTGTACGCGGCGTTATCACTTTGTGACGCGAGATGGGAGCACTTTTATCGAGAATGTTCGCAGCCACGCGCAAATGGTTCTACGTTGTTCGAGATTCTTGTGGTTGCCATTCGCATCGTATCTCGAAGGCTTAGAGTAGTCAGCTTTTAATTGAGCGCGGCCGAGAAATGCGGTGATTCGATACTTGTACGACCGCCGAACACGACTGCTGTTATTGCCACCGCCGAGTTATTCAGTTGTGCGTGGGAGCAAGTCGGCCGTAATAAAGTTTTTGGAAGTCTTTTGACTGTGGGCCTGAGTGCCGGAGCTGCAGTCACCACAAGGTGAGAATATGAAGACACGGACATGACTGACAGCAAGGAACTGAACCAAGTGGACGAGGAGGAGGAGGAAAGGTAGGGAGGTTAACCGGAAGAATAACCGGTTTGCTACCCAGCACGGGGGGGGGGGGGGGGGTGAGGTGATAAAAAGATGAAGGATGAAAGAGAGTATAAGGAAACTGAAGCCACTATGCGAAGTCACAGCGTTCGGTACACTCACAGCCTATCGTGCAGGCCAGATGTCTTCAAGAAGCGGAGCAGCGCCTTGGAGGCCTTCACCGCCGACGATCGCCGCGGCCGGTGGCCGAGAATCTTCATTTCCGTCCGTGGGCGCGGATCAAGACGCTCCAGTGCACGGCAGAGAGACTGCCTTTCGGCGCTGTAGGCAGGTCATTCACAAAGAATCCGGGCTATAGTCGCATCACACCCGCAGATGGCACATGCAGGGCTATCAGCCATGCCGATTAAAAAAAAGAGTAACGCTTGGAGAAAGCTACAGAAAGCCACAGGCGACACAGAAAAGTTGCTTTACATCGTGGTAGGCCGGATGGAAGGCGGAGCTTCAGATCTGGGTCCAAGGTTTTCAAACGCGAATTAGAAAATTGGCCTGAATTCCACGCGGCAAACGCGATGTCCCGCGACAGTGGTCTAAGCCTACCCGCTGCGTCGGCTCTCGAGATGGGGATGGACACACAATCACCCTCATGGTGAGCAGTTCGCGCGGCATCGTCCACGCGGTAATTGCCTGCGATGCCGCTGTGTCCTGGGCAGCCATTGGTAAACAATATCGTGCCCTTTGTTGATGGCTGTGTGGTGGAGCTCAGATTTCCGCGACCAGTTGTTCATGGGACCCATGACGAAGAGCAGATTGTAAGGCTTGGAGGGCTGCCTTTGAATCCGTGAAAACAGACCACTGCTGGGGTGTTTCTTCACGTATATATTGAATGGCGACGCAAATAGCAGTAAGTTCTGCCCCAGTCGATGAATTCCGGTGTGATGTTTTCACCTTCTTAACTGTGGTCCTTACGGGGATGACCCCTGAGGCCGAGGAACTGGAAGGGGGTCACTAAGCCATCGGTGTATACGTGCAGTCAGTGTCCGTGTTTCTCATGCAAATACTTTAGAGTTGTCTGTTTTAATGCTGCCGACGATAAATCAGGCTTCTTTTTGATGCCCGGTATGGAAAGAAGCACACGAGGTTGGCGCAGACTCCATAATGGAGAAGACGGTCTAGAGGCTGGCGTAAATGGGGCTGGTAGAAAGTCGCGATGGGCATCAAGAATTTTCGCAAACGATGTACTCGGCCGGTTAGCAAGATGATGTGCGGGAGTCCGAGAGAGGTGACGAATATGCGCTCTCAAGTCTCCGATTGTTACATGGGCAGTCACTGGATTCTCCTGAGCAATGAGTACATGTTGCGGCTGTAGACGCGCATTTTGGCAGTCCTAGGCACGTTCGGAGAGCTTGAGCTTGAACACTTTGCAGACACCCTATGTTCATTTTCCTGAAGTTTCCTAGTGCAGGCATAATGTACGGAAGGAATCCCATGAATAATGCGGTGTACAGTTGGAGCATCGACTGCACTGATGCTCCCCACGGCTTCCCTCCGAGAAAGGATAGAACGTGAACGATCGATGTCAGTCGCCTTTTCGTGTACGAGACATGTGGGCTCCACGTTAGATTGCGATCGATGATTCCTCCAAGGAAGCGATGGCTTCTTTCGTAGGGTATTGTTGAGCCATTTATGCGTACGGGGTGGTGGGACATGCTCTTGCGTGTAAAGGCAACAAGGGAAAATTTTCCAGTAGAAATCTCCAGGATTTGCAGGCGGAGGTAGTCCGTAAGAATGCTTGCCGCCTTTTGAAGCCATGCTCGAACTTGTGGCTGCTTAACTCCTGATGCCCAGATACAAATATCATCCGCATAGACTGAGACTCTCGCCGACTGTGGTAGTACATCGACAAGGCCGACAAGCGCAAGATTGAAAAGCGTTGGGATAAGTGCTCCACCCAGTGGGACCCCACGGGAAGTGAAATCTGAAGATGTTGGTCCGTCCTCAGTCTGCATAAATAGTGATCTGTTGGATAGATAACTGCGTATCCAGCAGAAAATGCGACCACCAAGTTCTGCAGCTTCCAGAGTCTAAAATAGCTTGATGAGTGACGTTATCATACGCCCCTTTAACATCCAGAAACAACGCCGCGGTCAAGCGCTTCAGATGCTTCTGATGTTGAACTGATGTCACCAGGTCAATCACGCTATCAATAGACGAACGTCCACGCCGAAACCCGGACATTACATCTGGGAATAATTGGTAGCGCTCCAGATACCACTCAATTCGTGTAAGTACCATCCTTTCCATGAGCTTGCCCACGCAACTAGCCAATGCGATTGGACGGTACGATGCTAGGTCAAGCGGCGATTTTCCGGGTTTAAGGACTGGAACCAGACGACTTGATTTCAACGCGTCCGGAACTGTACCCACACACCATGATGTATTGAAGTGGTCTAAAAGAGCACGCCGAGCCTCCTGATGAAGGTTTCAAACCAAGTAAAAACAAAAAACATAGCTATTAAAACAAATGATTAATTTATAAATTGTGATCAAGGGAACACAACAAGGAAGCGCTAATACAGAATGTATGCCACGAGAAGAAAAAGGAGGAAATGTGGGTAGTAAACTGATTGTAAGGGTTCTTCCAAGTCAAGTGACTTGCCGATTCTGCTGAAGAACTACTGTAACGACACCCGAACGGGAGTCGAGAGGAACAGGTTAGGACTGGACATGGAATGTACAGTACAAATAACTGATGCTCTAACAGGCCAAAAAAATTAATTGCAAGGAAAAAAAATCGTCGTATGGCCGCCGAAAATCAGGCGTACAGATACTAGGGACCTTTAACATATCGCGTACTGCCACCGCTAACCGTGTGCCGCGCCCCACCAGTGCGCATGCGCCAGCCGGCACCTGGCGCCATCTGGAGATGTCACGGGCGATTTGCGCGTGCGCAGACGAGGTGGCGGTACGCGCTATGCTAAAGGTCTCCAATATTGGGAAGTTCGCTAGGATAACGTGGTCGCGGTAAGTGCAGCACAAGGATAACTGCACATCTCCGTTTAGCAAGGCGCTCCTCTCTCTGTTCGGACGTCTCCGCTGCTCTCTTCACCTTCTTACGCTCATCCTCTGTTTGTTGAGCAGCCAACTGCCAGTCGACAACCTAAGGATCGGAAGAGTTAATCTTCTCTTGTCTATAGCGCCGTTTAGCAGCGGCTGCACTCTCCTTCTCTGCATGCATGTCAAACGTCGGGATACCGACGCCCATTACATCTCCGCCTTTTATACGCAATGCTGCGCATGTGACGCGCGGTTCGGGTGATAGAGCGGCGTGCGGCGACGAAGAACGCGGCGCAGCTGTGGGAGTCTCCCTGGTTACCATGGTATCGGCGCATGCGCACAACTGCTAATCGACATGACCTCACGCTCGGTTCGGATGGTGGAGCGGCGGCGCGGCCGGGGCGACGGCGAAGCGCACGCCGCACCTTGCTCCTCTCCGGTTGCCATGGTAACGGCGCATGCGCACAACAGACCTCTCCCATGCGCCGCGAAATGCTCGACTGGTAGCCCAGTGTAGCTCTCGCTACAAAACACACCGCACCCAGGGCTTTCCTTTCACGTCGTTGGGCCGTACGTTGCTTTCAAGCCGAGACTAGGTAATCAAATGCATCTCTTAAACATCCAGAAATGAAAAAAAAAACACGCCTGTAACCGACATGGGCAACAGAGAAGATGCGCATGTTTTTGCCAGAGAATGGGCTCATAAAAAAGAAAAAAAACTGCCGAGGAGCAATTTGCTGACAAGGAAGCAAGCCATTTGATATAAGACCAATAGCATAGACGGCCTGAATGCTTTCAGGGAATATGAGCGAAAATAGCCTATGTACGCAACAAAACTCCACAACTACACAGCGAACCAATCCCTGACTCGCTGGGCCTAACTGGCGTAAACAAGCTGGACCATGTAATTCAAATCTGCCGGCTGTGAAGCAAGAGGGCAGAAAGACAAAAAATAAAGGAACCTGCTGTTAGAAGATGGCTGCTCACTCCATGGTGTTTTTCACCAGTCCTTAGATCAGAATTTCTTCATCACGCTGACCGAATTGCTTTGGAAAGCTAGCTTAGACGCTTGCGAGGGCTTAACGATCAAACACGGAGAAGAAGTATACTAAAGTTTATTATTTTTTGCGCGACCAGATTAAAAGGTCAAACGCGATTCTTTCAAGCTAGTAAAAAAAAAAAGAAAACAGCCTTGAATCGATAAATTTTTCTCTTCACTTGAAGCAAAGAGTGCCGCTGCAGGAGACCTTTCAGCGCACCTGTTTACCTGTTTACGGGGGTCCTGTTGCGCGCGCTTAAGAGCTTATCTGCGGTGAAAAAAAAAACGCAGTTTAATAAAAGAGTGCCGCACATCCGCGCACTTATTTAGCTGGTTCTAAGGAAAAGATGGATATTTGCCCTTTATGTGTGCAGCAACCCGCTCTCGGGGGTACACGAACGCGCAGGCAATGAAGAGACAGGCCGCTCAAGAGAAAAAAAATTGTGCGATATTTTCAGAGGGTCATTATAAAAATAAATAATAAGAAAAAAAATGCCGCCACAGGATGCTTTGTTTACAGAGTACGGCGTAAGATGCCGACACCTTCCGATATGTGAGCACACAATTATGGATAGTGTTGTTGACGTACCGCAAGGTGCCGCTTTCTGCCGCTCCCCAATCCATTCCCCTTTCCCACATTTAGTCGAAGCACCTCAGAAAAAAAGCCCCTCCAATACCTGACTCCTGCCCTGCTTTCGCCTCTAAGGATCCTCGTGCCGCGAACATTTGCAGTGTTTGTTCATTCTTCAAATCTGCCGCCGCACAACTTTATCGCTTTGTTTGCGACGCAAGACGCGACTAGATTTATCTCGATTGATCGCAGCCAGGCAGAGCTGATTCTACGTTGTTCCGGAATGTTCTAGTATAACTTTGCACGCTTTATCTCGAATGTTCGCTATCAGCTTTAAATTGAGCACGGCCGACAGCGGCGGGCATTCTGTTCGACGACCGCCGAGCACGCTTGTCGCTTCGCCGCCGCCGAGTGATTCAGTCCATTTTGGGCGCAAGTGAGCCCAATAAACAGTTTTCTTTTAGAAGACCTTTTGTCCGTCTTCATCGCTGATTCGACCACCGTCAGCACTACGTGACACTCGCTTCTACCCTGTAAGCGTTCCAAATATCGCCCTACCTTCGAAAACTGGCTCTTATTCTGCTCCGTAGCCGTTCAAGCCGCCAGCCTCGCCCCCAACCCCCTTGCCTTAAAGACGTTAGGACTAAGCAAAGCCCCAGCCGCGACATAACCACGCCCAAGCAAGGTCCAAGCCAGGACCAGACATGGACAAAGCCAGGACCAAGCAAGGCCCAAGCCAGGGCCAAGCAAGGCCCAGGCCAGGACAAAGGAAGGCCCAAGACAGGCCTTAGCGAGAATTTATCCTGGCCTAACACATCATTATCGGCACCTGAGTGATGAAAATAAAATAGGTTTTCTCTCCTGAGCCACAAATCTAGTCCGCGATAAACTATAAATGATGACAGCTTTATGTGAAGCTCTGTATAAATTTGCAGGCACGCCGACGAACAGTTAAATAAAGGAAGAAAAATATGAAGAGAAAAGCAGAGATTAGAAGCAACAGCGGGTTCGAGTTGAGTAAAAATCGACGACAAACAACAGCACCACCACCGAAGTTGTGCGACAAAAATAAAACAAACATAAATGGATGTAATTACTCGGTTGGTGTCATCACAAGCGAAGTGGTGTCACGACACCTCATATAATGTGTAGGTTGTTGCCGGAAGCCCACGGAAGCTACAAAACACGAATGCGTAGCTGGAAAGAAACCTTCCTCACGAGAGCGCGCGCAGACATGGCGGGAACGTCAATAAGGTTTCGCATCCGGCTTAAAACCGACAATAAAAGTTTTTTTTCCGTAATGTCTTCACGCGAGGAGAGATAGATCACCCGTGTGCAATGTGTATGTTAGAAGAGCTAAGTATACCGTGAGTATCACCCACTGGAAACGATACACAGGCTGCATCAGAAAAAAGAACAAAACCCGCGCAGAGAGTCGCCGCAAATCTGGTTTAGTACTCGCGACAAATTCTCCCGAAAGAAACGCGCCTCCTTCGACGGAACAAAGCTTGAGGAGATAACACACATGGCCGACTTCTAAGTTTCGTAATCTCCAAAACGACACGTACAAAGAACAGTATATCTATCGCGTAGACGGGGAGCGCTGAGGACGAGAGTTCGAGGAGGAAACAGAGATACGGGGCCCAATTACAACTGTCGTCCGCCCGGACTTCCTCAAGACGGAAAAACCATTAAAAAAAATAAGGCTAAGGAGACTACAGCGCGCACACAGGAAGAAAACTTACCCCACTCATACACTCCTCCGATGCGCGAACGTTCTTAGATTATATCGCCGCGCCTCATTTCTCGTCCCTTATTATTCCTCGAGACGGGATTTTGAGAACGTGAGCCGACGGCAGGGGCATAGTATCGCGTCTCAGCTCAGCTCCGGATGAAGACTGCGATCGGGCTGCAGATATTAGACGCACGAAAAGATTCGCATCACCAAGGATAAGGGCGTACAACTGAACTTCTAGTTATATACAAAAAAAGAAAACAAGACAACGCAGGTGCTCAGTATAGCGCGATGCACAAAAAGAGAGAGAGGAGATCTATAAATAGGAGGAATAAATCCCACGCTAAAAAGATAAAAATAGAATATAACATTTTTCCCCCCTAGTGATCCTTGTTGGATAGCACATTTATTTTCCGCACTGCGATTTTGACGACCTCAAATGTGAGACACAAAGAGAGAGAATAGGCAACGAACTAAAGCCCGAAACGGGAGATAATAATCCGACAGGCGCTGGATTTCCGCACCACCAGGATTCGGGAAGGACTGCGAGTGTATACGCGCCAGTGACTCGTTTGTATATCCAAATTTATTTATTTTCTAGTTCCGCGCGCTTTTTCAGTAACGCGGAGATATCTGTCTGCCTTAAAAGAACACCAATGAAGTGCCTTTTTGTTTCTTTCGCGCCCCGTTTTCGAAATTAGGTATTGCGGATCTTTTGTTCCCGTGGCTTGCTTCTTTACACTTGTTTCCAACTGTGCTAAACGATTTTCGTCTGCGTAGACCGTAAGTAACAAGAACGTAGCGTTTTAGATTTCCCAAGTAACGCGCGTGCAGCCCCCCCCCCCCCCCCCAAAAAAGAAAGAAAGAGAAACAAACGAGCAACCAAACAAAAAAAAAAACGAGGAAAAAATTGCACACGGCCACCGTCAATGATGCAGCGGACTTCAGCGCTAGGTTTTGCGTAGCCCTGCCTGACTATGGCGTTACGGACAAACGAGCCGGTTAAGCGGAACAGCCGGTTAAGCGGAAGTACTGCCAGAACTTGGCCACGACGCGGCTGGTAGAACCCGGCGAACTAATAATAATAATTGGTTTTTGGGGAAAGGAAATGGCACACTATCTGTCTCATATATCGTTGGACACCTGAGCCGCGCCGTAAGGGAAGGGATGAAGGAGGGAGTGAAAGAAGAAAGGAGAGAAGGGGTGCCGTAGTGGAGGGCTCCGGAATAATTTGGGACCACCTGGCAATCTTCAACGTGCACAGACATCGCATCCTTTCTCCTTTCACTCCCTCCTTTACCCTTCCCTTAAGGCGCGGTTCAGGTGTCCAACGATATATGAGACAGATACTGCGCCATTTTCCTTTCCCCTAAAAAACCAATTATTATTATTATTCACTGACATCGCACAGCACACGGGCGCCTTAGCGTTTTTTCCTCCATAAAAACGCAGCCGCCGCGGTCGGGTTCGAACCCGGGTACTCCGGATCAGTACCCGGGTTCGAACCCGGTGAACTATTAGAGAGGTTTGCATAGCGCAACCGGCAGCAGCGAACCGGTTTTCGGAAGCACCAGCTGCGCATGCGCAGAAAGAACACCCAACACTGCGCAGGCGCCGCTGGGTTTCCCCGGAAGCGGATCACGGCAGCGTATTGCGCTAAGCTAAATCTTTCATTATTGCATGTGCTGACGTGGAGCTAGATATGGTGATCACGTGACCTACGGGCCGGGTTCAGATGCCACTCCACCCTTCTCTGCACCCGTGGTCACCTGGTCACGCGACCCTGCGACGTCAAAATAAATAGGATGCCCCACGACGTGAGACCCGCCAACGTCCCTTGACGGCCAGAACGCGTCGGCACGCGCTACACAAACGAAACGTCGAAGGATCTTTACGCTTGCCCCGCCGCGGTGGCTCAGTGGTTAGGGCGCTCGACTACTGATCCGGAGTTCCTGGGTTCGAACCCCGACCGCGGCGGCTGCGTTTTTATGGAGGAAAAACGCTAAGGGCGCCCGTGTGCTGTGCGATATCAGTGCACGTTAAAGATCCCCAGGTGGTCGAAATTATGCCGGAGCCCTCCACTACGGCACCTATTTCTCTTTCTTCTTTCACTCCCTCCTTCGTCCCTTCCCTTACGGCGCGGTTCAGGTGTCCAACGATATATGAGACAGATACTGCGCCATTTCCTTTCCCCCCCAAAAACCAATCTTTACGCTTCGCGCCGAAATCAACAAACGGGATCGCCTCCCCAAAAACGAAACAACGAGGTGCCGTAGTGGAGGGCTCCGGAATAATTTCGACCACCTGGGGATCTTTAACGTGCACTGATCCCCAGGTGGTCGAAATTATTCCGGAGCCCTCCACTACGGCACCTCTCTCTTCCTTTCTTCTTTCACTCCCTCCTTACCCTTCCCTTACGGCGTGGTTCAGGTGTCCGCCGATATATGAGACAGATACTGCGCCATTTCCTTTCCCTCCAAAACCAATTATTATTACTATTATAACCTCACGAACGGTGTCCTTCATCCATTTTTTATACTGACTAATTCAAATGATGAGGCACAGAAGAGATCCTTTTCAGTACGCTGTATAATTGAAGGTTCATCGCATGGCGTCACTGACGGGCAATGGGGAGAAGGGATTTTCTTGGGGAATTTCAGGGACGCAGGGTGCGCAGGAGAGACAGCCTGAGATGAGCGGGTGCCCCATCGCAACGCCGCCGCTCTTTGAAACGAACAGAGAAGCATGGGCACCACCACAAGCGCGACGCTGCGTGTTTCACTCTCCATAGCGCCACTGGTGTTCATCCTCCTGTTTTGCTGTTCCTTCTCTTCCCTGGTCAACCTCGGTAGTAAGGGAAAAGTCCAGCGGAAGGCAATTGGGAGAAACAATCTCCGCGTCCGCAGTGGCGGAAGTGCGCGCTACAAGTGAGAGACTAATGTGTCGGCGGTAAAGAAGAGCGAGAACTGGGAAAAGGTAAACATGGTTTCAATGAAAAAAGAAAGCTACTGGACCTTCTCGCTTGTCCGGGAAGTGAAAAAGTGCAGGGATAACAATGCCGTTGAATGCCGCTCTGAACGGTGTATACTCGTAATGACTAATATTTTTAGAAGACTAAAGCTTCCTAGTTTTAACGCTTCCTTAACAGAAACTGGTGTGTTTTAAAACATTCCTGGTACAGTCAGTTCACCATTCCATATGTTCCTGCACGTGATTTAAGCCCAAAATACCGTTACAGCATTCCTCGCTCCTCAACCCGGTACGGACAAGCGCACACGTCAATACTGCGTACCTGCCTGTTTCAATAGTTTGCCACCTAGTGCATTCCGCATGAAAACTAAATACACCCTGGAAAAAAAAATTGTGGTCCGTCTCTGCGAGTTTCCTGCCCCATAATTATTTCATCTGATATTATTGTCTTAATTTCAAATCACTGTCATCCTTCTTGATGGTGTAATAGTTATGTCTCTGTAGTTGTCTCTCTGCGATGCTAACCCTTTTTGTCAAGTTCATTTTAACATCTCTGTTTTTCCTTCGTTTTGCACCATTCGCTGTCTGCAAGGCGCTGCCGCTCAAGCCCTTTGAGGCTTAGGTAGGCCTGATTTAGGCTGTATGAAAAGTGACATGAATGAACGTGCTACCAAACTAACTAAGCTGCTACTGCTCCATACAACATTTAGCTTTTGTGCTTTTCCCTCGACTGCAATTCTCCCTTCCTTGGGAACAAAAAGCGTGCAACCGCTTTGGGAGACGTTGCCCATGGCAACCACCCCTCTCCCCTCCCTGAAGGCGTCGAGGTAGAGAGAAGAAGGGTGCTTGACTGGGGAGTTCTGTCATTCGCCGTCTACCAGCTTCACCTTACAACCTCCGTGATCAATGCACATTCGCAGCCCCTTTAAGGAAAACGAAATAAGAAGCTACTCTGCATAATGTTCCGCACAAGGTGGAGTAGCAAAAAATAAAAACGCACAATGTTTTCTGACGAGTTCATTACGGCGAAAATCAGAAAAAAATGAAACTGCGCGAATACGACAAGGACGCGCAGTCTAACTTTTATTATGATTTGTTTTTATATACACTGCGAGCCAAAGTTCAGGTTTGGTTTGGTTTACGGGGGTTTAACGTCCCAGAGCGACTCAGGCTATGAGGGACGCCGTAGTGAAGGGCTCCAGAAATTCCGACCACGTGGGGTTCTTTAACGTGCTCTGACATCGCACAGTTCAATGTTAAGGCCCACGCAGGAGGTGCTTTGAACTAAATGACAACCGAGTTAGAGACAACGTATGGCAAATGAAATTCAGAACGCGCAGCAGTAACAAGAAAATGCCTGGCAAATGGGGATAATCGAATGAAAGTACGTTGCAGTTCATTTGCAAAATTATCACAATCAACGATGTCGTCAGGAAGATAATTCCACTCCTCCACCGTTCATGTAAAAAAATCAATAAATTGTATTTGTACGTCTTAGTCCTGACAAATAACGGGAGTTAAGGAATGTTGCTAAGCGTTATCACGTTCTTCTGGTGCTAGTCGGCTTCGCACAAACTGGTACGATTAGGTTGAGCTTGCCAGAAATGTAGTTAGAGTAGCCTTGTGCTTGCGGCTAATCTTTCTCTGCGTCTCGAATGTTATAATACTGTTTTCTAGAATTAAATGAACCAACTAGCCAGCAAAAATATTCCACTAAGCACCATCAGAGATACATCCACGAAAAGCATTCGACATCTGAAACGTCGGGCACACATGGCCATGAGAGAACACACGCATAACCCCCCCCCCTCCGCGCGCGCGCACGCACACGCACACACACACACACACACGCACACACACACACACACACACACACGCACACACACACACACACACACACACACACACACACACACACACACACACACACACACACACACACACACACACACACACACACACACACACACACACACACACACACACACACACACACACACACACACACACACACACACACACACACACACACACACACACACACACACACACACACACACACACACACACACACACACACACACACACACACACACACACGCGCGCGCGCGCGCGCGCGCGCGTTCACAACACGAGAAGATGCACCAGGATCAACAACAGCCGGTTCACACGAACGTGGTGTCACGAGTGAATCGTAAAAAGCGTCACGTGACGCGGTCCTGACTTCGCGGATGGAGCAAGGGTCATCTTTACAGCGGGTCCTCTCACGCACGTGCGAGCCCAAGTCTAGTTAAAACTGAACACCACTGTGTTAGCTGCAGCGCGCACCGGCCAATAAGGAATAGATTCCGAACATAAGTACAGATTGCGATTGGCCACCGCCTCGGCTACGGTATCGTTTGCTGCCGTGACTGGCGAACGCGCTCAGGTTCCAGCCAATGGCGAGCCGCTCTGGCAGTACGCCGAGGTCGGTACAGTGGGCGTTGATTCGCCGAAGCCGCTTTTAGCTTCGGCTACGCTGCACGCTTTTAGCGAGACTGAGCGCATTGCGCAGAAGGGCTGCACGCAGGCAGCTTGCCTGACCGGTTCCCATGCGGCCATGGGCCGTTGCAACGCGGCCGCGGCTAAGTGGTGGACCTTGTTCGCGGCGACGATCGGCGGAGCCTATTGCTCCATACTTTTCTCTTAGCGCTTCGCACTGTTCACTGCACTTTTAACGCCGAATAGGCACTGCCGCCACAAAGGGAATAGTAAAGAACTGCGCAGTAAAGGGCGATGTCCGGCGCTCCGAAACAGACTCGTGACACGACCGTCCGCACAGCCTCAGGGCATTGATAACCTCACGATGACTTGACTCGCGACTAGACATGTGAATTGGTCCTTCACACGTACTCTTAGTGATTGGAACAGAACAAATGATTTTGAGTAACCAGCGTGAGAAAAAGAAGCAAGTCCAACTCCTCAATGAGTGCGCACACAAGCCAAGAAGCAATATGCGAAAATATTTGCGGTCGTCATCACTCAAACCCGAAAAAAAGAATGTATTCATAGTTCGCACCGACGCCATACCGGCCGGCATCTTTGGTTCCGGAAAGCGGAGGGTAAGACTAAGTGTTTTGCTAATGCGCTTATCGCCAACCGGTTCCCCCGTACACTGTGAAACCTAGCCACAGTGTCCAATGATAGCGCCCCTGACGTCACGTGAAAACAATCTATAAATATGGAAGAATGGCCTACACCATCACTAAGGCATCCCAAGGTATGACAACACTGTTCTTTCTTCAAAACACGTTCGCAGCACGAAAAAAAAAATGGGACACGAACAAAACACGCACGACAGGACGAATGCTGCACACTGCCACACTGTTCGATCACCTGGGAAGAGAGAAATGGGCAGGCCGCGTTACCTAGTAATAACAGCCCCGAATTCCACAGTCGGTTATAAGGTAGCGGAATCTACCGATGACTATGTTTTAATATTTTATATGCACGTGTTATGGGAGAAGCTGGGCACGTTTTTACTATTCCTTTTGTCTTCTAACGCAGTTCCTCTCGATCACGTTTTCCTTTTCGCACCGCGTGACTTCAGTCCTCCCTTATTTCCGCTCCCAAATAGGCACGACTCTGATAAACCGGGAAAAAAGTGGTGGACTCAGTGTTGGAGCGCCAGACGGGGCAGTACAAAAAGAAAAAGAAAAAAGAAAGCGCTATGACGATGTTCGCCTGCAAATAAATGTAAGGGGGTGAGGGAAGGTGCTCTTAAGGCGATACTGTCAGCATCGCTTCCTTTGAGCCTTGAAATTTTTGTGAGGCGAAAGGCTTTACTGTACTATCGTCAACCCAGGTCACTACATATTCACCGGGAGAATTTCCTTGCCGTCGTCGTATTCGCTTTGCTATAGTTTCTTGCCTCATTTCAGATCTCGCACCCAGCAACGGACTCTTCACAGAGATTATATTGTGACTAAATATAAAGAAAAAGGAAAAAATGTGTCCCAGCCCGCACCACTATGTATAGCGGGCTTAAACAGATCCTTCGCAAGCCGATCGGAGTTCCGTCCGACGGAACCCTAAAGAATTCGTTTCAAGCTTCCCTTCGGTGCTTAAAGAGCTCAACGAACTCCGCAGAGCCCTCTGACACGTGGAACTCTGTCCAACGACACACACACTAAACCGAGAAAAAGCACTGAGCCAGTTTGATATGCGTCTAAGTGTTAACGAAACTTAGATGCGTAGACGGCATAGAGTGAGACGTGCAGAACCGCTGCTGGAAGGTCAACATTTGTTTTTTTTTTCACTTACTTAACTTGGCTCGTTGGACGCGTTCTACACAAAGGATCTCACAGAGGGGCGCACTTCATTCATTAAGGAACGCAGGAAAAAAAAAGAATGAACAGCTGAAAAATAAAACGCGAGCGCATATTCTCCAGTGCCTCTACACAGACACGAGAGAGCCACTCGGAAAGAGAGGAGGGGCGATGCAGATTCTCCGCTCAAGGCAGGTCGTCGACATTTCCTTGAAGTCCGCACAGTCAGCCGTGGGTTCCACTCCTACGCCTTCCCAAGCTGCCTACGCACATCCAAAACGCAGCCGAGGTTGGCCACGCTGACATTTTGCTTCAGTCTGCGACAGCGCGCGCAGCGCTTTGCGCGGTCGGTGCTCGAAACACCTACGAAGCTATAAAACTCAACAGTCTGCCATGTGAATCATACGCCTCAACTACCAACCGCCAAATGCTTCCATTTCGTTGCTTTCTTTGTCTACGAGTGTATATGCACTATAGTCGGATACAACTCAAGAACGAAGCGGCTTTTCCCCGTCAGATGACGCCATTCCAGCCAATGGCGCCGGCCGATTCTCATGAGCCTGCTAGCGTGACAATGCAGGATGTCGCCGATGAAATGGGACAGTCCCCTCCATGCATTATCAGGCTACCAGAGTCATGAGAATCGGCCGACGCCACTGGCTGGAAGGAGGTTCTTTTACGAGGAGAAGCCGCTTCGTTCTTGAGTTGTATCCGACTTTAGTACGTTGTTGCGGCCAGACCTCAAGTAAGGCTGCGTGCTTGCTATATCATGAAGCCGATGTACCCGTTGATTTTTGTAAGCTGACGCGTTTACATATCGGCGGAATAACGAGCTTGGGAATACGTTTATTATGCAGAAATCATTAAACACGGCGTACACATATTAGAAAACGCGCAAAGCATACGAGAATACACTCAATCTCATGCACTCAGTGTGAGCCTAAAGCCCTATAAAAGGAGCCTATTTTCGGGAAGCGAGGAAAACGCGTATATGAAACAAATGAAAAAGCATAATATGAAGTTGTCCCGCACTCGTTCAAAGCTGCACAATTTATATCGCCGGTTTACTGAATGAAACGAAAAAAAAAGAAAAGCGATGAATCGAACACCCCTAAAAATTAAACTTCAAGTCGTGCAAAAGTTTAAATTGATGGCGAGACTACAGGAACCCTTACTTGAGGAGCGGTGACAACAAAGCAGTCTGTGTGGCTAAAAGGCATGAAACGCGGCTAATCATAGGGCGCCTATTTAGTGGAGGCAAAGCACTTAAAAAATGTCAAAATGTCGGCTAATTCGGCAACTCTAGATTAAAAACAGCGAAAAAATGCCCTTTTTGCAGTTCACCTGCATCAGTGGTAACACGCGTTTTCGCAGCTTCCGGCCACCGGGCGAACCGCGGACGGTGGGTGCTGAAAGTGTCTCGAAGTGCAGCATTGTGTCCCGCTTCTATCCGAGAATGAACGGCTCAAGAATGGCAAGCTAGGGGCAAGGCCCCATCAGCTGTCCTTTCCTTCATCTGTCTTCCGCTTTTTTCTATTGTACAGAGGCCTGCATCCACTTGTCGAGCGAGAGAGAAAAGAAACAGGCAGTTCATTCGGTGAGCAGCACTGCATATTGCAGGCGGATGCCGACGGACAACCTGCACTTTTCGCCAGCCCAATTCACCTGTCCGACCTTCCATTCACTTAGTAGCCGGCTCTGTTAATGCTGAGCCCACACACAATAGAAGGCAGCTAGGACAGGGGACTGGCCAGAGAAAGAGACGGCGGAAGGAATGAAAGCGAGAACACAGCGAAACAAACAAAGAAACAAACAAACAAACAAACAAAAAGATGAAAAAGTAACGCTGAAAGTATACACACAGTGCTGAGGTGGTGAAGCTGAAATGTGCACTCAAGCTAACAAAAGAAAACAAGATAAAGAAAAATAGAGAGAGAGATGACGCAAAACAACCTTCCTTTCTGCGGAAAGCCCGCAACCGCCTCTTCCTTAACTCCAAACTTAACAAAACAACGAAGGAGCGGCAGTTGCGTACATTTCTTTCCCTTGGGCGTGTGCGTCTAGAAAGGCGCTCGCCCGTGATAATTGGAAAGATAGAGAACGTTTACGCTCGTAGCGCAAGTCGCGTGTTTCAGCGACAGCTAGCGCGCAACTGTTTACGGCCATAAATGAAAAGAATGATCACTACATTTTACGAAATTCTAATTTAGGTGTTCATAAACGGCGCGTTAAAGGTGGTACGCATAAAACTGCGCTTTTCAGAATATCGCGTAAAAAAAAAAAAACATTTCAGCTCTTTCTCAAACCGCCCGCTAAATCATTCCATTACCGAGGTTAGGCATCATAAATATTTAGGCGTCGTCTTTACAAACGATTTAACATGGACAGCCCATATTAGTGAGAAATCACTATGGGTCAACCCCGAGCAAGATCTTAGGATGTTTGTATGCTTGCCCTGTTTGTGTCAAGTGAAAGTAATAAATAAAGACAAATCAAATAAATATTGACGACTGGGAGTCGACTCACTTTTCTGTTCTCTCTGAAAGGCGTACGTCATGTGCCGCGCGCAGGGGGTGGTCACGTGATCGCGGACAGCCAAGAGCAATACCAGCTCTCGCAGTGCAAATAAAAAAAAATCATTTTTTTGCCGTCTCCGCAATGGCCATGTCGCGCCTTTGGCCGCCACAACGTAAGACAGCACACTTTGCATAGGACACAGGCCTCCATCCCGCGATCGCACAAGTCGCACATTGTGGACAGTCTCGCTTCTTCGGCCTCCTCTAAACAACGTTCCCTTGGGCAAGCACGTGGATGTGGTAGTTTTTATATGCATTAGGATTGTATGGCTATGTTTGCGGTTTCGTGTCACCACGAGCTTGTCATCACGATAATGTCCGAGTCCGAACGAACTGAGTTATAAGCAAATAGAATGGTTGCATTAGAGAGAGCATCAAAAATCTCGCAGGGGAAATCATGAGGTGCGCGTGGGGTAATTGGTTAATTAATTAGAACCAAAATATCCAAAAAGTGGGCGGGGCCGGAGCAAAAGTGGCGCCAAATTTGAAAACACCGGCAGTGGGCGGAGCTAAAGCGTGGCGCCAAATTTGAAAAACAGGAAGTGTGGACGGAGCGAATTGTGGCGCCAAGTCTGAAAACTCAAAATGGGTAATGATGGAACTTGATTAATTTAGGCAAAGAGTGGCAAATAGGGGCGAGGAGGCGTCAATGCTTACGCCTTCTAGAGAACGTTCTAGCTACGTTCCCAGGGCGTTCTTATCGACCCCCGGACGCCAGGCCCCGGACAAAATTTCACACACTTCAAGCCCAGCCCGAAGGAAAACCAACTTCGCGCCAAAGACAGGCGCTACTCAAACCCCCCCGCGAGATGCTCCTTATTTACGCGGCGCAAACTACGTCGTTCCCTAGTTCTACCGCAAGGAACGCATCTTCGCGTGAGCTGCTGAAAGCCATCGTCGTCAAAAGAGACGAGATTTTCCACCGCCATACCGCGAATCCCCCGCAGCTATAACCGCACAGCCTTAAAAAATATATCGCCTCGCCTTCGCCACAGCAATTTATTCGCGCAGGAAGCCACGGGCGTCGGGACGAATAGAATCGACGCCTTTTCGGAGCGAGGGGATGCAAATTAGGCGTCGTCAAGACTGCCGGAGGGGGTTGGAACGAGTATACAACGGGCGGACGGAGGGCGGCAAAGTGCGCGGAAAGAAGTGCCAGCGAGGAGAGAGACAAGCAAACGAGCCTAACACAAGTGCAAGAAAAGGTGCACCCCGAGAGTATTCCTCAAAGCTAGAAAAAGGCTGCACAAGGAAAGAGCACGCAGAGCTGCGCACGAACTGCCACTTGATAAGAAAAATTTCGACGGTGTCTGAAAGAAAAGCGATGATTATAATGTATACGAATCTCTTTGCCCCCCCCCCCCCCCCCCCCCCCTAACTGAAACGCAACACAGGATCCTGGGAAGCAAAAAAAATTGAGATAAGCGAATTTCCTCTTTCACTTTTTTTTTTTGCTGGAGGAAGATGACGGTAACGAGGAATGCCTATGGAAAGAATCGCGCCGTTCCGCGGCAAGAGGGAGCGGACCTAAAAACCACGAGTCATATATATAAGCTGTTAAGCTGCCAGACGCGCTTCGTTTTAAATACGGAGATCGTGCGCGTCACGCCGGAACGCGTTGGGGGCGAGACAGCGCGAGAAGACGCAGGCTCTGCGAGTGGGAGTGCAAAAACAGGAGAAGGGCGAGGAGGATATGAGACGGGGTGGGGGGGGGGGGGGGGGGAGAGGAGCTGAAGGCCTGCAGATCTGGCAGCACGGCTGAGGCGATTACTTCTTTCTGAGGAGTTCGCGAAAACGCACACAAACGCAAAAAAGAATAGAAATAAACGGAAGTAAAGATAAAGAAGACAAGAAAGAATCGGGTATGAAAAGAAGATTGATCCCCACGTTTGCATGGCGGCGGTGGGAACGAACCGTACAACATGAGGAATAAGGAGAATAAACTCCTTTTCGGTCTCCCACACCTGTAGCAAATTTTTTTTCATATTTCTTCAAACATGCACGAGGGCGAAATACGATGTTTCCGCAGAGGCATAATGATGTACAGGGCAGCACAGCCGTTGTGTTTCCATGACTCGCAGCGAGCAAGGAGAATTCGCAAAGTAAGACGTTTAAGGGTTGTGTGAAGGGACAAAAAAAGAAGCAAGATTAAGAAGCAACCAGGTTAAAATAGCGCCGAAAACAATGTTGAGAAGCTTGTTGGACTGTAAGCGCTCGGAAATGCCACTGCAAAATGAGACTCCTCGTTGATGAGAGAGAGAGAGAGAGAAAGAAAGGACAGAGAAAAGAAGGATAAATAAAGCTTTCAAAAATGAACACACAAGCAAACAAACGCTCAAATAAACAAGCAAGGAGGCAAAGTAAGAAACAAACTCGCGAAAAAGTAAATCTTCCCACGGAGGATTCCTGTGAGACGGAAATTAACTTCAAAATATGCGGCAAACAAACCAATACGGAGACATCAAGGCAGTTTGGCATAAAAAGAAAACATCTGCGAATTTGTGATTAGAAACGTGTTACAATTTTTGTGCCCACTACTCCCCCCCCCCTTTCACGCAATGGCGGATTGTGTACGACTCCAGGACCACTATAGATACAAGAAGGTACAACATGACTAGAGCGTTCGTGTGCGCAAGGATATTTACATGCACAGTCGTGATCCACATGAGAAGGAACAAAGTTTCAGCGTTCATTGATTGATTACTCCAGAATCATGTGCCATGAGGCATAGTTTTTGTTTCTCAATTTTGGAAGTTAGTTTTCCTCGGGGCGTATAATATCCAAAAGACGCTCGCAAGTTCAGTGGAGAAAAAGCGAGAAAATTCGCAAACTTGCACGAAATGTTTGTTCCCTGTCAAACTGCTCACGAACTGCAGCTCTATTCTGTGAAACCTCAGCGAGAACGAACGCATCTGAAGCGAGATGTTACAGAAAATATAAACGAATAAATTAGGAACAGTCGCCGTGGCTTTCCTAATTTAATAATAATAACTAGTTTTTGGGGAAAGTAAATGGCGCAGTGTCTGTCTCATACATCGTTGGACACCTGAACCGCGCCGTAAGGGAAGGAATAAAGGAGGGAGTGAAAGAATAAAGGAAGAGAGGTGCCGTAGTGGAGGGCTGCGGAATAATTTCGACCACCTGGGGATCTTTAACGTGCACTGACATCGCACAGCACACGGGCGCCTTAGCGTTTTTATGGAGGCAAAACGCTGCCGAGTCCTGCCGCATACAAATGCCCGAGTAAGGAGAGAGAGAGAGAGAGAGAGAGAGAAACAACTTTATTGATTCGAGCTCGACGTCTGCTTAGACGCCGTCGATGGGAGTGGTTCCCTCTTCACGGTACCCATTTATGCTTCCCAAGCCGCCTGGCCCCTGGAGATCAGGACGAGCTGGTCTTCCACGGCGGGGCTGGTTAGCAAGGTCTCCCATCGATCGGTAAGGGAGGATGAGGGATGGGGTGGGGTAGTGGGGCAGGTAAGAGGTGGGGGAGTAAGGACAGCTCGTATTTCGAACGTGTGTGCACGTGTAACGGTGTCACGACAGACACACTGCGTTCTATCTTTCTTTGCTCGTTATTTTTGACATCCCGAGAGCAGCTGGAACGAAGCACTGGCTATTTCCAGGCAAGAACCCGACTGCCTCCTTGAAGTAGCTGGGTCCCTGAATTGAAATATCTCAGCGCCACTTCGAGACATCGCATTTGCGACTGCTCAGAGAGAGAGAGAGAAAGACAATTTAGCAAGAACCGAGAATGAAACTAAAGCCATTCCTAAGTCTTTCTTTTACTCTGCGACTTCCGATCATCCCGCTCTATAGCACTAATCGAACGCGATTCGTTTCGATTATACGCAAAGGGTAGGATACTATGTATAGCACAGCGTATGTACAGTATACAGTATCCCTGCGTCAGACAGCCAAGCCGCGCCACACACACGTGCACAAAAGCAGAACATAATAATAATATAATAATAATAATAATATAATAATAATAATAATAATAATAATAATAATAATAATAATAATAATAATAATAATAATAATAATAACTGGTTTTTGGGGAAAGGAAATGGCGCAGTATCTGTCTCATATATCGTTGGACACCTGAACCGCGCCGTAAGGGAAGGGATAAAGGAGGGAGTGAAAGAAGAAAGGAAGAGCATCAGAGCATGGGCAGAACATAAATCGGCGCGGAATAAGCGACGCGAATGGCAGACAAACGCAGAGACCAGCGCGAGATTGCCACCGCGCGAAACACAGCGGAGGAAATACCAGTAAACGGAGGAGGAAAAACGCTCTCGAAAGCGAGGGTAATAATATTCCGACAAGCTGAGGAGGAAGGGGGGGGGGGGGGGTTGAGCTCGAACAAGATGGCAAAGCAAATTCGCCGAGAACACGACATCGGCAAATCTAAACCGGTATACAGAACAGCCGTCGTCGAAGTTTCCGCAAGCAGCTCAGTTACGACAGACAAGCATACATATACGCACACCCAAAAAGGTCAGCGCAGACGGTGAGAGGGAAGTAGCCGCACTGACGAGGAGGAGGAGGCAGGCCAGCGGGGGAGATTATATATGGCGCGCGGAACAAAGCAGACGCGAGCGGCGGCGGCGTCTTCGGCTTATTGGGAATGCAATAGGGCCGGCATAAAGCGGCTGACGCGAGAGAGACAAATAGCCGACACGGCCCAGCGGAGGCGGAGGAGGAACGGGGAATGGGCGGCCAGCTGAAATTCGACGGCCGCGCTCGAGAAACATCCAAGCTTTACGTATATTTATGCACGTCTTTGTTACTAAATCACTGTCGTGTAGCGATGGAAGATTATACGAAGACATAGTTTTGGTGTACGACGGCGTGCCATAAGATTTTCTGGTTTACCATGGTTCGTCGGCGCGCATGCACGCACGACGCAAAGAAGGAAGGAGCCCAGATGTTATCGCTTAAATACGATGTGTCACCGTGCTGGTGGCCGCCTGTGAGCGAGAGATGCCGTTATTCCCCTAAGAAGGACTAAGAGAAGAAAAAAAAGAGATCAAGGAACGTGGAATGCGGGTGGCTCCGTGAGTAAGTGAGATCTAAAACGATGTGCTGAGGAGATTCGTCAGGACACAGGATGGACGCAATGACCACCGCTTTCCTCAGGACTGGGGATAAATGGCCGGTCTGGCCGCACACTGAATGCAATTTCGACTCGTGATAGACTTAAGCAACAGCGAATTTATACTCAACTAAGTAAAAAAAGAATTTCATCTGAACAACATCTTTATTCACCGAGACGTAAATGCTTTTCATGTTACGACATACTACGACGACGATGTCGAAGTTTACACCAGAAGGAGCCCCTATACAAAGCGGACCTCTTTGATACTGCCATTCGCGAAACTGCCCGTAAAACCCCTGCACCAGAATATGGCGCACTGATTGAATCGAAATTTGGTGGTTCGCAGAGTTTTACGCCATCTATGGTGTTCAGACTAACTGCTCAACGCTATATGAAGCACGAAGGCAGCGGAGAAATACTGCACAGTGCCACCGTTACATGGATGGCTGTCCACAATATAGAACGCTCCATCGCCCCTTAATTAAGCTCATTAATTAGGTGCCCACGGGACCTCGCTTCGATACGGACTTTCGCAAGGGGTGCCATCAAGCCGCATTGATATACAGCTATCGCTGTGAAACAACTAGAGACGGTATTCGGGACAAACAAAATGGAGGGTGAAAGGCGATTTACCATTACTTGTGATGCGGTAAGCTGAACACGATCGGCTGAGACAAATCACGCGCGTATCATCCTGTAGTGGAGTACACACCGGGTGTCTCCATCGAAACGAACCCGACCGCGGCGGCCATATTTCGATGGAGGCTGAACGCCAGACAACCGCGGGCTGTGCGATGTCGGGGCAAACTAAATTTTCCCAAGTGGTCGAAGTTATTCCCCAGCCCTCAACTACGGTGCATCATAATATCTCAGCTTCTTTCACTCTTTCCTTCATCCCTTCCCTCACAGCGCGGCTGAGGTGTCCACCGATAGCCAGACAGTTACTGCGAGTTTCCTTAAAACCAGTTGTCTCTTTTATACAGGGTGTGGCATCGATACCGAAAACCCGCGAGTATCAACACCCGCCCAGCTATATAGCCCTCTAATATTCACTTCCAAGTGCCAGAAGACAGGCAACATTAGATGCTTGCAAATTTCCCAGCCTGGT
This sequence comes from Amblyomma americanum, assembly GCA_030143305.2. Taxonomy (NCBI): domain Eukaryota; kingdom Metazoa; phylum Arthropoda; class Arachnida; order Ixodida; family Ixodidae; genus Amblyomma; species Amblyomma americanum. The sequence continues at coordinate 45,377 of JARKHS020036618.1, read as the reverse complement.
CCGGCGTCTCCTCAGCCTTGGCGGAAGGAGCCAATAAAAGAAGAAATATGTTTGTAGATCAGAAAAGGGAGAGAGAGTAACGACGAAGATGGATTGGACAGCACAGAGCAATGGACATGGGGCCAGCAAGCAAGACAGGCTGCGAAGTCCATACGCAACAAGAAAAAAAAACGAAGACGATAAAGAACGAGAGAAACTACACCAGAAGGAAAGAAAGGCTACAAGTTCGAAAAATGCCAAAACGGAAACTTTACCACAAGCGTATAAACGCGTATGATTCCGAAGTCGAACGTAAAAACAGCAAAAAAGAAAGAAACGCGAGGAGCTTCGACGAAGTGCATTTACCAAGACCCTGCCGTCGAAAAGTCCCTGCAAAGGAATTCACGGACGCCGGTCGGAAAGACGTCAAGCCTCAACGGTTGTGAACAGACTTCGAAGATGGCAACGAAAAAGCAGCAAAAAAAGAGAAAAGATGAAAGAGGGGGCAGTACCATCGCATTCTGCATGTCAGCCAAACAGACACATTTGCAGTCGGGAGGGAAAGAAAGCATAGACGAAGGAGAGAGAAGAAAACGTACCAAAACGAGCGAGGGACTGAGGAAAACGCCATCTGGAGAACGGGACAAAAAGGCAGAGGGAAGCTCCTTCGTCAGGGAGGCAGCGCAGGCCTAGCGGGAGGAAAAGTCCAGTAAAGCTTCTCTCAAAATGAGACGAGACGAATAGAAAAATAACACCAAAACGGAACGGCTAAAAACAAGACGAGAACAATGAAAAAGAAGTTAAAAAAATCACAGTTAACACAAGCAAACGAGGCCCCTGAAAAAAAAATCGGGAGAGAGAAGATGGGGATGAAAAAAAGCAGGCGCGAACTAGGGAACAAAAAAGGCAAAAAAAAAAGGGAAGGCGCGCGCGTGCACGCGAGCTGGGAACGCCGGCAGCCGCCGCCGCTGCCTGCACGGAGCACAGCACCATTTGTCATCGATGCCGGTGGCGAGGCAGGCGAATCAGGTTGTTTTCCCGGCGGATTTATATGCGCCCGCCGTCGCTCAGGGCTAGGCGGCAGGCAGCAGCAGCCGTCCATGCTTCGGCGCTGCCAAAAGGCTCCTTTTCCCTCGCTTCCATCTTTCCCTCCTTTCTTCCCCAGATTTGCCCTCCTCTCCCTCGCTTCTCAAACGTCGACTTACGGCGAAAAACAGGCTCAGGCGAAGTGGGAGCGAAAAAAAGAAAACAGAAAGTCGCAACAACAGAATGCCTACACTATTCTTCTTTATTATTTTGTTTTATGTGTCCACTCTCGGACTACGTTCTTTTCCAGCGCTGAGTGAATTAAAAGCAAAGCTGAGCGTTTTCAGCACTCAGCCGTGTTTGATTAACTCCGCCCCCCCTCTCTCTCTCCCTTCCGTTTAACGTACGCGCGTCCTGGCTCCGAGCCTACGATAAGCGGAAGGTGCGGGCTGACCCGCTCGCGGCTGTTTTCAAGATCCAGAAAACACGGAGTGATGCTTCGCACTGATTTCATGAACGCGCGTCTGTGTAACTTAATAGAATAGCGACACTTGCCATGGTCCGCGCTCCAAACATGCCTTATATATATATATATATATTATATATATATATATATATATATATATATATATATATATATATATATATATATATATATATATATATATATATATATATATATATTATAGATCCTATCTCAATGGATGTCGTCAATAATTCCGCCGCATGTGTCGGACGCGCAAATGCCCACTATAAAGGATACGAGAACCGACCGCGTAATATTTCCGTAAGAGCAGCCAATGCTTTTGCACAAAACCGACCAAGCCCCTCTCCCGAATCCCTACCTGTTCGACCTCACAACCAGAGGTTTGTTTTCTCACAAGAGATTTGCAGTGCTATATATGCCGTATGTAGCGGTATCAGCATCGTTATTTTCATTTAGCGTTTCAGCGAGCACACCTGACGGGTAGAACTCGGACCACGCTTCTGATTGGCCACAGTAGCAAAGGCCACTGGGGAAGGTAGGGAGGAGTGCTGAAGGGGTAACGGCCTGGCACCAGGCTCCACTGACGGCGGCTGAAACCCCGAGACAGCTTCGCTGCTCCGCCATTTAAGGCGATCTTGCCGAAGCAGCGGCATTCACAGCTCCGGGAAATAAGGGACCGCGACATCGACCGAAAGCCGCGACACAACATTGCTGCGTGCGCTAGCGAGTCGTCTCGGAAGCCATCCGAGACGAGAAGCCGTCTGAAGGAAAGCGATCGCATTTGGTTTGGTTTGGTTTATTGATGTTTAACGTCCCAAAGCGACTCAGGCAATGAGGACGCCGTAGCGGAGGGCTTCCGGAAATTTCGACCACCTGGGGTTCTTTAACGTGCACTGACATCGCACAGTACACGGGCCTCTAGAATTTCGCCTCCATCGAAATGCGATCGCCGCGGCCGGGATCGAACCCGCGTCTTTAGGGTCAGGACCCGAGCACCATAACCACTGAGCCACTGCGGCGGCTATGTCACGTTCCGCGAAGCGCCACTCCGTGGACTTAAAAGGGATGAAAGCGACTCGGGTTGAAAAGTGTTGCCATTGAGGGCCACAAAAACGAACAAGGTCGCATGTCGTTCACCGTAGGCTGCCTCTGTCCGTCGTTTCGAGCGCTCGAGGGCAAACGTGGGCTTAGAGCGCCCGTTTCACGACGCGAGCTCGGCGTCCGATTAGGTGTCTCTCTGCACAAGATAAGAGCAGGTGCAGAGCAGGGGGAGACTGGCCTTTGCACAGGTGCGCACCTGTGCAGAGGGAGGGACAATAAATGAGCGACATTGCGCGACGGCAGACGGGAAAGCCAAAATGCAATCGTACAAGCCAGTTGACGCCTTAAAACCTCACGCAACTCGGACGTCGGCGCAGCGCGGCGTGGAAATATAATTACGTGAACGAAATGAAATCAACCGACTTCGAGATGAACAAAGAAAGGAAATGAAAAAAATTGAGAGGGCGATCATGAAACCTGATCCTAGAAGACTGCGGCAGAAGTTGAATCTACTCTCGGCGATTACATTGATGCTATCACCGAGTGAGAGGAGTGGGGGTGGGGAGGTGGTTCGAGATTGACGGTGGGTGGGCGACCTTCTAGGCATCCAGGGGGTAGGGTGGGAGGAGGTTTTTCCGGAGCGCAGCTGGCTTTCCCAATCCGGCTTTGAAATCGACTTCGGCGTCGCGTTTAACGCGGCAGCGTTACGGCTGCCCTTCTGCGGAAAATCCGGCGTCGTCGTCGGCGTTGTGAATGAAAAACCACCGGAGAAGCAAGCAACCCAGGTGGGCCATCTAGGTCACGTGACCTTGTGGGAGCATCACAGCCTGCCAGCCGGATTGTGAGCAAACTGACCACCCTGGCACGCGGCAGTTAAATGAATGACTGGTCGCGAGAGGCTGCTCGGAAAGAGCAACCTGGGTCGCGCAATCCCACACCAGTGGCAGCACCTGCCAACATAGGGCAGTGGCGCATCGCTTAACCGCTGCACCACTGCGCCAGGAGTGGTATGAGGACTGCCAGGGACCCATGAATTTAAAGGAGAGAATGGCCAATTCTGCATATGTGGGCATTAACCCATTAACCCTATCGCGTCATACCCTTAAGGCGGAGCTTAGGTGTCCGCTCCAATTTCTTAGTTCTGTCGCAGCGTGTACTTCAATTGGGTTGAGGCAAAGTGGTGGGCGGCGGCTTCACACAAACAACGCCGTCCATTTTTGTCAAGTGCAAAAGGTAAAGTTTATAGACAGAGAAGCACGAACTTCTTAGTAGCATCCAGACCACATTGATCCCACCAGTAGAGAGAAGAAAGATAGCAAGGCGTGAGGCCAGACCTTGGCATCACCGTGAGCAACGTGCGTAGCCTGACTCGATCGCCAGGCTGACGCTTTGCTCACGTCGTTCGTGCTTAGAAAAGAACACCGTCAAAAGAGCACACGGACGAGGAAGACCTGGCAGCCGAGGGAGAAGACAACTTCTGAAGACCGAAACGACGACGATAAACGCGAACACCCCGGCGAGAATAGAAAGCTCGACAAAAGGAAAAATAGAAAAAGAAAGATCAACTCCAAACACGGCCAGAATGGAAAACGCATAAACAGAATGGCCGCAACACAAGCACGGCGCCAGGCATAGACGCAGCGTGCGGAGGCACTGCACGGAGGAACCGCAGCGAACAGAGCTTCCCGAAAAGGGAAGCAGCTTCCAGGGACGGCTCCCGGGCGCCATAACCGGAAGGAAAAATCAATCGCAAATGACGCTCCTTCAACCGTCCGAGCACAAGCCCCGGTTCTGAGCGCTATCCCTCACGACTCTCCCCCTTCCGCCCAATCTCCCTATTTTTATTTACCCGCCTCCCTGTTGCAGGGAGCGCAGTGTCGAAGGCAGCAGCAGCAGTAGTAGAACCTCGAATCGTTTCCCTCTTCTTTTCCTTAAACCGTGTCTCGCAGCATAACTGTGCGCTGAAAGCCGTTATTGCTTGCTATTTCCTTTCATTCCTTTTTTTCCCAGTTGCTATGAGCTCGCCTTTCTCCCCTTTGTTTTTAGTTTTTTCTCAGAGAGAGAGAGAGAGGAGAGAGAGAGAGAGGAGAGAGGGAGGGAGGGAGAGAGAGGAGGGAGGGAGGAGCCAGCCTAGGCCGACGCCTGCGTCTTTTCTCTCGGGAGCCCAAGAAGCGGCGCAGAGGAGTCGATTTTCAGGGTGAGCAGGCTCTCGTTCCCGCCACCGCCTGCCGTCTTCCCGAAAGGGTTGTGTTTTAGCATACACCCTCTATCGGCGTTCGACAACAGCTCTTTCGCTGCCTCTATGCCTGTTTTTTCTTTTCAAATTTGTATTGCGTATGCTCGAAGTGTGCCGCCCAGTCGGGGGAGATTTCGAGGCGCGCGAGCGTGAAGATTAAAAGGCAGTGGGCTGCTCACGTTGCAGGCAAAGCGTTGAGCAGTGAATGATGATGCTGATATTCAAGTTTAATGGCGCAAGTCCAACTAACCCTACTGAAACTTTCCATATGACGAGTCCCATAAATTACATACCTTTCCCATATGGATCATATGCAGTCTATATGGATCATACGGAGACGATATGGACAGCGCGTATGAAAACATACACACGCTCTGTGACGTCATTTACGCTATATGGAAATGATATAAAAATTGTAAGGAAAGTTTATGGACACCATACGGAAGCAATATAAACAACATATAAATTTTCAGGTAGATTTCCATACGATATAGACTCCACTATCCCATAGTACTGTACGAGCAGCTCGAGGGTACATTTCAATCGGGAAGGCCAAAGAGGGTCAGCAAGGCGGCGAAATAATCAGGTGACGTCAGGGGATGCAGGATGAAAATTGAACTAAAGTCACTCAAAAACCAGGTCACATATGGCCAATATTAAGAAAAACTACTACGATTCCTGCTACACCAAGCATTTGGTGACGACGCTGATGAAGAGTAAAGGCGATAAATACAGATCGATCTAAAGGGGTCCAGAAAGAAAGGTGCATATCCTTTGGCTAGCAGCCTCATTTCACACCGGGTATAATTCAGCGAAGGGGCTAACTCTAAACTGCGGACCGTTACGGTCGAATATGATTGAAAAGGGTCAAGGAAAATAAATGGCCGAAGATTAAAAACACGGCAAAAAAAAAGAGAACACTGCGATAAGAACTTTGGCCGGAGAAAAGACAACGAGAGACGATGAAGTCGGCTAGCACAACTGAAGGACGACAGGAAGATACCGAGACAATCTTTACTTTTTACTTGCAGGGCAGCCGTGCAATAGGTGGCCTAAGCGACAAAGGGCGCAATAGAGCAGTACACGCCCGCGCTGTTACACCTCCTCGCAAGTGTTTACTACTAAGCTTGCACAAGAATCCTCGCGCATTATTTACATTTGGCAAGTATGACCCTTTTCACGCCAACCACTTAAAAGTGAACCGAAACAACGAATAAAAAAAAGACAAGTTTTGACGCCGTTAAACCGAGTATGACGTGCGAAAGCACTTGATTTCGAAATAGCTCGACTATTGCTCAAATATTGCCTTAACTTACTCTTCGAACCCACTTGACTCTTGCCTATATACACTGCATTACGCTGTCCCACAAGCCACTTTCTTTTAAAGTTTTGTTCCACATGGCCATCCCCTAGCCCCGCCGTATCCAAGTCATTTCATCTGAAAGGTCAAGGGTCAAACATCGAAGCTTCAGAGGCCCATCGGCTTTTTAAGGATTGCTAGTGAAGCAGCGCTTTCGTATTGAAATTCCATCTCGACTTCCCAACAGGAAACCCTGCATCTACACACATTCCGACTCGTGACGTCAGACGCTCGTCCACCCGGCAGCGCGTTGCATTTTAGGACCTCGGCAAATTACCGGGCCATGTTGACCCCCTCTGCGCGGCAGCGCCTACCCCCCCCTCCTACGACACGCCTAACAGCAGCGTCCCAGAAGCAGCAATCTGCGCCGTGGCTAAACACGGGCGCAGCGCGCCTTTCCCCGACGACATCCCGGCATGGTGGCGAAGCAGTGCGCACAAAACACGCAGTGCTTCGTGGGCCGTCCGCAGTGGAGGCGCTCAGCGCCGTCCCCTAAGGGGGCAGCGCCGGCAATAAAGATGTCACGTCCCTTGTTTGCGCAGCGCCGACGCTACGGTGGGCGAGGCTCAGAGCCCGGGGTAGGAAGCCGGCGGCGATGAACAGCGGCGACCTCCTGGTTACGAGACGCTCGCCTACGAGGAGAGGCCGTCGCGGGATGTGAGGGAAAAAAAAGGGAAAACGCTAAAAGCAGATGGGACCGCTCCAGACAGGCGCCTGCGGGAATAGCCACACATAAGAAGCGTTTTAGCGAAGCCGTATAGAGCAAAGTGCGAAGGTCACGTGTTGACTGACAAACAAAGAGGGGCGGCTGCTACTCAGTCGGTCTACCTCGCGGAGGCGCGTCAGTAGGCACTTGACAGCATAGAGCCGACGACACATGTCAGCGCGAGAAACAAAAAATGGTTGACGGCTTAGCATTGCTCATCACGAAAGATTGCGCGAAAGTAGGGTGAACCACACAAATTTTGGGGATGTTTTTGGGGACCAAACCCATTCTGAGGATGTTCCGGGTCGGTTCCAGACGTGGGTCAAGTCACCCAAATTTTTCGGGTGGGCCGAACCCACTCTGGGGGTTTCAAAGGTCGGTTCCGAAACGTCAGTGGGTCAACTCAATTTTCAAATTTTCCGGGGTGGGCCACCCAAACTTCGAAGGTGGGCTATACCCATTTTTGGAGGTGGGACAATTCCATTTTGAGACTAGGTCAAGCCTGTCTTCCACGCGAGCACACACAACATCACCGGCAGTCAAAATCGGCTAAGGTCATTCCAAGGACAAATTTCGGGTGTCCGGCAAATGAAACGCACACATAACACTGTGTATAACGTCAGTATAACCACTAACACTATGGGCTACGTTTCTTGGCACTTCCACGCACACTACACAGAAGGCATGATATGTCAAGACGTGACAAGTAGGAACCCGTTCGGCTAAAGAGATAAGTTTAGAGGCCGCTGGTAAAAGCGGCCATGATGTATGCGATAGAGAACGCAGCTCTGAGGGAAATTAATGTCAAGAGGATGGAAGTCATCGAGGTGAGAACACTCAGCGGGGTGCGTGGAGTTACGGGGTAGGACCGAGCACGGACTAACCACAATAAGCGCACGGTAAAGGCCTTAAACGTAGGAGCGAGGCTACGGGAGGGAGTCAGGCTCCGTTGGCTTTGTCATGCGGCGAGGAGCGATGAAGGATACGTCGAAAGCAGCGTGTTAGAGATGGACGTCCGTTATCCATTATCCGGACGTCCACTGAGTGACCAAACAATTTTCCTTTACGAAAAACTCTCTCCGGAGACAGATTAAAGGGCACGACTGCGCCGGCTTTACAGAGCTGCGATGGCAGGCAGACACCAAAAAGCCCCAGTCTATCGGTTGGACATTTTTTAGGGTAATCGTGCTATCTGGTCGCCAACGACAACAAACAACTCGCTGCCAAAGAATTGGTAGTCGAAAAGTGAATCACGCGCACAGGTTCTCACGTGAAAGGAACAAGTTAACGGTTGCAATGCCACGCAGATAAGTCAACCGCACCGACCAATTATTTGTTGCTAGCTGCTTCGCCTCTCGAACAATGCCAACCAACTTTCAAGCGCCTACTCGCCGAAAACATAACGGTACAGAAACCGAGAAAGGCCAAAGGGTAAAAAGAGCCACATCACTCGTTAACGGCAGCCCGCGCGATTCCGTCGTCACCAATTCCCATCGATCCAGGGAGCGAAAAGGGATCGCGGCGACCAGGAGGCAGCGTTGCTCTTCTATACACACCCGTTTCTCGCACGAGTACAATGCCGCCAACACCGAACGCAGCCGGCGTTCCGAACGTTTCACGGTGAATGGCGAAGAGAGGGGAAGGGTCCTCCTTGAACGTGACCCGGAAACAAGAGGGCATCGGAAGGCCAGCGAGAGATATACGACAGTCCGAAGAACGAGAGGAAGGAAAGAAAATAAAAGGAACTCCGGTCAGGTTTCCTTGGACGGCCAAAAGCGAACAACGAGAAGGGGCTGCAAACCAGAAAAGCCGGGAGAAAGGACTGGGAAGGCGGCAGGGAAAGGGAGCTTGAGGACGTCGTTGTTAACCAATCAAGGCACGGAACCAAACTTCCGTCGCGCCCTCTCTTGGCCAACAACAAAAGCCGCACGCAGCGCCACCTCTGCCCCCCGCGGTATAGCGGAGAGCAGGAGCTCGGTCACATTGTGCTTGCAAGACACACGTCCACAAGTCCTTGTTGCCCGTTTCGTATCTGTATAGTTTCGTTTTCCGGAACTGCTTAGTTCATTTCCCTCATTAGACGCAAACCCAAGGTCCTATCGAAAAGAAAAGAAAACGCGGGAATGAAAGTGGCAAAAACGGCGGGGGCGTTTTTACGGTGCCTCTCTCGGAGGGAAGAAGGCTGTGCCGCCGGACCTCGCGGGGGCAGGTTGGTTTACGAGCGCGCATCGTTGCTGGCGGGAGAACTTTCGAACCGCTCGCGTTGCTGGTTTTTTTCTGGACCGCCTCTCTGTCTTTTCGTACAAGCGGAGATCGAACGTGAGGCGAATCGCCTTCGAGATTCGGTCCCCGCGGGGCGGCTATGGCGGTGACAGGGGATGAAGAAGCCGTTTCTTCTGTTAGGGTCAGCTAGCTCTAACTTGACGGGCGACCCTTTTGAAATACAGTTGTCTCAAACTTCGCTGCCGTGGGAGGCGTGTACGCCTTGGACCAGGGAGCTTCAAATGCTCCAGAATTGTCACGCTGGTCGGTACGGTCACACGGGGACAGTTGTAGGAGCAACAGCACAAAATGGTAACGACCACATCTAAAACGAGATTTGGTGTACGAGTGCGACATTACTGTCCTTCCTGAGTGTCATCGCTGCAACTTGTAAGGGCATAAGCGAGGGCATAACGGCGCGCCCCGTTTGATTTCCCGGCGAGTTTCACAGGGACAGGCGAAGCTGATGCTGAGTGCAGGAGGTCAGAAGACAACAACGGGAAGCGAGAGTGACCGTCTCCTCGCCGTATTTTGTTTTACGTTACATCGATTCCGGTCTGGTTCACGTCAAGTTCTGACAGCACGTCAACCATCACCAACCACCACGTCACCGCGGCGCAAAAAGAAATACTAAGTATAACCATGCGTCTATAGGGATTATTTGATGCGTGTGGAGAACAGCTGACACTACGAAATATTTCACGAACGAAAACAATAACAAAAAAAGGACTGTAAGGAGAGGACGACGTTGTACTGAATGCAATAATTACGGCTGCCCGAACTTCAAACTGGTTTCGAATAATTTCTTTCTTGAATGCCAGTCACCTTCCTTTCGAACACTTGCCCTCGCGCCTCAGAGGCTCTAAACAATAACTACCGGCTGCTGAAACCACTAGAGCCATCATAGCGAGCCCCCGAGCCCACAGATACGCCTGAAAAGCTCCTACAAATTGCAGACAGGGCGCATATAGAAATACAAAAAAAAGAAACTCGCAGAGAACCCTCATTACAGTACTAGGTGGCAACACGATACCGTTACCAGCTTTTGATGAAATTCTAAAGCTGCTGATCAGAAGGTGAGGTCACTTCCGGTCTCGTGATGTGCCTTCCGTCCAGTCAGTGTGAATTATCCGGCCTGGTGAGGGATTTCCCTTCTGTCAATAGGCGAATTTTATGAACGACGACATATTTTTTTTTTTTTTGCAGATGAGGCTTCGAATCCTATGGCATATAAAACTTGTACTTGTTAAAGGAGAATTGCGCCGAAGCTGTGGTACCAACGCATGCATGGAAGCCTAACAGAAAGAAAAAACTATTGCGCTTCCAATAAAAGCATTATCAAGAGGAAACGCGCTGTTGGCTAACAATAACAAGGGACCAACAACACCAACCCACAAACTTAATAGACGAATACGCCGAGAGCAAGCGGTATGGGCACAGGAAGCACGGTATCGGAGGCATCGAGCGGTGTAGAAAAAAAAAACAACCGGGCCACCATGCGGCGAAGCTTCGAGCGCGGAGGAACCCAAGATAACGGCGTCTCCAATGAGGCCCAGCCGCGTTCTGTACTAACAACCTCCTTAATCGCCAGCACCGTCGTCTTCGTCGCCGCCTTGCTTCTTACTAAATTCCTCGACCCCTGCGCTCTCCTCTCAACTCCCTTAGCAACCGCTGCTCGCCTCCGGAAAGCGAGCAGGCCGCAAGGAGCGATAGCGCCATTGTCGGGGGCCACCGTTCCCGCCACCCTCGACTCCCGTTTCTTCCATATCTGTCTCCGTTAGGCGCGGCAGTTATTATCAAAAGAGCCGAAAACAAAGTGCGCGGAAGAGGACACAATGGCGGGCGACCCCGCAGTCCAAAGATTATCACAAAGGACCGCTCGCCTCCCACAGAACGTCGGGGCGCGCAGCGTATTCCAGTAGGGGGCGTGCAAGCCACGGTTTGCAAAGAAGGAACTAAGAAAGAGAAGGTTAAGAGGAGAGGAGAAGGACCCGTGAGGAGGTAGCGTAGCGACACCAGCTCGCCTTCTTTCAGCGTAACGCGACTTTACGCAAACAACGTCCGAGCGGGCGCACTCGCACGCACACACAGCGCTGCGGTGTCGGTCTCTTTTCTCTCACCCTCACCATCTCTCTCTTTCTCTCTTGCATGTCTAACGTCGGCGCACCAGTCTCACGCCCTGCACCGCCACCTAATTATGCCCCGGCACAGCCGCGGGCGCCTAATACTCCCTGCACCGCAACACTTGCGTGCACCGCGGTGAAGACTGCCGCCGCGGAGCCGGGATGCGATCCCGGAGGCAAAAGGATGGTTAAAGTTGCGCAGAGAAGCCTCCCTGCCACAAATCAAGAGTTCTCGCAATTACCGTATTTAGTCGCGCAATGGACTGAGCTTTTTCTCAATCGAGTTTAGGAAAATCTTAGAAATGCGGTGTGTGTGTGTGTGGGGGGGGGGGGGGTCGTTCATTATGCGCGACAATTAGCAAGAGTTTACATTTCCACGAACGAAATAACGGTTTGGTGCATTCTGCGGGTAACAGCGGTTGCTGACGAGGCGGCACGGAATCACGATCAGGTTTAGCCTCCTCTTCCTAAACGCAGTGCTCCTGAGGTTAATTCTTTGCAGATTAAACGTTTTGCCACCCCCACTAGTCCCCCAAATGAGCAACAACTAGAGACTAACGTCAGAGACTAACCGTTCGACGAGAGGACAAACCGCTGCAATTAGTCCCATTGTACCCAATTCTGGCTTAGAGTGCGGTTTGACACATCTCGCATTTCACCGAGTGTGAGGAGGCCAGATCGACCTGCGATTACAAATAGTCATCCCGCCGCACCCCCCCCCCTCCCCGCTTCCCCCAAGCGTGCGTTAGACGAAGGCCTGCACCGTGTTCTGCCTCCTTCTGAGTAGTACATCTTAGGCGGCTGCTGCACGGAACTGGCGACGAGGGAGTGAATACAGCGAACGGTGCGACAAGCTGGCTCGCTGTTCCACAGCGGAGCAACACACAACGCCAGCGAGTTGGGTAACAAACAGGGGAGTCTGCGAGAGAACGCGCCTCCACTAAGTTTCTCAGAGCCACCGCAAGTTGCGTGCTGTGCTGCGGGCGGTACAAACTGAGGCGCCCAAAATGAGTCCTGAAAGCAGAGGGAAAAATAAAATATCGTCTCTGTACACCGTGTATCGCTTTGCTAAAAAAAAAAAAAACGCTTCTAGCTAGACTCACAGTCTTCACACGAATATGCATCTACGTGGCGATATATATCACGCTCTCACAGAGAGCTCGAAGGCGTTGACGAAACGACTGAAAGTTCACCTTTCTGGTATTTTGCGATACAAATCGCGACTGAGGTGTCCACTGACTTAGGGAGCCAGTTACGGCGCCTTTCCTTTCGTGACTCTCTCAGAGACTTCACGTCCACCTTCGGATTTTGCGGGCTAGGAGGCTAACAGTGCTTTCGCACCTGTAACAGCCAGTGCGTGCTATGTCCTTCGGTCTCCGCTGTCTTCACCCCTTTGGTGATGCGGTTACGGCCGGTCTCATCAAAGGAGTTATCAAACCCCCGATGGACCCCACTCTGCACGGGCTCCGTCAATGCTCCACTCATCGCCCTTTCCATCTCTTTTTCTCTAGATCCACTGTGCGCCTGGCTAATCTCCGGCCATTTCTCTTCCCAGCTTCGATTCGGAAATGCGTGCTGCGGCTCGTGCGCCAAATTTCCTAGACCACTACGCGCATTTCTGCAGCAGCTGCAATCAGTGCTTCGCGAGTGCATCCGCTAATTTCTTAGTCCTTATCGTTCCAGTATAACTTTCCGCGTTCTTCAAACGCATGCGCGGCTAAAGCGAACGGGCAGTGCGCGGCGTTCTGACGCGCCTCCTGCCACGGGTCTTCGCGGTGGGGCGTTGCGCTGCACCGAATCTGCGGCGCCCAGCGCGCTCGGGTTGCGCTAATTAGCTTAAAGCCGGACATGACGCCGGGGCGGAGACGGCGGTCGGCTCGCCACGCGCACGGCGCGCCCTTAACGCTCGCGCACGCAAGCAGAGACTGCTTTTGAGAAGGACACTTTCCAGCCGCAGGGGCTCAGATGCTTCGTTTTTACTTTGTTTTACCCGGCTGGAGCGCATGTAAAGAACGCAGCTAAAAAAGAGCAGCTCGGATCGCCGAGAGAGCGCAACTCCGCGCTCGCTTTAGGGATATAAGGCGCGTCGGGAAACTGCGAAGCGAGAGAGGGTTTTTTGGGAAAGAAAGGGAAGTAAGGAGGAGGGTTAAAACTGGGGCGGAGAGAAGCACGCCCGAAGGGAAAGGGATGAGAAAACGCGAGCTGAACTTTCACCGACGCCGCCGCCTCGGGAGTCCCGCCTCCTTTGTCGTTATATTGGGAAGCGGCGGAAGCTTAACGACCGCCTTTGCGGACATCGCAGCAGGCCGTTAGGGAAGGCGATGTAAGGCGCACATCCCCCTTTTCCCCAAGCGCCCCGTTGCTTTCCTTGTAACCACCGCCAGAGACCCCCATTTCCCTCGAACTCGCTTCTCCGAGGGGTCACAGCATAACGCGGCTGACTGCATGCCTGCGTGCGGAGCGGAGACGCCTGCCGGGGAGTCGCTTTGCACACGAGATGGCATGTGGAAAGAATGTGGCGTAACTACAGTACGCGCATTTCCGCGTTGCAAGAAGGCACGCATGGAAAGTGCCCGACGTCGTGCGCTGACAGAGCATCGCGCAGCGACATGCAGTCGCGGCAACGCAGAAACGACGCATATTTCCTTTTATACGTCTCTTTTTTTTTCATTCTATCCCTAATCATGCGTATTTTAGAGTAGGCGTCTAGCGACGTCATTTCATTCCGACGGAACGACAAAGGAAACGAGAAAAAATGATGCCGGTATGCTAACATGCACATCTCGCGCAGCCCTGTCAGTGTTATTACACCCCGGCCGTTAAGAAAAGGGGTGACGTACCCGCGCAACACTGACAAATTTAATGCCAGTAAGCGTTTACTGCCTTGTGCTTCAATGGCAGTCGCGCGCTGCCCCGTGGGTAAATTTAATTGCGTTTAGCCTTAATGATATTCGCAACATACTGAGTCCCCTACAACTCTCAGTATATATATATATATATATATATAAAAATTATATATATATATATATATATATATATATATATATATATAATAATACACCGGGGATGTTTTTTATTAATTAGTAGTGGTGCCATTCAATTAGTTTTAAAGAAAATTACTTATAAAGCAGCACAAAAACAACCATGCCGCCGGTGCGATCCGAACCCACGACCTCCGAATATCGCGTCCAGTGCTCTACCAACTGAGCTACGGCGACGGCTGTCCAATCTGCTGCTTTCGTGGGTATTTGTATTTTGGGTGTAAGCGAACCTGGAGTGTTCACCAGCGCCACCCTCGTCCATAGCGGTGGACGTAGCTCGTCCTGTAATGCCGCGAGTGTGACGTGGAACGTCATTTAACGGCGAGGGCGGAAACTGTGCGAGAAAACTGTTACGCTACCTATGGCATCAAGACTGCCATATCCTTTTTTGAAAAATTTGATGTTCAAAGGTGCCGTTAAGGACCCCACAATATGGCTCGAAGGCGCCCGATGTGGCCTGAAGAATTTTGATAAAAGCTGCACACATTTCTGCAACATTCAAGGCAGCCTTCAGACAAAGAGAGCGAAGCCTCTCGTTTGTAACGTTATGAAATTTTCTTGATACACGTGGCCCAGGTTTGAGCTGCAAGACTCCGGGCAAGCGTTCCTTGCCTACGGTTCCCTCACGATACTCTACGCGATGCGTGAAAGCTTAATTTATCCAGCGGTTTGAGCTCCGTGTGCGCGCCATAAATGTCACGCCATTTTTAGATCATGCTCTTCAGAAGAGCCTTTTTAGTTTTGGTGCTCATTTTTTTTTTTGCGACGCTGTAGCGATCGGGGGTAAATACGGCGCCTTATAAGTTCGGGTATTGTGAATAAACGTTCACTCGAAAGTGAGCACTCGCGGGTGAGTTCCTTCTTTCGTGTTCGCGTTTTCCTGACTGCGGCGCGTGAAAAGCTTCGAGTACGTCCCAGCATATACAAAGCAACGGTGGTGTGAACGTACACACTCGCAAGCACAGAAGGCAGCATTATGCGAAGGCACGACCCGCGCTCTTCGGCACACTCTCCTCGCAGACAGTTTCGTCTAGAAAAAACGACGCCAGGAGAAAGCCAAGCTGCTACGCAATCTGAAAAAACGGAGGCGGCGGCGAACGGCAAGTTTCGCCCGCGGACAAGGAGGGTGAGGTGAGCGCAAACATTTGAAGACTCGGCTGAATAGAAGACTGGAAGGAGAAATTTGGAGAGGGGGGGGGGGGGGAGGCAGCACGATCGACGTAAATCTCCTCCAAATCTCGCCATCCATCTCGTGATGTCGCCTCCCGCGCCTCGCCCGTCGGTTTCTTCAGGGCGACCCGTCTTCAAAATGAACTCTCGGAAAAAAAGAACAAAACAACTATAGAACACTGAGGCTGACGCAAGCCGTTGGCTGACAGCTTCGAGCTTTCGTGCCGCGCGCATAAACAGTATATAGATGCACTTTGGGAAGAAGCGGCAACGCGAGCAGTCTGTGGCAGGGAGCTCGACATATCGCCCGCCAGGGCGCGCGTCAGCAGAGGGGACTTTACAGAGGCGCCGCCTGGTGCGCCCTCCGTCGGGCTCCGCTTACACTATGCTACATCGCCCCTGCTGGGCTCGCCAGCCTTCTACACTTTGGTGAACTTCAGCACTTGCCCCCCCCCCCTCCCTCGCCACTGCCACCATGATCCCCTCGTCTATTTCCTTCAGAGTCGACGGAGCGCTAATATGAAATCAATGGTGACGAGGCAGCCGCGACTCCTCACCCTCCTTGCCTCTCTGCTTACCGCTCAAACTCTCACGTTCTGAGCCGGTCTTCGAGAGTATAGGGCTGGAGAAGTCGCCCGATTTGCTGCAACGTTGCCTCGGCCCCGACCGAGGGGAAGGCGCCGCTGAGATAAGAGAAGGAAAAGGAAAACAAGAAGCCAGAGGAATTTGACGGGCCACCGAACACCGAGTGAGGATGAAGGCCAACGAGGGGGTCTGCATCTTTGTTTTCTTTTTTGTGAGTGTGTGCGTTTCAGATAACGATTACTGGAAGCTGGACTTAGGCTAGCAGGGAGGAAAACCTTTCCTTGTGGATGACCGACAAAACTCTGAGCAGGGGCCTGCTCAGGTTTCTGGAAGCCTCCATGATCTACTTTGGCTTATCGACAGGCTCTTTTTTTTATGCGACATGCCAAGCCGCGTTTCGATGGAGGCGAAACGCAAAATGCGCCCGTGTGAGGTGCGATGTCAGTGCACATTAACATCGCTGCCACGTGCAGACAGTAGGAGACTTAAAAAAGATGTGAGAGGAAAGGTTGAAAGAAAGGACGCGCGTCGCGACAACCGCGTCATCTGTAGCGACGACCAGGGTTTAGCAACAGATAGCCCCGGAAGTTCCCCAGGTGGCCAAAATTATTCCGGAGACCTCCACAACGCGTCATCTCTTTATTCTTTCACTCCCACTTTCCTCTCTTCCCTTAAGGCGCGGTTGGGGTGTCCGCCGAGATGTGAGACAATTGCTACCCAATTTATATCCCGCAAAAACCAATTTTCCTTTCAGCTTTTCAATTTCATCAGGTCAAAAAAGAAAGAACACAAAGAGAAAACACTAGTGGCGGCTGCGATATTAAAAGGAGGAAAAAGCGGGAAAGACCACGTAGCATCAGCCATCATTTACTGTAATGAGCATGGCGCACAACGGGGATTTTGGCCAAACACTTGCAAAACAATTAAACTGCTTTTAAAACTCCTTTTATTTTGCAAAAAGATAAGGTCATATAAACTACTGAAGCTTAAAATAATTTCAATTTAAGCTAACTTTCTGAAGAGAATCTAATAACACAATATATATGTCAACACAACATGTGTAACAGTCAATTCGACCTGATATTGGAATAGAACACGAGGCTCCTGAAGTGCCTCAAGGCTGGAGTACATGATTGACCTCCTCGTACATAAGCACTCTCTAACCTGCTGAAAACGGCGACAAAACGCAAGGGTTTCCGGGCGTACCGCCACAAAAAACAACAACAAAGAACGCGTAGTTTTCCACAATGTGTTCGCTCGCAAAGGATACATCTGTACATAGACGCAGTTGTCAGCATGACCCTCAACCGGCGATACTTTAGTAGTGCGGGGAGTCTACTCTAATTAGACTCATCTATATTCTGTCAGTACGACCCTCAAGGTAACACGAAGCTGGTCGCCCATTAGTGAACAGCAAAAAAAAAAAGCGCAGTGACCGCAAAGATACTCATTTCGTTGACCTCTCCTGGCGAACGCGTTTGTCACAATAAGACTGGCGCCTCGGTATACGATTGCACGGTTACTGGAGACTGCAGAGACATTCAGCTTCTTTATTTAAATCTTTCGTTCTTCGTGAGATTTTAGACAGTTAGCATAGCGTTACGAACCCTGCCATCGTGCACTGCTAATCACAGCCGCAGTGTATGCATGCATACACTGTTGGCGCTTTATACAGTGACGGTATATGCTATCCCGGCCGCGGCGGTCGAATTCGATGGGGGCGAAATTATAGAGACCCGTGTACTGCGCGATGGCAGTGCACGTTAAAGAACCCCAGGTGGTCGAAATTTCCGGAGCTCTAAGTTCACTACGACGTCTCTCATAGCCCGAGTCGCTTTGGGACATTAAACCCAAATAAACCAAGCCAAACCGGAACCCTTATTCCTCCATAGTGTTCGGTTCCCGTCCAAGGCCTAACCGACACGACGGAGATGTATCACAACATGGAGTCCTGACAAGAGATTCCGTCCATCCCTCTCTTTTTATCAAGCTCTACTCGACGGCCTGCTGCGTAGCAAGCGCATGCTTTGACTACCCATTCAACGTTTCGTCCCTTGTGTGCCTTCGCGCTACTGCAATCATTCCGAACTCCCAAATGGAGTAATCGCGCAAGGCTTGAGGTGCGCTTGCGTTCGGTACTTTTTTTTTCTGGTGTTGTTCAGCAAGTAGTAATTGGTTTTTGGGTAAAGGAAATGGCGCAGTATCTGTCTCATATATCGTTGGACACCTGAACCGCGCCGTAAGGGAAGGATAAGGAGGGAGTGAAAGAAGAAAGGAAGAGAGAGGTGCCGTAGTGGAGGGCTCCGGAATAATTTCGACCACCTGGGGATCTTTAACGTGCACTGACATCGCACAGCACACGGGCGCGTTAGAGTTTTGCCTCCATAAAAACGTTCACAAAACCTTGCGATTTTTAAAATCCTACGTGTGTTCATTTTTATATCTCAGGGCTCAAAAGGTTGGTGGTTCTTTTTTGGTGTATTTCAGGAAAAAAAAAGGTAACCAGAGAAGCTAGGAATAACCACGTAACGGATATAGTACTTCAAGTAAATTCTATTACTATATACTGGCGCTACACAGTCAATTATTTCCCCTTAGTCTGTGAATTCGTGTTTCCAACGCGAATGATCATAAATAATCAGCCCCGTCGATATTTATCTAAAGAGCCCAAGAGGAGCGGCAGCCTTAATTCAATAACAACTTAAGAGCAAGTTTACAAAGCTACACACTCCAAGATTACCGTCAAAAATAGGAATGGTCGCTAGGCTTTCCATCTCGCCTTGAATATGAACGGGAACGCCTTCCTCGCGAGACACTGACGGCAGAAAGTGAGACAGCTTCTGCGACGCGCTGTCAGCGGAAAGCTCACGAAAGAGAAATAAAAACAAACAAGCAGGAAAATAAATGGGTTCGAGAGTACGCCGGTTTAGTTGGGTCACGACGTTCGGACTGAAAGAACAACCCACGAAATGATAACAAACAAACAAACAAAACCCAAGTGGAATCATGTCCGCGTTCGTTGGCGTAGCAATATACTCTGACGAGGTTTACGACATTCAGCAGCACCCGCCGTTAGTTCGGTCGCTATTATACGTTCTCGTTTAGACGTGTTTCGTATTTTCTAAAAAAAACGACAGCTGGGGGAGGAAGAAGCTATAGGCATAGTGAGAAGGAAGAAAGCATACCGCGACCAAGTGCAGTGGGTATGTGCCATTTTGTGAGGGAAACAACAACAACAACAACAACAACAAGTGCAGTGCCAGACGTGAACGTTTAATCAGCCAAGTGCACTCGCATATAGTATACACTCGCGGACTTTGAAAAGGGGAGCGCTGCACCCAATCATGGCTCTATCTTTCCGGCCAGCTATATAGACATGCGCGCACGGACTACGTATACAGCTTTCTGTCTTCCTCGTTTCTGCCGCCACTCCTTCGCGCGCATGCGCCGTGACCGTCTATATACTTTCCTGCACCGACAGAAATCGTAAACACGACCGCACGTACAACACACGCCGAGTCCGCGTATACAGCCGTCGAATAACGTCGCTCAAGAATGATGCCACGTACACACATAAATTATACTGTCGGCGGAGGGACGCATCGGGACGGGTGCATGTATAAATGTGTGTGTGTGTGTGCGTGCCGCGACAGTGACTACAAATCTCTGTCCGTCAGCAGAAACGGAAGCGTCTTCTGACTGGGCCGTTAAAGCGTGCCTTTTCTTTTATACGTCGCAAGAACCGCCCATTCACCATAGTTCTCGCATTGTCCCATCGACTGCACACGCGCAGCACATCTCGAAGAAAGCACGGAAAGAATAAACGCCAGACAGCTTTATTATAATTATTATGTGCTTTGAAAACATGAAATAAAATTTAAAAAAGGGAAAGGAGGAAAGGAAGAGGCTGGCAGCTGCTACCACTGTTCCAGAAAGAAGACGGGAGAGGACGTATTACGGATAGGAGAGAAGAGACATTGCAGCGCGCCTTAGTTGCGGTGAATTGCTTTGAGCTGCAGCAATGGTTCAAGCTCCACGGGTGAAACTCGTGTGCAGTCGGTACGAACAAAGCGCACTGCGGTGGGGATACGCGCTGCTCGCAACCATAAAAGTAGGGGCATCGGAGGTCGCCGAACTTGACTATTGGAAAAGTCTCCATCACGTATACCATCGGGGGCAAAAGTAACAGACAGAAACGGGCGCAGCGGGCCCGTTTCGACACCAGAAGTGCTTTGTCAGGTGGCGCCCCTACGCAGAGTGGCACGGGTCGGAACTTGGAAGGGGGGTGTCATTACTCCCCCCCCCCCTCGCCCGGATGGTACAGTCGAACACAGCAAACTACAGTCGGATACAACTCAATAACGCAGCGGCGTTTCCCGTCGAAGGACCCCCTTACAGCCAATGGCGTGAGCCGATTCTCATGACTCCCTAGCATGACAATGCAGGGAGCGGTGCCACAATGAAAAGAGGGGTCTATCCCCAACCACAGAGGGGAGGGATTGTCCCCTTTCATTTGCCACTCCCTACATTGCCACGCTAGCGGGGTCATATGAATCGGCCGACGCCATTGGCTGGAAGGGCGGTCCTTTGACGAAGAAAAGCCGATGCGTGATTGAGTTGTATCCGACATATGGGGCAGGAAGATCATGCTGTTTGCATTCGGCGCCGCTCGATGTTCACATGATACACCGCGGAATTACCTAAGAAACATATGAACGAGGCTAGGAAAAAAACAGTCACCGTTGTGTGCATGTTTCGCGTATTTAGTTTGGTATAATGATGCTTTCCGGACTATCGGAATGATGTACTATTTGTATATCTGTATTTTACATATTGGTGTCACCTCTCCGCCCAAAAAGGAGATTAAAGACTGGTCAGCTTTTCTTTTTCTGCCGCAGTCGCTCAGTCCGTATTTTTGACAAGATGGGAAATAAACGACTCGATTTAGGCAGTCGAACTGCTTTTTAAAAATGAAAATAAATAACTAAATAAACAAAAAACAGTAATAGCTTTCCATTTCTTTGCACGATTCGTCGGCAAGAGTAGCTCGCGGTCCTTGTAAAGATCGCCTGGTAAGCCGCGTTCTCCAATCTGAATTTCATACGAGCTTCGAAATGCCTGATGGAAGCGGAATTGGATTTACGGTCTCGCCTCGAACGCGACAAAACCGACGAGAAGACTTCTACGCGAAAAAAAAAAGAAAACTGCCAGGGGAGCATAGCGCGTTAATCAAACGGAAAACAAAACAGTGGCTCCACTAGACAGCTGTTTTTTCTGCCAGCGACTCACTCGAAGAGAGTGCGTAAAACTGCCGCTCAGCAAAAACTTCAAAGCTTCGGATATCAACACTGCCCATTTCGACTAAAGAGTCCAGACGTGATAAAAAGAAATAAAGGTGAAGAGTGCTATTGAGCAATATCCGAGTCGTTGTAATACAAACTCTGCAGTGCATT
Source organism: Amblyomma americanum (assembly GCA_030143305.2). Taxonomy (NCBI): domain Eukaryota; kingdom Metazoa; phylum Arthropoda; class Arachnida; order Ixodida; family Ixodidae; genus Amblyomma; species Amblyomma americanum. The sequence continues at coordinate 23,908 of JARKHS020036618.1, read as the reverse complement.
GATTTGTCTTCTTAAACTTCAAGCGTCTCTCTACGAAGGTTTCAAAGACCAAGAGGCTGGTGAAAGCAGATAACATGACAGTCGTATAGTTTGATGCGAAATACAACCTGCAAACATTGAACTTCTCAAAAAAAGACTTCGGTTAAAGCGGGCAATTACGATCGACAATAAAACGGTTCTGCACTACAGTGCTAGTTGCGGCGTCCCTCGCTTTATATACTTGCTGTCCGCGTCGTTTCGGGCTGTACCGAAGCATTTCAGTTATTTTTGGGGAATAGACTCACCTCGAGCAAGACTTATTATGCCGCGACGCGGTCCACTCGACGAAAGAGAGAGTCCGCCCTGCAAGTTCATTTTTGTCCGCGCTTGCTTTTCCATTGAGACCGACCTTTCCGTACTGTCTGGATGCCTTTCCTGAACTTCTCGCATCAAACCTTGTCTCATGCAGCACGTAAATGTATTCTTCTTTTTTCTACCAACTGGCTAGGCAAGCTATCTACAGGGTAACTTAAACAAGACAGAAAACAAGAACCCTTTTTCCACGCACCAGTCACTAACCCCAGACATCATAGCCGAACAGTCTCGGTTGAAGCGAGCCACTAAGCCAGCTGTGTAGCGCCACGCGCTCGGGGGACTGGGCGAAGTTTAAGGAGAGAGCGAGCGACCAAAAAAAAAAAGAGAACTTCATCCGTGAGGTCCGCACCGACCGTCTCTCGCCTTGCCCAGTGCGCAGTGGTTCGTAATCCGCGAAAAAGAAAACTCTCGCCTCCTCCGCTCGTTGCCGCTGTCCATAACGCCCTCCTGCCGCTGCCTTCACTAAGTCCAGCCGGCCTTCTCCGTCTTCCTGCACACATTTCGCTTTCTTTTTCGCCAGCTTTCCTTCTACCCCATAGCGCCGCCTAGTGGGCCGGAGCTTCATGAGCGAAAAAGAAACTGCCGCGCGGTGAGAGCTTATGCGGTAGTTATGCGCTGCGTGCGCGAGTACAGCGCTCGGAGCGCCGCGGTGCGGCGTGGAGGCTCTTTACTCTCGCTCCCCGGAGCTCGCGAGAGGGAATTTTCACGCGCGATTTAGTATCTGGCCGCGCGCGGCGCTGTGAGCGCTCTTTTCAACGCTTCGTGCGTATTTCACGAGCGACAACATACGAGAAAGAAAAAGAGAGAATGAGAGGGAGACGAGGAAAGAAAGACAAAAAAAAATTAGAAGAAAAGCGCAGATTAGAGGGGCGTGCCGGAGACTCTGCGGTGTAAAAACGCAGGTTGGTCTGGATGCAACAGACAGTTGTTGTGTCGCATTGTTTGCTAGTGAGACGTAAAGCTGAGTTGTCGACACCGCACGGGCTCAGCGTAGCTAATGAAATTAGAGTATCTAATCAGCGAATATCGCGCTTACTGCTACGAAGGCGTTCCTTGAACAACAGAGGCACACTGCTTCCATGAACAGCACCACCATTTTGCGGAGCTGCCCACTTTCTTGGAGATACCAGTGAAAACATTTTTTTTACTCTTTTTACCTGTACATGCTGCAGCTCTACGAAGGGATATCGTAAGAGTGGAGTGTACCATACACGTAATGCTAGAGAACTAAACACAGGGCCATCACCTCTCAATGTGCTTGACAAACTCCTTAAATGGGAAAGATCAAACGTTTCTCGGTAGCTGGGAATGTTCTGTAGTTTTGGGGTGAGCTGTACATAACGAAACCAACAACGAGCAACGTAGAACACTACAAAGGCTCATCGAGGCGTTCATGCGCCATAAGAAGCCTACAAGAGTCACAGAAATCCGAAAAGGCCGCAGAAAAGCCGAATCGCAAGAAGCGCACAGGGACTACGCGGTTTAAAAGTCAGACAGAAAGGCAGGAGATTGAGGAAGACGAAATGAGATAAGCTTTGGAGGAAAAGGAGAGAAAAAAATTGGAAAACAAAAAACCCTCGCTCAGACCCATATTCCCTCTATCCCCGCCCCTCCTGACTTCTGCCGCCCCCACTCCATTTTGTTTTCACTGGCTCAACAGCATAACACATCACACGGTAGGCGCCCACAAATTTCAAGCAGCACAAAGACGGCACGCTGTTAGCGAAATTCCGAAAGTTGTGAAAGATCACAGTGACCGTCTTTACTTTTGCATCCAGATATAAGCAGGAAAACAACTAAAAACTGGGCGCAGACATGATGATACAATGAATCGTGTCCGACACGGTGCATTGTGCGACCACAATGCAACGCGAGGAACCGGAGAAAAGAAACAGCGGACTGGGTCGTGAACGCGGCTACAAACGGCAGTCGAGAGCACCCGCCGCAGAAGAGGCGAAGAAAGAGAGGGAGGGGGAAGGAAGACAACGGCGAGCACACGGGAACTGCTCAGGCGAGCACAATGTCGTCGTCAGGAGACAAAAAAGAAAGTAACCCAAAGGAAAGAGAGCGACGCAGACCAGGGCAAACTAGAAACAAACCAAAAAAAGTGTCGACCTGACATCCTCACATAATAGCGCAGGGAAAAGAAGGCAGTGATTTGCACATGGTGAAGAGGCTGGGTTAGTCGAGTCAAGCAAACAAAACGGAACGATTAGGGCTCGGGATAAAGGGAAGGAAGGTGGTGGGAGAGGGGAGCAGGAAAGAAGGAATTGCGACAGCAAGCGCAAGGGTATGGTCGCATAGCGTACGCTATCTTCGGCTAGGCAAACACGCAGCAACAGCGGCGCATTATCAGCAGGACGAACCAAGGCACGGGAAAAAGAACTACAGCAGAGAACCAAGTCGGGGAAAGACGGCGGGACAGCAAAGGGGGCATAATGAAGGAGCAGAAGGCGAAAGTAGTTGATGACGCTTACTTCTTCCCCTTTTCCCGTCAACCGCCTTGCCCCTTCTAGACCCACTCTTGCCTGCTGTTTTCCCCATGTTCCCCAAGAATCCACCATCACCTGCCTCCGTTGTACTCGCCCTGCACCTCTTCTTCCCCCCGGGAGACAAAAAATGGGGAAAGGAAGAAGAAATGGCCGGCAAACACATCACGCGCGGAAAGTAAGCGGGAGGGCAAGAATGGGGAAACGCAGGGACAATGGGGAACCAAGGAAGCAAGCGAAAAAGCGGAGCTTGCGCAAAAAGAACGACTCCCAGGAAGGAAGTGCGCAAGAGAGGAAGCGAGCACGGAAGGAAGGAAGGCGACAAGTTACGGGCGTGTCAGCCTCAGCGCCGCGCCCAGCAAGCAGCTACCAGGAATGCAAAGAAGGGGAGACCACGCGCGGCAGGCACGGACCCGGCGGGCTGCGTTGCGAACGCCCACGCGAAAAGGATAAGATACACGAGGTTGGGCGAAAAAAGGGGACGAATAAGGAGTAAAGGCAACACCGCCAAAAGGAACAAGGAACAGCGCAAGGAAATCTCCGGCGACATGGACGCGAGGAATGAAATGAAAGTAAAAGGGAAAAGAGGGCGGCTGCGCGGCAGCTATAGCCTCCACGGGGACGAGCGCAGATTGCTCCCCAAGAGAAGCAGTGCGCTGTTGCGCGGGAGAGCGTCGACAAGCAAGTCCCGTCTAGGGAAAGAGGGAAGGGGTCGGGTATGCACGACTCAAGGCTCCGGGATATAGGGAAGCGAGAGAGAGGGGGGGTGCGGGAGGGCAGCGACGACGTATTAGGGAGCGGTAAAAGGCAGTCCCGGGAGACGCGCTAAGAGAGAGTATATATATAGGGAGAACCAGGAGCGCGGGACAGTTAAATACGCCCAACCTGTAGGGAAGGAAAAAAAGAACCAAACCGAACAGTGGACAACGGCAAGTCTGCGCGGGAAAGCCGAAAATAGGGTCGCCAGACACACACACGGGGTAAAGGCGGAACGGAGTGTCGCCTCGTAGTAGGACAGACTGGCCTTGTGGGATGTAAATACACGGCCTCGGAGGAAAGGGAAGAAAAACGACGAGCTGGGCACGTCTACAGCAAAACAGGGAAAATCGGAGGGAGGTGCAGGACGGAATAGGGAAAAGAAAAAAAGGAAAATAGGAACACAGCACAGAAAAAAAGATACAAGAGATAAATCACCGCTGCGAGTCGCTTGTGGAAGGAGGCACGCTCCGAGAGATAGTGAAAGGTCAGAGCGAACGACAAGGCGGAGGCGACGATAGCTGTACCTGGTCCCCAGGCAAGCATAGGGGATAAGGAGTGGACCCAGGTGACGCGTTTGTCTTGCTTATGATGTGATGTGGCTTCGGGGAACGAACACCACGGTGAAAGCAGGAGTGAAGAGAAATACGAACAAGTGCTAGTCGCAGGTGTGTAAGTGTGTGTCGGGAGCTGGTAGTCTAGCCCATGTAACATGAAAAGTCGAGGGATGTTCAGCTTGAGGAAAGGAGCTACGCCATGGTGGCTCAGGCCGAACATAATGGCGAGCGAATCAATCAAAGGTCAGGATAATAATGCGTATTTTCTCTTCCTGATTCACAGAGACAATTGTGAATTGCGTAGTTTAACGTCCCGAAGCGACACATGGACTATACGGGACTCCGTAGTGAAGGATCACTGAGGAATAATTTACACAACCGGGGGTTTAGCGTACGCTGACATCGCAGAGCACAGTGGCGTCATTTGTATTTCAACTACAACGAAACTCGACCGGATAGAAACTGCGACCTTCGGATGAGTACCCAAACCCCAAAGCCACTTAGCCACCACGGCGGGTGTCCTCACACTAACAAGATCAAGGTACTACATTAGACGATGCCAAGTGATATGAGTGGCTTTGCACTGAATAAGTCAGTCGGACTGAAGTTTGTTATAGGCAGTTAGTGCTGCTGCGGTAAAATTACGGTAATTCTGCGTCAGTAGCAGACGACCTAAGCATCGAAAGCTGCCTTGTGAACGACCTTATATTTAAAGCGCCCGCATTTTTCTTTTCTTTTTTCCTCCTCTCCTCACCCCCTCTGCAGGAGAAGAACTTGACGTTCTTTTACCATTATTCATATTACTATATAAAACCCCATAAGCATTGTATTCAACTAAAGCAATAAAATATTATCTGACTCTGCACCTACATTCCATCGCTCCTCCTAATTCAGCAACAGCGGCCGAGTGCTATCACTATGCAATGAACAATTCATTCTTTGCTATTCCTGACTTCACTTAAAGGTTTGAATTGCTTCATACGTCTTCCTTTCTAGTGCGCAAAAATATGAAGTGTGAGTTAGGGGCGAGACGGCGACATCAGTCACGAGTTCGCGTCAAAACACGATAGCAGCGCAAAAACGACCACCGGAGACCGCGATCGAGGGAAACTAAGTCGACAAAGAAGGATGTGAATCGAAGCATCCGAATAACGTGTGGCGGTGATTTCTCAGTGTAAAGGCAACAGCTACAGGGCGCACAAGCGGCATAGACATCGAGCGGAAATCCAGGAAGCCAAAAGGATTCCTTACAGGACAGCGTTGCGTCGATTATCTTGGCGCACACAGAGGCGGCAGAGATAGGTGCTTCGGACTGTCTTCCGGACTCCACGGCGACATTGACGTTGCCGCAGTAGGAGATAAGCAAAAGAGCACTCAGAGAAGCCACCTCTCCGAAGTCACGTGACCACCTTGTGACATTCCTTGTGTGCTACGAGGTACATTCCTTGTGTGTGCTACGAGGTACATTCCTTGTGTGTGCTACGAGGTACATTCTTTGTGTGTGCTACGAGGATCCACGTTCGACGGCGCGGCGTAGACGGAGACCCAGATGACAGGCATCATCAATTACCCAGCCATGCTCGTTGAGAGTGACAACCAGAACGAAGTGGTTTAAGCCCAACCGGACCCAACCGGACCCGCCGCCGCCGCCGCGGGGAAACAGGCTTTATCCTCCCCAATTGGCGTGGCGGTTTCAGGGGCGGCCCTCCCGGGCACATTCCAGGACAAGGGAACTGTCAGCGATCCAGAGCGCGCCGTACCACAGCCGACGCTATGCGCTACCGCGAAGACAACATTCTTTCCCTCGGACTCAACACGTGAGGGGGGCGAGACAATAAGTGCGGTGGTATGTTTGTGCGCCCAAGTGAAAGCCCTAGCCCCCCCTCCTTCCCCTCCGGCGTGGGCGTCTTCACCCTAGGGAGTGTGGAGCAGAGGATATAAAAATCGAGAAGCAGTACGGAAGAGGGACGCTCAGGACGACATCGTTCGCCAAGAGGGCCTTCAGCGCCGAAGCCCGACGGCGTGCAGCTTCTGCCAGCAACCGCTCGAGCCCAACTCCGGAGCCACTCCATCGCCCCCATGAAGTCGTCGACACGTAAGCTCGGACGCCCCAGCCTCTGATGTATAATCTTAATCATGTGTAATTATTGAATATACCTGTTTGTTTAAACTGAGCCATACGGTGTCTCTTTGCCTCTCCGTCCCGTGTGGACCTGCGCATTATGGGGGTCATCACACTGGTGTCAGAAGTGGGGTCTCAAAAGCAAATGTCCTCTGAATGCTGTGACATTCATGACTTCAAAATTGTTATCAAAAGGGAATCACGGGACTGATTGTGGGACTTTTACCCCCATTTGAGAGGCTTGAGGCACTGGAGGGCTTGAGAAAAAAAAATGTCTGTATCTGAGGGAGCTCCCACTCCACAGCCGTCGCTAGGAGCAAGCATGCTGGCATTAGGAAGCGTCATTCCGACGTTTACGGGAGATAAGACAGGGGTTCCAATCTGCGATTTCTTTTCCATGCTAGAAGAGATTGGGAAAATGGGGGGATGGTCCGATGCTCAAATGCTGGGAATGGCGAGGTGTAAGATGGCAGGAGCCGCTCATGATTTTGCATGGCGAGACGAAAAAGTAAAATCCACAAAATCATTTGCGGAATTTAAGAAGCTTGCGTTTGAGCATTTCGACACTGAACCACGTCACGTGCGGGTACAGAGGTTCCGTGACGCCGGACAGATGGTAGGGGAGAACGTGCGAACATTTGCGTCGCGGCTTCAGCGCCTAGCACGCGATACGTTAAGCAGAGAGGAGGAAGGAGACCAGCTGAGGAAGAAATACGCGGAGGATCTACTTAAAGAGGAAATGACCGCTTTGTTCGTGGCTGGTCTGCAAGACCCCGTGCGCCGGTTCGTGCTCTCGCGCAAGCCGAGCAATTTCGACCAAGCCGTGGAGGCCGCATTGGATGAGGAACAAAATGAGGCGTTAACGACAGCCGCAGCGAGAGTACGCGTCATAGAGAGAGCGGTGCTCAACCCTGAGGTTGCTCTCTTGACAGAGCGGTTAGATCGCTTAGAACAGCTGCTATCTCAGCAGGTAGAATGCCAGGTTGAAGCGCGCGCTCAACAGCGCCCATTCGCTGGAAACCGGAGACCGCCACAAAGCTACAGGCGCGGTATGCGAGATTTTGAAGAAATCGTATGCTTCGCTTGCCAGGGTCGCGGACACATCGCCAGGTTCTGCCAAAACGTGCGCCGTGGGGAGCCACAAAGAGAAGCAGGCGAGACACGCCCTAAGCAAGCCTACAGCGGGGCTCCAGATACCGAGACAAAAAACTAGTTAGTCCTCCCCAGCCTGAGGAGCGTGGGGAGGGAGCAGTAGATGATGAGGTGGTGGTAGTTTGTGTGGCCGACGAGGCATGCCCTGTTGTGCGTTGCAAGTTAAATGGTTGTTGTATGGAATTGTTGATAGATACGGGGTCAAAGGTGACATTGCTTAAGGAGAGCAGTTTTAACACGCTTCGAAGGAAGGGGGACCGCGAGGTGTTGGAAGCGTCTGGTGGTATGGCAACCAAATTTGTAGGCATAACGGGGGATCCTCTTGGCATAAGTGGACTCTACCGGTTACACTTCTCTCTCGGCGGAATTGCATTGGAGCACCCCTGCTACGTATGCCCGGACACGGTGTCTCTGCCAAACGGAGTGTCAGGTATATTAGGGCAGGATTTTTTGAGAAAAGGGAAGGTAGTAGTCTCATTCTCTGAGGAAGAGGTTAATGCGGGCGGCTCAAAAGTTCCGTTTTTGAACAGGAGAGGGGCTGAGATTCGCATTACCGATATTGACACCCGTCAAACAGTGGGATCATTGGAGAAGGTATATTCGCGGGTTGCCGTCCGGCTGGTGGAGGAGGCGGTCGTCCTTCCTTGGCCGGAGCACATTTTGTACGCGTTTGTGCCTTCAGATGTAGAGAGCGGCGCCGTGGGAGTGCTTGAGCCGGTCGACTCTCTCAGCAATGGCCTGAAGGCGGCCGCGTGCCTCGTGACAGTTAATGACGCCCACAGAGTGCCCCTACGGGTGGTTAACTGTAGCCAGCAGCCACTGAGCCTTCCCAAGAACAAAACATTGGCTTTCTTCACCTCTGCGATAGAGCAACGTGAGCCCACCGATACGGTACTCGCAACTGTAGAGCATGCTAGTCCTTCGGCTGCTCCAAAGGTGTCGTTCGATCTTTCTCACGTAAAATCCAGGGAGAGGAAGGCTCTGGCTGGTTTGCTGAACGACTACTCGGAGGTATTCGCCGCGTCCAACCTGGATTTGGGCTGCTGTGGAGTTATAAAGCACAGGATAGAAACCGGCACTTCATCGCCCGTTTACCAGCGTGCGTACAGGATTCCTTACTCCCAACGTGAGGAGATGGAGCGGCAGGTGCAGGACCTGATTGATCGCGGCATTGTCGAACACTCAAAGTCACCCTGGGGAGCACCAGCACTATTGGTGGAAAAGCCAGATGGCTCGTATCGATTGGTAGTGGACTACCGCAAACTAAATGCCGTAACTCGCATCGATCCATACCCCATCCCCAATATACAGGAGACGCTTTCTCAGCTGGGCTCTGCCAGGTACTTCACGGTAGTGGACATGGCGGCGGGATTCTGGCAGATAGCAATGGATCCGGCAGATGCCGAGAAAACGGCATTCAACACGCCCTCAGGGCACTATGAATGGAAAAGAATGCCGATGGGTCTGGCCAACAGCCCTGCTGTCTGGCAGAGAACCGCTGATGTTATCCTGGCAGGTCTTCTGGGGAGGCTGTGCTTCGTGTATATGGATGACATTATCATATACAGTGACAGTTTTGATAACCATTTGCGCGATATTGAGCAGGTTTTGGTGCGACTAAGAGCAGCGGGTCTCAAGCTGAAGCCCTCTAAGTGCCAATTCCTCAAAAACGAGGTGAAATACCTCGGGCACGTTGTTTCAGCTGACGGCGTGCGACCGGACCCTGAGAAACTAAGGTGTGTCTCGGATTTTCCATCCCCGACTAGCGTCCGCCAGGTCCGGCAGTTTCTCGGCCTGATCGGTTACTACCGAATGCACATAGAGGAGTTCGCCAAGCTCGCTAAGCCGCTCACCGCCTTAACAGCCAAAAATGTCGCCTTTCGCTGGGACGAAAACGCGGAGAATGCTTTTGGGGCCCTGAAAAGGAAGCTAATGAGTGCACCGCTGTTGCGCCCACACCCCCCCGAGGCAACTCTTGACAGATCGGGGAACGAACTTCGTGTCGCAGCTAATGAGGAGAGTTTGCGAGCTGCTTAAGATCGCTAAGAAGCAGACAACACCGTACCATCCGGCTTGCAACGGCGCGGTGGAGCGACTGAACCAAACCGTGGCCGGGTTCCTGTCGCATTTTGTTTCGCGCGACCAGCGGGACTGGGACTTGTGGCTCCCGTATGCAATGTTTGCCTACAATTCCGCAGCACACGAGAGCACGGGCGAATCGCCATTCTTTCTTCTCTACGGCCGAGACCCGGACCAGCCTAGTGAAGTGCCAGAGGGCCCCCGTCGTGTCCCATACGCTTCACTGGACGACTATAAGGTTGAGCTAGAATCGCGCTTGCAAGTGGCGAGGGACATCGCAAAGGAGTCCTTAAAGAAAGCGGCGAAGCGCAGGAAGGAGGTGCACGATCGCAGTGCTAGAGACGCGCCGTTTGATGTGGGGGACAGCGTGTACATTGAAAACTGCCAAAGGCAGATTGGGCTAGCTCGTAAGTTCCAGACGAAGTGGAGAGGACCGTGCGAGGTTGTCGAGAAGCTTTCTCCGGTAAACTTCAGAGTCCGAGACGTGAACCGGCGTTTGATAAGGATACACGCAAATCGCCTCAAGTCGGCACCGGTTCAGTATTCACGAAATGAGGAAAGGGAAAGCGCGGATTTTGATGGGGACAGAAGTGAAGCGGAGCGCGCAGATAGTTCGCAAGAAACGCCCTCTCCTGCATTTGTTCGGCAGGCGCCCGAGGTGACGGCCGGAATGCCACCGGATTTACTTCATGCATTGCTAGAAGAAGAAGCGCGCGAGGTTGCCGCGCAGATAACGCCAGGAGAGGCTCCTGCCACGAGCCCTCGCGAGTCCCAAAGCAGACAAAGGGGCACAGACTTACTTAGTATGACTCATGAAGGCCGATATCCGCTGCGAAATCGGAAAGCTAAGTCGGACTAATGGCGTAAACAGAGCGGAGTTGTGAACTGGTTAGAATTGTGTAATGCCGCAGCTCATAACATTGCTATGCGCTTATGTGTTAAGTTATCGGAGTTGGTAGTTAAACCTTTCTGTCATTAAGTAACACCTTCACAGGAGAGCATGCGGAGCGCATGCAGAACCTGCCCTACTTCCTTTCGTTATCTATATTTTTGTCTGTGCCGTGATCGTGCTAGAAGTGGGAGCTCCTTTGTAACTGTGGTAAATTTATTTCGTCCAGTTTGGACTAGAAAGGAGAGGCTTGGGTGCTGAGTTTCATGTTTATCTGTAAAAGAAGATCAGTGCTGCCCCTGGAGACGCCAGTTATGACAGCGGAGGCATATGGTGTTGTGCAGTGGTGTTGAGTGCAGCGAAAAGTGTTTTGTCGGACGCACTGTGCGAGGCGATTCAGAAAGACAAGGGGAGCTGCGTGGACTCAAATGTTCGGAGAACATTCTTCTGGAGGGTGAGCGAGTGTGACATTCCTTGTGTGCTACGAGGTACATTCCTTGTGTGTGCTACGAGATACATTCCTTGTGTGTGCTACGAGGTACATTCTTTGTGTGTGCTACGAGGATCCACGTTCGACGGCGCGGCGTAGACGGAGACCCAGATGACAGGCATCATCAATTACCCAGCCATGCTCGTTGAGAGTGACAACCAGAACGAAGTGGTTTAAGCCCAACCGGACCCAACCGGACCCGCCGCCGCCGCCGCGGGGAAACAGGCTTTATCCTCCCCAATTGGCGTGGCGGTTTCAGGGGCGGCCCTCCCGGGCACATTCCAGGACAAGGGAACTGTCAGCGATCCAGAGCGCGCCGTACCACAGCCGACGCTATGCGCTACCGCGAAGACAACATTCTTTCCCTCGGACTCAACACGTGAGGGGGGCGAGACCACGATGCGGTGGTATGTTTGTGCGCCCAAGTGAAAGCCCTAGCCCCCCCTCCTTCCCCTCCGGTGTGGGCGTCCTCACCCTAGGGAGTGTGGAGCAGAGGATATAAAAATCGAGAAGCAGTACGGAAGAGGGATGCTCAGGACGACATCGTTCGCCAAGAGGGCCTTCAGCGCCGAAGCCCGACGGCGTGCAGCTTCTGCCAGCAACCGCTCGAGCCCAACTCTGGAGCCACTCCATCGCCCCCATGAAGTCGTCGACACGTAAGCTCGGACGCCCCAGCCTCTGATGTATAATCTTAATCATGTGTAATTATTGAATATACCTGTTTGTTTAAACTGAGCCATACGGTGTCTCTTTGCCTCTCCGTCCCGTGTGGACCTGCGCATTATGGGGGTCATCACAACCTTGTGCCCACTGAGAAGGGGCCATTTGCAGTCATTGGATCCGGATAAAGAAAGAAGGAATAGATACGGGCAATAGACGTGATGCGCAGACCTGTCCATTGTCGGGTGTCAGGACGGACAGTGAGAGAATGAACGAGGTAATGCAGGGCGGGCGAGAGCAGCGTGCAGTAACAAGCGCAGAAAATTTTCCCGAATAATGCGGCCGCACTAGGCGGATGATAGCAATAGCTGGAGGTTATTCGGGGAAGAGTCCACTGCAGCGGAGTCCACTAGGCTGATTACAGTTATGACGCAGATGATAACAGGGAGCATGAGCCTGAGAGTGAGCCGACCCAGATGCAAGTGAAAGGGTGGGGGAGGGAGGGGGGCATCTCTTCGCCGCGGAAGAAGGCGAATATAGCATCGCAGTCTTTGCCTGAGTTTCGCTTCCACTGTAACGCGACCACGGAGGCAGGCCAGGGACGAACTGGCGGCCTTTTCCTCGAGCGAACCGTACACAGCTTGGGCCGACGTGCTATTTCTGCTCACGTAATCGGACAGCACGCAGCTGGATAAAGGGTCACTCTCAGACAGGAAAAATACAAGTGGCGCAGAGGTCCCTCCTTGGGGCCCGCTTCGCTGCCGCTAACGTCAGTCAGTTCCTCAAACAGCAGCCATTACACCCTAAGCAGACTAATGAAACGGGTCATCGGCCGCATTTAGTCTCCCAAAGGACTAACAGTCCGTCGAGGGGACTAACGGTACAGTCAGTCTCATTTTAGCCATTTCTGGTTTACAGGGTTAACTCTGAATTAAGAGATTAGGGGCCACGAGAGACCCGGAGAAAAAGCTGCTTGCGCGCAGCCTACGCAAAACTTGGGGGCGTTCTTAAATACATTCTTGAAGAAGGAAAATGCGATAGCATTTGGGTTCCCTGCTATGTTGTCAACAATGAGTGTCTAATGTTCTCCTTGCGACTAAATTTTGCGCCATTTCCTCAATTTTACTTTCTAGCATGTTTGCACTGAAACTCCTCCACCATCCCCGGCCACTCCTCTACCACATGCTATCACAGCAGAACTCAGATGCGGTGGGATGGAGGAGCACTGACCACATACGTCATGTTGAAGTTCATCACAAACGCTTTAATGTCCACAGTACGCATGAACTTCAGCTATCTGTCAAACTGTACCTATGTAAGTCAATTTTAAATTTTGGGGGTCCCTCGAACGATCATTATTTTAACTGCCAACTGTCACAAAGGGCAGGTTGCTCACAAATCGGTGGTCAGGCATACCATCTGCCATGATGGGCAGTTTCTGATGACGTCACAAGGCCTCTTGACCTACCTCGACCAATCAGGGTGGCCCGCTAGGCCACGGTGCGATGAGATCACAACGTCACGTGATCTCTCTCTACCAATCAGAGAACTTCGTGACAGAGGAGCCGGAAACTCTTTGTCAGGCGGCAACCTAAACGTACTCGCATTAAAAAGCGTGAAAATGACGGCCACTCTGCCGCGTTGCCGCACTGAAGTCCTAGACGCATGTTTCGATGTCAGTTCACACGCAACGGGTATTCGTGCGTCCCGTGAACCTTTGACGCCTGGTGTACGAGACTGACCTGGACGAAACTGTCGGCGGCGCAGCAGCGCGGCCGAGCAGCAAAAGAAAAAGAAAAGCGGAGGGGGGGGGGGGCGACTGGCAAGGTGTCAAGTTCGGGGCCGCGGTTTGGAAGCACTCGCCGGGTGCGGATGAGGAGGGGAGGTACGGGAGGGGAAGAGGATAAAAGTGAGGGCAAAAAAAAAAGACCGAAAGTGAAGAGAAAGCAAAGAGTAAACAGAAAACAAAGACACACAGGGAGGAAAAGAAGAGAGGAGAAATGGGAGAGAGAGAGAGAGAGAGCGGCAACGAAGCGGACGCGACACTCGGCAGGGAGGGACTCCAAAGAAGGCGTCCTCGGCCAAAACACAATGCGCGCTTTCGGCCGCCGCGCCCGGGGGCTGATGCGGCGACGGCCAAAATTGGCGGAAGCAGGGACCTGCGGGGAGAACCCCAGAAGCGCCGATTACGACGTCTGCCAGCTGACGAACGGCGGGGAGAAAGAACAGAGGAGGGAATCAGATGTAACCCGAGGCTGCGCAGAATTGAGAAGACGCCGTGAAGGCGTCCCACTGTTTGCACGTCACGTAACGCCACTTCGCGCGCAACTACCCAGATCGGATTCCTCCGCCTGGCCTGCCAGCGTCGGCAGTTTCGCCCGGGAAAGATGCCTAGCGTCAGTTTTATAGTACTTTCTAATTTTTTTTTCTCGACGCTCCATTCCGAAGGGCCATTAAGTACAGAAACATTTTAAACTGACTTCAACTTTTTTTTTTAACTCCTGCATTTCAGTTGTACTTCTACGGTGCGACAACCACGGCTACGACAGCAACACCGAGGTCAATAAAATTACCGAGGTCACTTAAAAGTCCTCACGTGCTTTGAAGGCGAAAGCATTATTCTTAATTTATGTTTGCTTCCTTTCTAATGACACACCTATCACTAGTATACAGTCGCAAGGGAACGCACACACTAGGTTCACCTTTATTCGCCAGGAAACAACTCGGTTTTGTGACCTTTCGATTGAGTGCTCGTCTCGAAATCTGAAGGTCCTTGGTTCAATTCACCGCACCTTCGCAAGAAATTTCTCGCTTTGCTGAGGACGTCATTCGGGGCTTTCTGAACCATTTTTCCCGGTCGCCGACAACGACGCCAGGTTTCGTTACTAATGGCCCATATAAGGCTTTTGCCTTCAAATAGAGAACGGTACAGTTTCGCTGCTTGAAGAGACCGCTGTTACGTTCGGTGCTTTTGAGCAGTTCACAAGGGTAGAAACTTGGGCGAGTCGGTAACGGTGATGCATGGTATGTGAGTGTAGTGCAAAACGGGACAAGGGGCAAAGAAAGACGCACGCAACACAGGCGCTACACAGCGCTGTGTTGTGTGCGTCTTTCTTTGCCCCTTGTCCCGTTTTGCGCTACACTAACATACTTTTGAGCAGTAGTCGTACCGGTGTTGAAGTGACGAGCTCTCGAGGTGAAACAGGAGAAAGCGCTTCAGAGACTGTAGAGTTGCTTACCTCGTTGACCAAAAGAAACCACCACATAAACAAGGCCGCAAAACAGGACGCGAAGAAAAACAAGAAACAATCTAGCGATGACCTGACCTTTCGTTCACATCCAACGAACCTCTGAGGTGAACAGAAATGGACGTGAGAGCGTTAAGCGACGACGACGACGACGACGACGACGACGACAACAACAACAACAAAATAACATAACGAAGAACACAAGCAGTAACGCTTAATTTTCAGAAATTCCAGTTCGAATTTCCAACACGAAGCTAAAGAGATGCAGGGTATGTTGCTGGGCTAGTTGGTAGTTGTCGAACATCATGGAATCGCAGCACTGGCAGACAAGGAAACAGAGAGAACACACAGACACACAACTGCGCTGAGTGTGTGTTCTCTCTGTGTCCTTGTCTGCCAGCGCTGCGATTCGATGATGTTCGAGCTAAACAGACTTTGAGAAGAATCATTACAACTATAGAACCTGTTAGACAAAGAAACCAAACATTTCAAACGGTTAGGTGAAGCAGACGGAACATTTCATAATAGGTACACTTTGCTCAAATCCATTCTCGCTTACGCACCGCCATGGTTCAGAGGCTGCGGGGTCAGGCTTCCGGGTACGATTTTCCCGGGTCGAATCCGGCGCCTGGCGACCATACATCAACAGAGGGGGAACGCGGAAACACCCCACGCGCTGAGATTACAGCGCCGCTGGGTCCAAAATGATTAAAATGATAGGGATCTGAGGCCGAAAGACCCCTGGCGATTGTCATTACTCCAGAGGTCTCCAATTCGGCTTGCCTCGCAACTATGTGCTACTATGACCCGTAAAAGTTCGTAAAATATATAACGCCCACCAATATGACAACTGACAGAACTTTGTGGACAGGTGGGTTGGGAACCACATATAACTTTGATGCAGTGTAGACTGAAGGATTAATGATCATCGTCACCATCCTGCTGTTCCCTTCCGAGATTGTGAAGCGTTACTTTAGTTTTGTGCATATTAATTTTTAGACCCACCCTTCTGCTTTGCCTAAGTCATTGATCATGCTTTGCAGTTCATATTCTGAGTGACTTAGCAAGGCAATGTCATCAGCGAATCGCAGATTACGAAGGCATTCTCCATGAACTATTATCCCCAAATATTCACAATTCATGTCTCCGAATACTTCCTGTAAACAGGCGGTGAACAGCATTGGAGAGATCACGACTCCCTGCCTGACACCATTCCTTATTGGAATTTTATTGCTGACTTCATGGGTAACACTGGTGGCTGTGCAGTTCCTATACATATCTTCCAGTATTTTTACATAAGGCTCTTCTACGCCCTGAGCCCGCAATGACCACATGACTGCTGATATTTCCACTGAGTGAAATGCTTTCTCGTAATCTATGAAGGCTCTATATAGGGGTTGATTATATTATGCACATAGCTCTATCACCTGATTACCAGTGTCAATATAGACTGTAGAAATGCGGTAGATCAAACAATAGATGGAGCGCGCTGAGCTTGAGAAGTCGATCTACAACCCTACCATCAGATACGGCTCTAAGCGATGTGAAGGAAAGCATTTTACAGATATGCAGCCCTCACTCGATGTGACCGGCAAGCGTGCTTTTGGTTTGTTTATTTTCGAAGCATTTTCCTATGGACGCGTGAGGCCCTGAATGCCTTTCCAAGTTCAACGAAGAAGTAAAGACAAATCTCTTCCTCTAGGACGTAGCGCTCGTATCTGTAACTACACTCCGTTTCATGCATCAGATGCAACGTTGTGAAAGGTACGGAAGTAGTCCGCACGGAAAAATAAAGGGAGCCGTGTTACTCTGCGCTTGTTCTGCGGCCGAGTGGCCTAAGGCACGAGAAAGCGACAGCACGTCATCAGCAATAAGTGCGCATTTAATCAAGCTCATGACGAAATGCATCACGTAATAGACATTCAGGCAAATAATTTATTACTTAGCGCTCAGCACAAGGAAATGCCTACTTTTTGATTTCGGACATAGGCAGCGCCAACAAGAGCTTTAGCTCCGACAGCGTTGCACCCGATGTATGATACTGAGTATAGTTGCAAGCGCACAAAGAAAGGAAAGAAGGGTTCAGAAAGGATGCGACCACCTGTCTTCGTGGCATTCGCAACATGCGCGGTCCGCACGCCGTGGCAGCATACGTACATCATACAAGGGAACCCTGAGGGGGAGTTGACAAGCATCCCGTAGCGTCACCCCCCCCCCCCCCCCCCTCTCCCTCTTCCCGCCGACCTTGTATGGATCGCGGTAGGTGCAAGGTGTAGCGGCCATATGCGGTCACAGCCTCACAGAGGGCGGAGGAGAGGTTAGAGAAGAGAGAGACGAGTCGATGATGAAGAGGGGAGCCAAGGTCGCCCATACACCCTCTCTTTCTTCCTCCCGCTACACCTCCATCCCATGGACGACAACACGGCACGTTAGAAGCAGGGGAGGGAAACCCCGCCAGCTTGAGCACAGCAGCTCGCAGAGAGAGATAGAGAGAGGAGGGGAAGAGGAAGGTGAGGAGGGGGAGAGCCAAGGACGACTAAATCGGGTCCCGCTGGGGGCTCCGCCGACGATTCCGACCCCGGGTCCCCGCTCAGTATAGCACCCGCGCGGGCGAGGGGGCGAGCAGGTCCAGAGCGGGGCAGAACCAGCACAGGCAGCAGCAGCAGCAACGGGCCAGTGGAGGGGACGCGAAATATAAAACACAACCGCGCTCCACCGAGATACCTCGCCGTGCGGAGCCTTAAAAGAGCAAAAGCGCCCCTCTCATCCCGGACGCGACCTCCACGGGACGAGAAGCGCTGAGACACGTCACCGTCGCTCGAAGCCATCAAAAGTGCGCCGTCGGGACCCGGATTTAGAGGCGCCGGATCGGGCCGCGTCGGGGGGCGGGCGACGGGGGAAGCAGCGAAAAAAAACGACTTTTTACAGCTCAAAGGTGCGCGGAGCACCTCGCCGCCTGTTTTGGGTCATGGCGACTCCGTACTTTTTTGCTAAAAGGATAACAGGAGAGCTAAGATACCGAAATGAATGTGACTGTAAAATGGCTGTGCGCGTCGTTGGGCGAAGACACACGAATAAGCGAGATACAGCGTTGAAGCATTACACAAAAGAGCAAAAAAAAAAATGAAGCAAACTCCTAGACTGTTTTTCTCCAACACAGCTTGGAATAGATAACTGCACCACAGCCTAAATAGAGCGCTCAGTCTGAAGCTTACGTAGTTCATGAGGCCACGGATGACACATTCTCGAGGTTTCTACATAACCTTTACCCTCTTCAGACCAGAGCAACAGCGTTCCGATCTCAAGGTCAGTGCTGGCCAGGGTAGGTCACGGTTCGTCACCGCTAATCGCAATATACTGCTCAAGCCTGAGTATTCCCACGAAGGTACTACAAAACATTTCAGCAGCCGCCAGTCCAATTGTTGTTTCTATATCACCTTTCTCCATGTTCCGTGCCACTGGTCTAATTTCCTTTAGAAGCATGCAACGACGTCTTATGAATCGTATCTATTTTAATGCATACAGCGCAGCACATGCCTTTAAATGAAGAGGAAAACAATCTCATGACGTGTTAGTGTTATTTCGTCTCTCTGAGCATGAAGCTGATTCAGGCGAAGCAACCAACCTGGATGGCTGTTCAGAGCAGCACCAGTAACACACGATTCTTGAAAAGCTACATGGAAGCACACCGAGCATTCTCCGACTTTCAATGGCACCTGGGCTGCAGAACTGATGCGTTTTTCCGTTCTTAAACACCGCGAAATCCAGAAGTGCATTACAATGCACGCGGGTTCAGAGGACGATGTCTCAGGTCGACCTCAACAACAAATTGTCTTTAGGTGCGAACGCGGGGCCTACCATGGCGACGCTAGCAGTTTTTCAATCACTGGCTGTTTCTAACATATTTCGTCCGCGCCATAAGAAGGCAAGTGGATGTGTGCTAACCCTTCTGTTTACACGGTAAAAAAGGTGCTCCAAACTTAAGGTGCACCCGCGGGCAGTAA
The DNA here is from genome assembly GCA_030143305.2 of Amblyomma americanum. Classification (NCBI taxonomy): domain Eukaryota; kingdom Metazoa; phylum Arthropoda; class Arachnida; order Ixodida; family Ixodidae; genus Amblyomma; species Amblyomma americanum. Next base: position 5,108 of record JARKHS020036618.1, on the reverse strand, counting down.
TATCTGAGGAACATGAATCTTTACTCGACCTTGGGACACAGCCTTGGGCCTGACTGCTAGATACGAGAGCGGTGAAATTGGCGCGGCGGGAGCGTGTCCTACTGAGCAAGTGTCGGTCTGACAACTTCCTTCGGAGACGCTCATTCAGCATGTCCCATTTCATTACGCAAAGAAAATTACAATTACCAAAGGAACTGAACAGGGCACCGACGGTGCCTGCTTAGCGTGTTTCTTTTGCCAACGTAGCAATTTTTTTTTTACGTGGCAAAAGACAGAGGTGGCTCCTGGGACTAAGAAATTAACGCTCTAACTTACAATCACGCTTCAATAAACTGTCGCCATTGTTTATCCGTATACTTTTACGTTGCTGAATCATCACCGCCCGAAGGCACTTTCATAACTCTTCAAAGCGAGGCACAAACACAACGCTCTGGAACTGTCTCGATCACACGCGGCGCATTTTCTGCACAGTTGCAGAGAGTCGTCGGTGTTTTCATCGCCTTATCTCGAAACTTCAACTGCCACATTTAAACTGAGTGCGCCCAAGAGCGACGGTCATTCGATCTTCTACGATCCTATGCTCTTTGGTTTCGGTGACTGTCGGCTTCCGTCATGTACAGTCTTTGTCAGAAATACGCAGTCCAAGAGGTTTGCTTCCAAGCCGTGCAGTTGGGCTCTTTAGCACATCTGACAGTCCTAAGCTTGCGAGAGTTGAGGACTTAAGTTCCTCCCGCCTTCGCGAGATTAGGGTCCCTGAGTATGCAAGAGGAGCCGCGGTGCAGAGCTCAGAAGCAGAATCCTTGGCCTGTATACCTTTGACAAAGACTGCACCTGACTACAGTGACTTTTGAGGAAAGTAAATGGCGCAGTAACTGCTGCCCTTCTTCGTGGACACCTGAACCACGCCGTCAGGGAAGGGAGGAAGGTGGGAGAGAAAGAAGAAAGAGAGGAAGAAGTGCTGTAATGGAGGGCTCCGGATAATAATTTCCACCACCACCTGGGGACTTTAACATGCACTGACGTCGCACAGCACACGGGCGCCTTTTGCGTTTCGCCTCCGTCGAAGAGCGGCCACAAGCCACACGTGTACAGAACAGCCGTAAATGGAGCCCCCATTACCGCACAGACGGAGACGTCTGGAGGAGGAAAAGAAACTTCACTGGAGGGCCGCACTGAAGCCCCGTGAAAAGGAGCGCCTATAGGTAAGACTACAGAAGCTTCAAACCGCATGTGCAGGTACGGAGACCAAAAGAGACACCTTCCATTACGCTTCATTACATTCGCTAAGCTGCACCCTGTGGCACTGCGCAGTGGCTGCTAAGTAGCCTCTTTACCGCATGACTACAGTCGCATATAGTTAAAGCGGCTGTGAATTTCCCTCCAATTCCAATTACCCGCGCTTTTTTTACTGTTTTTTTTCTTCCAAGAAGCGACGTACTCGGTGAAAAGTGTGCCAAGCAAGTTCCGGGTTAACTGTCGGTGGTTTAACAGCCTATGCCGCCAGAGAAGGCGGGCGGAAATTAAAATTTAAATCCTTTCGGGAAGCGACAACTTTCAATAGTTGCCGTAACTAAAGGGTCGAAGACGTTCTCCCAGAATGTATTTAGCTCTGGCAGTTTCTTCAGTTACGTTAGGTACGTAGTTTCTTTAGTTTGCCAAAACTAACGAAAGTGCTCAAAGGAAATGCACTTTGGAATAATGTGCCGGCGGTGGGGTCTGGAACCGTGATCAAGCAGCTAGTTGGGGGAACCGAGGGAGTCGCATGCGTCGCGTAGTATTTAGGAGTTAGTTTTAGCACAAAAAGAAAAAAAAGTCAACGTGACTCAGCACATTGTGCGGCTTCCTTCCTATGCAAGCCTGTGAAGTGCAAATCCCTTATGGTATAGAGCAAAACAAATCACAGGTAGAGAAAAGGCGTGAATAGAGAGCGCCTGTCTGCGAGAGCAAATTGTTTAACTAAAGGGGCTGAGAGGCTAGTGCGGGAAAAAAAGCAGAACTTCTTACTGCGCGAGAAAGTATGCATCCCGCTTTTATATGTTACGTTCAACCTCACGCATCGATATGAGTTCATGCGTTCGTCTTAGCCAAGAAGGATTTCAACCGTATATGCTGCCAATAGGGATGGGTACGTAATGCTAAAACACTCACGCTAAAGAATCACCTGTGTGCGAAATGTATCCACAACCCTCCACTCTAAACGACGTGATTCGGAGTAAAAGCGCAAAATGCCGGTAATAAACTTTCTCTTGTTTTACCCTTTTTTTTCCTCGCTGCAAGGATTGACTGAGGCGTCCAGCGACATAGATACAGCAAAGATCGAATAGGCGGCTCTATCCGGATATACTATGTCGATGTTCAGCAGCAAAAGACCCATTTATAGCTCGGAAAACTGCACTTAGGAACGGAAATCCCGCCCTCGATTCGAACTTGCGACTTCTTAAGAAGAGAGGGCTTCGTGATCGGCGTGTGGAAGGAAATGGAGGGGTAACTTAGCCTCAGAGATCCGCAACACTAAATATTGCCTTCACGCACCCAACGCAGTTTTCTTGCGGAAACGACCGGCGGTGGCGATACTTTTTTTGCACCTTTATATACGTTATCAAAGGTCCGTGTTCACTGAAAGTAGGCCTCTGGCATCGGAACGCCGCAATAAATCGATGCAGGAAATGCAATGGCCCCTTTTATTTGCGAAGCTCAGAATTGTTCCTGGGCGATTCGGGACTCTGTCCGGATCGGAACAGAATCACGGGTGACGTACACCGGCGGCTCCAGGCTTTCCAGGGCAGTCCCGGATCCGACATGATTGGTACATCGAGTAGACGCTCGCCCAACGCTCTCTGTTCTCTTCTCGGGGAAAATTTCCATTCGCTGGACTGCTGTGCGGAGCCGTTGCGATGAACAAGTATACCATCAACAACAAATGAAACGCGAACAAGACAACTGAACCACGGACAAGCAAAGTGAGAAGCTGTTAGCCGGAGAAAGCTCAGTACTAGCTAGCGGAGGGTAATTTCACTTCGAACATTCTTGGACAGAAATTCTGAATATTGGAAAGCTATAAGGTAATGGCAAAGAAATATTGAAGGTAATGGTCTATTTTTCCGAACTGTAGCACAATATTTTATAGTGTTCACATCGCTCGCATCGAGCAATTAAGACTGCCATAGAAAACCAATGGGGAACGCTTAGGAAAAAGTGAATAGCAAAAAAAAAAACGCAAGCCTGCCGACAGGAAATCTGCGGACATATTGATTGCTATAGTGAAATCTTATAATATATGAAAAAATTGCCAGGGGTACCCGTAAGCGCGAGACATCACACGCCGAGTTGCGTGAATGCGCTCGTGTCGAGTTTATTTAAAGTATAGGGAGATCTGCAGACATATTGATTGCTATAGTGAAATCTTATAATATATGAAAAAATTGCGCTCATTAAGTCTTCCCTGTTCAAAAAGTGCTTTTGTCCAGAATTGTTGGGTATGCACTTTGAAGCAGCGAAGACTGCCCTTTATTAGAAGTGTTCGTAAACCTCGCTTGTAGTTCCTCTCCTGGAGCTAATATGGTGGAGCTTTTGTGTTGGCGCACCAGTTATCTTTTTCGCGTTTCATTCGTTGCGTGACAGTGCGTTGCGCGAATTAAGCCTGCTTTCTCTAGTCGCGCCCATATGCCATCCGACCGGCGAAAATCGCCCATCCCTGCGTCGCCACTCAGCGCAGACTGTACTCCCTTCGAAATCGCACCGAGACAGACGACAACCAGAAAAGAAACGAGGTCAAGTCTTAACCACCTGCGGTGGCGCCAGGTGTGCCAGAGGTGTCGTTGAACCATGCAAACGTTTCTTCTTTCACTCGCCGTTACGGTCGGCTCTTATTTATTTGGAAAACAGTCTGAGCGGGAGAAGTATTTAATCCCGGACCCCTTCCAGCAATGGCTGCAAGCAGCTTATTCCGCGTGCTCTGCTACCCGTCCTATAGCTCCGACCGAAAGTTAGGGAGTGTCTGAGGAGCTAGGCTCCCAGCGGAGTTACAAAGAGTACGGTTCGGAACAGTCAGACTGTTGGTGGAGGTATCCTGGCAAATCCAATACCGGACAGGGGTTCCGAGCAATCCGAAACTATACAAGACGAAGAGACCACGGAATGCCTTTTAAGCATTCCGTGCCAATGCTTTAAATACTAGACACGTTTAGCAGACCGTGTCCCGTGTTACCGTTCCGAAGCACCGGCAGCCCGTGCGTAGTGAGTACGCATGCGCAGCAGATGGCCTTGAGGGCGCCAGATGGCGCCAGGTACCCGACACACACGCGCACGCCGGCCGGATCGCGATCAGTCAGCGTGCGGTCAATCAGTTCAGGCACTTGGATGCGGCAAAATCATTAAAAAAAAACATCATTTGGAAAAACTTTAACCGTATGGCAAAATCCCCACTGCTTACGCAGGTTCGTCGCACATGGCTGTCTGGTCGACCACCGATCTCTTTTACTCCAAACTCAAGTGTCTCGCCGAAAAATAGCATTACGCACGGTCTTCATTGGTTCCGTCTGTATCAGTGCGCGATTTCATGCACCCTCAAAGAAGTCACCAGCTATCCCGACAGTCAACGCCGCTCCAAACGCTGACACCAGCCAGGAAGCAAGGTCAACGGCCTTCATTTCCGATGGATGAATGGACGGTACCGGCGTCCCCTTTGAAACGGGGTGATGGCAGTTGCCACTATGCTCAGCTTTTTTTTCTTTACATTTGTTTAACCGTGTTGTAAGTTGTTATTAAGAATCGCCATTTTCCACAAATCAAGTTAATCCGCGCCCCCTGTCGGGCAATCGCAGCCGCACGCTCACGATTTCGGCGGCGCCGGAGTTCCACGAAGCCTCCCTTCTCAGCACACAACTCACCGTCCGCCTCCTCCTCCTCCTCCCCGCGTGCTCGAATGGCGCTCCAAGTTTCGAACCCCCCAACACGCTTACCTCCCCGCCACGCTCTTCCACAGCGCCGGCTTAAGTCAATCTCCCGGGAGTGTTGACGGGGAACTGCGTTCGGCGACTACGGGGGCGCCGCGCATCGTTATCGGATTAAAGTGCCTGCACCTCCGCTCGCGCCGCCGACGACACGCC
>JARKHS020036617.1:56858-381080 GCA_030143305.2 Amblyomma americanum | reverse complement strand
TTGTATACTGTCACAAAGTGACTTATGAAGGTATCATAAGCCTCCTGTGCTGTATGTTGTAAAAACACGTTATCCCAGCAAATACCTTGTATGTCGATGCGGAAAGCCTCTAGAGAGTTTTCAGTGATGCTTTGCAAGTTTATACATGCTTTCTTCGTATTCGGTGCTCTTTCGGGTGCTTTAACGGACATACATATTGGCATATGATCACCTATACAGCAGCTTAGTACGGCACTGGACACACATGGCAGATCGTAGTTCGTGATAAAAAGGTCAAGTAAAGTAGCTGACGTGGAAGTTATCCTTGTTTCAGATTTTATAACATTCGCGTATCCATAGGATGCAAGTAGTCTTTCAAAGTCTATTGATTTGCGAGTAGCACCTTTGATATCAATGTTGAAATCGCCGCCAATTATAACTCTCTGCCTATTCTGACTTGCAAAGGCAAAAAATTTCTCAAGAAAATTGAAGAATGCACTATGGTCTCCATCAGGGGGCCGATAACATGTAGCAAAAAGTAAACAATTGGCTTCAACACAGAGCATTTCGTAGTCATCGGTCACGGAACAGAAATCAGATAACAAATCAGTTTTCATAGAGTCATCTATCAACATTGCAACACCTCCGCCACGTCTTGATGTCCTGTTCAAATAAAATGTGTTTTTATTGGGCAATCTAAATACCTCAGAATCTTCATTATACCATGTCTCACTAAACATAACAACATCACAGTGTATGTTTATGCCAGCAAAGTAGGCCTCCAACTCTGGAATTTTCTTATTGAGTGACTGGACATTCATATGAACACAGCTCAGTCGTTTTGAACCCAAGTTATGAAGAGTGAACCATTGTTCTTTTGGTATAGATTGCAAGCTGTCCATAAGGAGAGAAAGTTTCAAAAAGCTACAAAGTGGAAAGGACGTCTACGAATGTAGAGCGTCCAAGTCACTTTCACATTTGATCACTGTGGCTGTTTCACCTGGAGCCCTGCGCACGAGAACCTTGCCGCCTGTGTGCCACACAAATTTGTAGTTTGCTCCTTTCGCCCATTCTTTAGCGAATGTAAGCAGCTTCTTAGACCGAGACGTCATATTTTCACAGATGTACCGCTTCTCGTCAGGTCCATTCAAAGCTTTCCTTTTAGCCATGAAAGCATTCTTAAGTTCTTGGCGAGCACAGCGCATTATAATCCCTGGCGTGTTTCCGGGTTTTGCTGGCAGTCTGTGGAGTGCTACCACGTCCTCTCTAGTTAGAACATTTAGGTTTAGTTCTTTCGCCAGGTCATTTACTTTCTCAAAAAGATCTTCGCCCTTCGTTTCAGCAACACCGTGGATCTCGATGTTGAGGCTTCTGCTACGCCACTCAAGTGCATCTATGTCTGTCTCAAGCTGCACTAGCTGCTTAGTGGCTCCGGATTTCTCAATGCTCTCGACTTTGCGCCTAATATCTTTGAGTTCTTTTTCTTGGCGGTCTTGACGTTGCTGTATGGCATCAAAGCGGTCTGAGAGTAGCTGGATAGACTCTTCTATGCCGTTTACCTTGGTCGGTAATTCAAGCAGCGTGTTTAATTTCCGGTCCATCTCTACAAGTTTAGCCACCACTTCACTATCGGATGTCCTCGTATGTGGACTCCTGGTGTTTCCTGTTTTACAAACTTCACACTTCCAAGACTTCTTAGCAAGCCTTTTGGACTTAAACTGCTGCTCAGTGACGCCAGAGCACGTTCCGACATGAAATAAAAATTCACACTCTCCGCAGGTCAATGCAAAACCATCATCACTCACTGCACACCGACAGATGTTACACCGCTCCATCATAAGCAAACGACAATGGTAGATAAGAATACTGCCTCGGCCTAGGGCGCTCAAAAGTGCGTATCGCGTTTACATTGTCAGCAACCCATCAAACCGGCAGCAAACGGCGGAGCGCCTATAAACAGTGCAAGCGGCACTGAACAACAATTACTAACCTGGGACAGTACAGAAAGAAGTATTCAGCAGGCTGCGTGTGATCCGCTCCGCCGCTGCTGCCAAAGTGAGAGGAACCGCCCCCGCCGTTTCCGTAGCGTAGCTTGCAGATAACAGCAGCGCTTGCGCAGAATCGTTGCAGCGATGTGGCCAGCAGCGATGTGGCGCGTGTTTCAAAACGTTGGCTCCACCAGGCCGTCGAAGAGTGCCGGGTACAGAACTTCTGCAGCACCTCGGGAGGCTCACAGTTCCGCTGCGTATTCCGGGAGAGCGCGATAACCTGGGACAGTACAGAAAGAAGTATTCAGCAGGCTGCGTGTGATCCGCTCCGCCGCTGCTGCCAAAGTGAGAGGAACCGCCCCCGCCGTTTCCGTAGCGTAGCTTGCAGATAACAGCAGCGCTTGCGCAGAATCGTTGCAGCGATGTGGCCAGCAGCGATGTGGCGCGTGTTTCAAAACGTTGGCTCCACCAGGCCGTCGAAGAGTGCCGGGTACAGAACTTCTGCAGCACCTCGGGAGGCTCACAGTTCCGCTGCGTATTCCGGGAGAGCGCGATAACCTGGGACAGTACAGAAAGAAGTATTCAGCAGGCTGCGTGTGATCCGCTCCGCCGCTGCTGCCTAAACGCTTAAACCGGCGTCGTCACTTCGCTGGCCGCGGTTTTGCCCCCTCCGCGCGTCTCTTTCTATCGTTCTTCCTCTCTTCTGTCTGCACGTGGCAGCGATTGTGACTCAGCTCGGGTGTGACGTCATCACTCCCTAAATTTTGCGTCGTCCTGTCACGTGACTTTGACGTGACATCATCACTCTAAATTTCGCAAGTAATCATGTCACTTGACTTTGGCGTGACATCAATCCCCTGGCACGTGACTCCTTCCGCGTCATCTTGTCACGTGCTTTTATATGACGTCATCACCTTGACAAGTTACTTTCATAATCTTGTCACGAGACTCACTAATTACCTCGCTTAAATTAGCTCTGCTAATTAGTTATTGCGTCATCGTTTTTCATTTCGTTATTTTCAACTTTACTAATTCATTTTTCTTGTTTACAGTAAATATATTTTATTACGTTTGCTAATTAACAGTGTGACTTCATCATTCTTCTTCATGGAATATTACACCACTTGTTATTCATTCCTCATTATCATTAAAATTTTACAAATTTATTCATTTGCAGTGACGTCATCGTGTGAACACATTTTGCGGACAAGTTCTGCGGACACAACTGAGCTATATTATGTTTTCGCATCGATAAGAAAAGGAACTGTTGCCTGCTAACTGATTTCTTCGAAGATATTTTATCGGGCACATGTGTCTGAAAAAATTTAGTGACCGGAAAGTGATCTCCTAGCTCTTTATGTCACAATTCTATAGTGTGCCGCAATAACAAGAGAGTTCTTCCAGAGGGCTTTAATTCACACCACATAATTAGGGACTCCATACAATCATCTGTGGGCAGCTTCTTTCGTTGTGGATGGTGCTGGGTGCAAAGAAATGAAAGTTTGGTTTGGCTTACGGGGGTTTAACGTCAAAAAGCGACTTCCTTTCTTGTTAAAAGGAGGGTGGTGTCATCCAGAGTGAGGACTCGAGGAAAAGACGAGGTTAGGGTCGAAAGGCGGGTCGCAGAATCTGCGCGGCTTTGTGCGCTCAGGAGGTCACGCGGGACCCACTCAATACGGATTTGCTGCGGGATGCGTGCCGCTAGACGATGGATGTCTTGGCAGATTTCTGGGGTGCAACTGACTCGTCGCAGTCGGCGTGTGACGTGAAGGGCGTCGGTGCGAATGACAATGCGGGCCGTGGGTAGCATGGGAACGGCGGCAACAGAGCAAAGTGCCTCTTGAACCGCAAGCATCTCTGCACAGAAGGAGGAAGGAGGTTCTGAGAGGCGAAACTTTGACGTTTTGTTCAGAGCGGGCTTGCAAGGACAGTAAACTGCCGTTGTTGTTTCGCAGGCCTGGATGCTTGCGTCAACGTACATAACGATAGAGCCATGCGGCAGATTGGCGTCTTGCTTCTGTAATTCGGTCGCGAAACGACGATGCCGCGCAGGTAGATGATGGCTGACGTAGATCAGTTGGCTTGCTATCGCTTAGCTGCACAAAACGCCAGGGAGGAAGAACTGGCGGGGGCGGTTGTAGAACGGAGTACGATGAAGCATATCCCCTGAGTGCATACGTTGTGTGTGTAAAGCTTGACTCAAGGCGGCGAGAATCGCGTCGTTGCTGCACCAGCCCATCTAGTGTATTCAGCTGCGCATGTTCTTGGAGCGCCACGATCGGTGTAATGCGGGGAAGGCAAGTGATGACCCTCATTGCCTCTCGATTAACAGCTTCTAGACGATCCCATTGAGCCCTCGTCAAATGCTGGAATTGGGTTTGGTAAACGAGGCGCGGTTGCACAACCGCCCGCACCAACTGTCGTGCAACATGAGAGCGGGCTCCGCCTGTTTTAGGAGCAATGCGTCTAATCAAATCCCACGCCTGAATTGCTTGCCTTTTAGACCGAGAAAGCCAAGCAGTACCTGTTCCTGACTCGTGTATTGTCAAGCCCAAGATTTTACGATTGAACTTTCTTGAATTCGAGTTCCGGAAATATGGAGACGAATTGGTGTTGCAGCCAGTTTACGCCGCCCCATGCGGTTGGCGACTGACACGAACGTTGTTTTGCTCACTGAAAGCTGCAGACCAATTGAAGAAGCAAACGTCGACGTAATATCTATGGCTGATTGTAGGCCTGCTGCTTGAGTCATCAGGTCGTTGTGAGTGATCCACACCGTTATATCATCAGCATACAATAAGAACTTAATCTCAGAGACATCATGTAAGCGCCAAGCAAGGGGGATAAAAGCAATATTAAATAATGTTGGCGATAACACAGATCCCTGGGGAACGCCGCGAAGAGGCACAAATGATCCGACGGCCTCACCACTGAGGCGCATGGCAAAGTGTCGGCCTTCAAGAAAGGATTTAACAAAATTGCGCACTCTAAGGGGGAAATACAGCATGTCAAGCGATTCCAGGAAGACAGCATGACTGATATTATTGTACGCCTTTTCAACGTCCATGGCCAGTACAGTACGTACATTGTTGAGGCCAGAGTTGAGGCCAGAACTGCTGACGCCAAGACAGCCAGTCCATCTTCTGCACCTATGGACGTACGAATGCCAATTTGGGCGGGATGGTAGAAACCATGGTGCTCAAGCCACCACGACAGTTGTGTAGCAATCATTGTTTCGGTTGGCTTGCATATTGTTGGCGTAAGCTATATAGGTCGGAAATTTCTGAGGTCTGTCGGCGGATTCCCCGGCTTTGGTATGGGGATCACAATAGCAGATTTCCAGGTTTCTAGTATGACGCCTTTTATCCATATCTTGTTAATGGCGGCGAGCAGTTGAGGCAGTACAGCGGAACTTAAGTTCCTGTAAACCTCATACGGAATGGAGTCAGGACCGGGCGCAGTCTTCCGATGGGCCTCGTCTATTGCGGCAAACAACTCGGACATTGAAAATGGGCTTGCAATTCCCTCGGCGTCGGCTGTAGATGGAAGCTTATCGACATACACTGGAATGGCAGCAAAGGGGGCTCCTATGACCCTTGGAGGAAACACATCATACTTGGGGTTGGGGAAAAACTTCCGCGCTGCCTCTCTGGCGAAATTATCCGGGGGTAAGTTAGCTGCGAACATGCAGTGGCCACTGCGTCAGGACGACGGGAACCATATTCCATTGCACGAAACGTTCGCCAAAGAGCAGCATTCGATGACTTTGTCGAGAACTGCTCACACCACGCATGCCACTGCCATCGCGAGAGATCGCGTTCATATCTGCGAGCCTTGGCAGTAAGGTAATTCAGCCTTGTCCGTGCTTGCGCAGAAGTCGGGTCTCGGGAAGCTGCCATCTCCGCTTGTCGGCGAGCAGCCCACAGGTTAAGCAGACCCACATCCGGCACCGGGCGATTCACGTCCGTCCAGGTGACAGCAGTAGCCTTATTCACCGCAGTTTGTATGCAGTCCTCAAGTAGTGTAGATGATTGCAGAGAGATCTTCGAGGGTGGTCCGAAACGTGTCCCAACTGACCACAGAATACCTACGGCGTAATCGGTGGGCCCTTGATGGACGGAGACCGATGATGATAGGATGGTGGTCACTGCTCCAGCAGTCTGGCTCCAGGTGCCACGATGAAGTCCCGGGTCCTGACCACCACGTTAGATCCGGAGCATATGTTGGACTGCGAGCATGGCGCACAGTCCGCGTTGCTGAATCTGGATGGTTGAGATAAACAAACAGCAAATCCGCGAATGCATCCCGCACACGCCTACCACGGGGGCTTGAAGTGGGGCACCCCCAGTTCGGATGAGGGGCGTTAAAGTAACCACCCACTAAAACAGGCCACCCTGGGTGTTGTCGTCGTACAGTTAATAACCACCCCAGATTAATGAGGGAGGGGGCTTCACAGCCACTGCGACTACCTCTTGATATGAGGTCCACCAGTTTTCTAGAGAGAGGAGAACTTGAGGAAAACGCGCATCAACATACACCGCCACCTTTCCCGGAGGGGCAGCAGTGTGCAACGACGGTCGTTCATTGAAGGAGACATGTATCCATTAAAGCCTGGAATGGATGGCAAGGCATTGGTCTCCTGCAGTAGCAGGGCCCACACCTGGAGCTTGTTCATGCGAAGTCGAGATTTGAGCTCTCCCAGCTTTGTGGAGAGGCATCTGCAGTTCCATTGGAGCACAACACAACAACGTGTACTCGCCATTTTCGATTAGGCTTCCAAGCGTTGTAATAGAACTGATGTCCGGTTAGATAACTGGTTTACCATAAATCGGTGGAGGGATGTTGTTGAATTATCCTGCAGTTCTGCGGAAGACCTGATAGAGTCTGCGAAAAACGCATGAGGGCTGGATGTAGTCGAAAGCGCTGCAGCATTGATTGGCGTGGAGTACGATTCCGCTGGTTGTCTACGGCGAGCAAGAAGTTCACGGCGTTGCCGTAGCTTAGAGACCTCGGCTAAAAGGCGTGCAATTTGGTCGCCAACTGCTGTCATGTCCTCACGCAGAGGCTCCAGTATGCTTTGCTTTTTTGTAGCTTGAAGGCGACGGCGATCCTTGCGCATTTTATCACTGCACGACTGTTGGGCAGGCGCTGCAGGTGGATTGGGCTCAGAAAGCTCCAGCCAGTCGTCTTCACCCCACCGGAGAGCCGCAAACCAGTTGGATGTCTGTATCGGGTCTCTGTTATAATTCGGAGGCACTTGCTTACGAATCCCACGCCGATCCTTCTCAGTTGCTTTCTGTTTTGTTGGGCAAGTTGGAGAGGTAATCTCGTGGTCGTCAGTCTTGCAAAGTCCGCACCTGTAAGACGGTGTGCCTTGTGGCCGAGCCTCATCTTGTGTTGCAAAAGGGCATGATCGGCGCATGTGGCCAGGTCTGAAACAGCTATAGCAATAGACAGCACTCGGTTTGTAAGGGCGAGGCTGTAGAATACAGCCATAGTAGTAAAGTCGTTCTGGGAGAGTTGGTGGGCCCTGTAGTGTGACGATGCATGAGCGCCCCTTTCCCATATACCGCACTTGGATGACACGGTGGGTTGGACAGTACAGCTCACGCTGGAGGGTCGTCTGGTCTTCGGCAACGTCGAAGTTGTAAACAACACAGCGTTGTAGGTCCGAACCTTCTACTTGGTACATCTGGACCGGCACCGAGATCTCGCTTGTAATCGATATGCACCAATATGTAACCATGACAACGACGCTACCAGCCTTGCACATATCGAGTTACAGCGATTAGGCAACCATGGTGTGCGAACTTCCGCGATGTGCTCAGATAGGCTGTTTTGATTGGTCCCTCCCGGTGTCGTCATTGGGATAGTGAAATGGGAATGGGAAGCCCGGCGAAAATCGAGTCGAGGGCAGAATTTTGTTTGCTTGTATAAAGAAATTTCTTCATTGAATAACTCCGGCTCCTATGCCTCAATTCCTATAATTCTTATTTAGTCAGCATCTGTGTGACAAAGAATCAATCTGAAGTATAGCCAGCATCCGTTCAATCAGTGTTTCGCAACACTTTAACAAGCATTCTAAGTGAGAACGAACGCTCTGGCCCTGGCGACAAGGCTGATCCAGTCAATCGACGCTATTCATTTTAAATTTTGACTGTTTCCTCTTTTCTAAATTATGTAAATAAGTTACTTCAACGTGCCAGTAAACCCCCTTGTTTGTGGATGCCAAATGTCAGTTTCCATCCTTGCTCGTCCCTTCTGCGGCCCAACCACGCTTCCCTGCATCTCAACTGGTCATGCTACCCGAACCGTAACAACTGCGGGCAGCGGTGGGATGCTGCTAGGCAGCCAATAACAACACCGACTCAGCGCCTGGCCGAGGTCCCGCGTCGCCGTTTATACTACGTCACGTTACTATGCTGTGACGTGACTAATATATCCTGATTTCGTTCCCAAGTTAGCGCGTCATTAACTATCTCGCTACCGATGGGTCTTATCGCGAGAAAGAGCACATAAAGACCATTTAGAGCTGAATTAAAATATATTTTAGGCGTTTGTCGCGTCCAATAAACATCCACAGGTGACATTACATTCAGATGAAACCCACAATAAAGTTTTTATAGCCTAAAAATTTCGTGTCTAAAAAACTTCGAAGCGCAGTCGCATGCGTGCGCTAGTCTCCTCGCCTTTTTGTCTACAGACGCCGACGCCATGCTTTCTGCGCGTTCTGTTTACTGCGTAGATGACTGAAAGGTTCAATGTCAAGTACTACATTCGAGGCATGCCACCCTGTAGTTCGCCCAGTCCCTGAGTATATACGCTTCCGCAGTGTGGGACCCAACCTATATTGACTATATTGCCCAAGTAGAAAGAATTCAGCGACTTGCTGCTATTATAAGAGCAATTTATATTGTATAGCAATTGTATGAGACTATTGTTGCAAATGGGTTGCAAGCCCCAAGGGTAGCGTTGGCCTGGCGGCCTGGGGCAAAGCTGGAAACATCCGAAGGTCCCGGCAAAGGATGAGTCGACTGGCAACAGAACAACTTGTTTATTCTGGCATCGCAAAAGAGCAGCCGGTCAGGGCGACCACGTTACTCGAAGGAAGGAATCGAAGTCTCCCTTTGGCGTCCGGCGCAGCTGTCTTTTATACCCTCGGAGTCGAGGGCAAGAAGGAACGGCTTGGGAAGAGGCGTCCGATACGGCGACGCTTGAACATGTCCAGACGTGACGGGCGCGTCCGCCAGGCCGGCGCCGGTCAGACCTCCTCGCCTCCCAGTTGGGGAGCTCCTCTCCCCGGCTGCCGCGCTTTGACAAGCGTGGGCAAAACATGCACACACACACACACACACGCACGCACGACGACACGTGGCACTGAAACCTGCCTGGACGCGCTTGGCGGGAGGCGTTGCGGCAGCGAAGAACGGGCCCAAAATGACCGCCACTTTGAACGAAGCCCCGGCGTCCGTTGCATCCGCGCAGGCTATACCGCGCGTCGTAGGCGAAACGTAACAGACCGCCCCGCTGGGAGAAGGAGATCCCGATGGTCAGGGGACTGCATCCGCTGTCCAGAGGGATGTCGCTCGATGATGCTCGTAATCGAAACCGGTCGTCCCTCGACGTTGCTTGAGCGCAGCGCACAGAGAAGGCCTCGTTCTCAGGTTCAGGATCACACAGGACACTGCAAAGTCACTTCGGGAGAGTTGCCATTTTTGTGCTCGTTCCCAGCAAGCGTTAGAACTACGCCCAAACGCAACCGCTCAGTTAGCAAGTACGAGACAACCCTCACTAAGCTCTGCCAGGCTCTTTCCCCTTTTATACTACTGCCTAGTTCCTTACAGTAGTCAAGCAGCACTCAGAACGCGTCCACAAATTGGAAAATTGCACTAGAGAGCACATAATCACTTTGAAACACTAAACAAAAGCAATATGTTAAAAATCCTGCCTCAGGAAGAAAACATCAGTAACAAACAACTTTGAGGCGGATTCCCACGTTAGGGGCTTCGACTTAAGCCATCGGCGTTACCGTTGAGACTCCCCTTTTTGTAACGCACCTCAAAGGAATATTGTTGCAAAGCGAGGCTCCAGCACAGGAGGCGGCCATTTTTGGGAGAGATGGTCTGCAGCCATTGGAGAGGGCAGTGATCCGTCTCAATGATAAACCTCGAGCCGGCTAGGTAGCATGATAATTTCTGAACGGCCCACACTAGACACGCACACTCTTTCTCGGTGGCGCTGTACGCCTGCTCACGACAGGTCAGCTTACGACTAGCATACAGGACGGGGTGTTCCACTTCTCCATTGTCCCTTTGGCACAGTACAACGCCCATGCCTCGCTCACTAGCATCGCACTGAACAACGAACCCTTTTGTGTAGTCTGGCGATCGTAGCACAGGCTGGCTTGTTAGGGCGCTTTTTAGGGCGCTAAAAGCTCTTTCCTTTGTCTCGCTCCAGACGACTGTTTGGGGCTCTGTTTTTCTTAGAGCATCCGTCAGGGGAGCCGCGATATCGGAATACCTGGGGATGTACCTCTGATAGTAGCCGGCGACACCTAAGAACGACCGAATATTGGTCTTCGTGCGCGGTTGCGGGAAGTCTCGCACAGCGGCCACCTTTATTTCAGAGGGGCGGCGACGACCCTGTGCAATCACGTGACCGAGGTAGACAACCTCCGCCTGTGCTAATTGGCACTTGGGAGCCTTGACTGTCAAGCCCGCTTCGCGCAGGTGGGTTAGCACTGCCCGCAAGTGTGCCATATGCTCAGACCAGGATGCGGAGAATATCGCTACGTCGTCTAAATACGGTAAAGCGAATTCTTCCTGTCCCAGTAACACTTTGTCCATGAGGCTTGAAAAGCAGTATGGCGCGTTCTTCAAACCAAAACTCAAAACTTTAGGACGGAATGTTCCCATTGGTGAAATGAACGCCGCATACCTACTAGCCTCTTCTGTAAGTGGAACCTGCCAATAACCCCTGACAAGATCTAGGGTGGAAATAAACTGAGCGCTACTAACTTTCTCAAGGCGCTCCTCGATGTTAGGGATCGAATAAATTTGATCCTTAGTTATGGAATTAAGCCTGCGGTAGTCGACGCAAGGACGAGGTTCCTTGCCCGGTACCTCAACTAAAATCAAAGGGGAGGTATAATCGCTCTCACCCGCCTCAATAACACCGAGCTGTAGCATTTTCTTTACCTCAGCCTCCATAATATCGCGCTGGCGGGGTGACACCCGGTACGCCTTGGATCGTACTGGCTCTGGCGAGGTAAGTTCTATATCATGAGTAAGGACAGAAGTCCTACCAGGCCTCTCAGAGAACTGACCTTGAAACTCTTGTAAGAGTTGGTGTAGTTCGGTTTTCTGCTCAGCCGACAGCGGTGCTTTAATGATTAAGTCACTAATGACCTGATCAGTGTCTTCCCTGTTCGTCACTGAGCTCAGTCCCGGAAGCTCAACCGGAAGCTCTTCGGGAACGTTCACCATCATACACACCACTGCTTCCCGTTGTCTATAGGGTTTGAGCAGATTACAGTGGTAAACTTGCTGTGCTTTCCGTTTTCCTGGCAGACTCACCACGTAGTTAACGTCCGACAGTTTTTGAACAATTCGTGCTGGGCCCTCCCACTGCACGTCGAGTTTGTTTTTTAGCGATGTGCGCAATATCATCACCTCATCGCCCGCCTCAAAACGACGGGCCCTGGCTGTCCGATCATAATAAACCATGGCCCTCTGCTGGGCCTTTGCCATTGCTTCACCGGACAACTCCTGTGCCCTTCTTAAGCGTTCGAGGAGACTAAGAACGTACTCGACCACGACTGGGTCGTCGCCCCTGCCTTCCCACGAGTCTCGAAGCATGCGAAGCGGAGACCGCAGCGAGCGACCGTACACCAGCTCAGCTGGCGAAAACCCCGTAGCCGCATGCGGCGCGGTCCTTAATGCAAACATCACCCCAGGCAGACACAGCTCCCAATCACTTTGTTGCTCAAAACACAATGCTCTAAACACGCGCTTCATGACGGAGTGGAGCTTCTCAACGGAATTCGACTGTGGGTGGTACACTGAGCTGTGTAACAGCTTTACCCCACACCTTTCGAGAAAGGCTGTCGTCAAAGCGCTAGTAAACACTGTGCCCTGATCTGACTGGATTTCCGCAGGAAAACCAACTCGCGCAAATATGGACAGTAGTGCATTGACTATCTCAACTGAGCTGAGTTCTTTAAGCGGCACTGCTTCAGGGAACTTTGTCGCTGGGCAGATCACAGTCAAAATGTGTCTGTACCCCGTGGCTGTTACCGGCAGAGGTCCCACTGTATCAATAACGAGCCGTCTAAAAGGCTCCGTAATGATAGGTACCAACTTCAACGGCGCCCTCAATTTGTCCCCTGGTTTGCCAACCCGCTGACAGGTGTCATATGTCCTCACAAAGTGTTCTGCGTCACGAAAACACCCTGGCCAATAGTACTCTTGCAAGAGACGGTCCTTAGTCTTCTTAACTCCTAGGTGTCCGGACCACGAACCGCCATGCGACAAACGCAACAGATCCTGACGGTAACACTGAGGCACGATCAGCTGATCGAACTCCACTCCTCTGCGGTCTAGATACTTCCGGTACAGGACCCCACCTCTTTCCACAAAACGAGCATTTTTCTTGGCGATACCTTCCTTGACATTGCAGCGCATGTTTTCTAGGCTGCCATCCTTTTTCTGCTCGGCTATCAAAGCCGACCGGCTCACTTTTAGCAACCTATTAAGTCCATCGGACGTAGGCGCGATGAGCAAATCTGCAGATAGCTCTTCTAACTTTCCCGTGTCGGGCATTTCCTCTCCAGTACCTGGTGCCTTCAACGCTACAGGCTCAATTTTATTCAGTTCGGACGTGCTCTGAATATCAGCTTGCTGCGCCTCCGACCCTTTCTCATTGTTCGACAACGTCGGCCCCGTAACTACCGCCTTTGCAGCGAGCTCCCGAACTCTCGATCTGGTTAAGGCCTGAACGCTAGCCTCACCAAACAACAGCCCCTTCTCGCGCAGGAGGTGATCGGACCTGTTCGAAAATAGGTACGGGTACTGGGGGGCGGGGCAGCATAGATAACACTGCGGCCTCCGTCTCAATTGCTCCGAAAGGTCCTTCAATAAGCACTTTTGCTACGGGCAGACACACGCTATGAGCTTCCACGGCTTGTTTGATCCATGCGCACTCGCCCGTGAACATATCGGGTTCTACGTAAGAGGGGTGAACTCATCCATTGTAGCTGCGGAATCACGAAGCACTCGGCACTCTTTCCCGTTCACGAGGAAGTCTCGCATGTAAGGCTCGAGATGCTTCATGTTCTCGTCAGTGCTGCATAATGACAAAAACACGACTTTTGTTTTTGTTTCTGGACACTGCGCCGAAAAGTGACCCGGCTTCTGGCACGTATAACACACGCGCGCTTGCCTCGTCTCGAACCGCTTTCTGCGTTCGGCATCGGCTGCCGCCGTCTCCTTACGTTCGGTCGGACTGCTTTCACTCGCATCCGCACTACGTGTCCCCCCCCCCCCCCCCCTTGCTCTCATGGGTGTGAACTTCGGCCTCTCAGACTTGGAGCCAAATTCACCCTTTTGACCGTCCCTAGCTCCACGAGCCCGACGCGTCACAAACTCCTCGGCTAGCTCGGCGGCTTTAGCCCAAGGCCCAGTACCGCACGTTCTCAGGTAACCGACTATAAAACTGTTCCAGCCCGAAACACTGCAGAATTTTCTCGTGGTCACCAAACGCTTTCTCTTCTTTGAGCCACTCCTGCATGTTTGACATAAGCCTGTAGGCAAACTCTGTATATGACTCACTTCTGCCTTTTTCATTTTCCCGAAACTTCCGACGGAACGCCTCCGCTGACAGCCTGTACTTTTTTAGCAGACTCGATTTCACTTGGTCGAAATCCTCTGCCTCCTCTCTCTTCAAGCGAGCGACTACGTCGGCCGCCTCGCCGGGTAACAAAGTGAGCAAGCGCTGTGGCCACGTTTCCCGAGAGAACCCCTGCTTCTCGCACGTTCGCTCAAAGTTAACCAGGAACAAACCAATGTCCTCTCCAAGCTTAAACGGCCGCATCAGGTCAGTCATTTTGAACGATACCCGTTCTCCTGCACCGTGTGCCTGACTTCCATTACGAGCGCGTTCCATCTCTACCTCGAGACGCTTCATTTCCAAAGCGTGTTGACGGTCGCGCTCTTCTTTATGTTCACGCTCGTCTTTCTCTTTTTGCTCTTTACGTTCGCGCTCGTCTTTCTCTTTTTGCTCCCTCTCCTCAATGGTCTCAAGGCATTCCGACAGCTCGTCATCCTCAGCCTCCAACTCAAGAATAGCCCTTAGCAGTTCTGGTTTTCTGAGTTTGTCTGAGACATCCAGACCCAACTCTCTTGCAAGCTCCAGCAATTTCGGTTTGCGCAACGACTTCAAATCCATGGCTGCTCCGAATGCTGCTTTCTCTACTGCCTACTATTGTCTTGCCGCAAACTAACCCGGCAGCAACGACAACCACAATTACCAGCTCTGTTTCTGACACTAACAAAAGCCTGGCAAAACTCAGAAGAAGAAAGTCCCGCACTCACCAAACCTCGCAGCCAAGAATTTAGCGCAGTCGTTCCGCTGCAGGCAACCAGTCATCACACAGGGCTCGTTGCACTGCTCCCGGATGGTCGTTGTGCTGCTCAGCATACAGTTGACCGCATATCTTCGCTGCTGGCCTCCGTTGTCGCGATCTCACCACTGGCAACCAGTTGTTGCAAATGGGTTGCAAGCCCCAAGGGTAGCGTTGGCCTGGCGGCCTGGGGCAAAGCTGGAAACATCCGAAGGTCCCGGCAAAGGATGACTCGACTGGCAACAGAACAACTTGTTTATTCTGGCATCGCAAAAGAGCAGCCGGTCAGGGCGACCACGTTACTCGAAGGAAGAAATCGAAGTCTCTCTGGCGTCCGGGGCAGCGTCTTTTTATACCCTCGGAGTCGAGGGCAAGAAGGAACGGCTTGGGATGAGGGGCCCGATACGGCAACGCTCAGACATGTTCAGACGTGACGTGCGCGTCCGCCGGGCCGGCGCCGGTCAGACATCCTCGCCTCCCAGTTGGGGAGCTCCTCTCCCCGGCTGCCGCGCTTTGACAAGCGTGGGCACCAACATGCACACACACACACGCACACACGACGACACGTGGCATTGAAACCTGCCTGGACGCGCTTGGCGGGAGGCGTTGCGGCAGCGAAGAACGGGCCCAAAATGACCGCCACTTTGAACGAAGCCCCGGCGTCCGTTGCATCCGCGCCGGCTATACCGCGCGTCGTAGGCGAAACGTAACACTATCGATCTTCATCTGTTGGCGATATGTTGCTGCAAATGAATCTAGAGCCCCTTCGTGTACGTCGAAAGATTGCAAGACTAAATTTGCTCTATCAGCCCGTCTAATGTTAATCGCCCGTACTTTGTCAAGAATTCCATTGTCAAGTATTCCAAGTATTACATTGGAGGCACGCCGCCCTGTAGTTCGCCCAATACATGAGTACGCTACCGCAGTAAGGGACTGTTACGTCTCGCCTACGACGCGCGGTATAGCCGGCGCGGATGCAACGGATGCCGCGGCTTCGTTCATCGCTGCCGCAACGCCTCCCGCCAAGCGCGTCCAGGCAGGTTTCAGTGCCACGTGTCGTCGTGCGTGCGTGTGTGTGTGTGTGCATGTTTTGCCCACGCTTGTCAAAGCGCGGCAGCCGGGGAGAGGAGCTCCCCAACTGGGAGGCGAGGAGGTCTGACCGGCGCCGGCCTGGCGGACGCGCCCGTCACGTCTGGACATGTTCAAGCGTCGCCGTATCGGACGCCTCTTCCCAAGCCGTTCCTTCTTGCCCTCGACTCCGAGGGTATAAAAGACAGCTGCGCCGGACGCCAAAGGGAGACTTCGATTCCTTCCTTCGAGTAACGTGGTCGCCCTGACCGGCTGCTCTTTTGCGATGCCAGAATAAACAAGTTGTTCTGTTGCCAGTCGACTCATCCTTTGCCGGGACCTTCGGATGTTTCCAGCTTTGCCCCAGGCCGCCAGGCCAACGCTACCCTTGGGGCTTGCAACCCAAATGCAACAACTGGTTGCCAGCGGTGAGATCCCGACAACGGAGGCCAGCAGCGAAGATATGCGGACAACTGTATGCTGAGCAGCTCAACGACCATCCGGGAGCAGTGCAACGAGCCCTGTGTGATGACTGGTTGCCTGCAGCGGAACGACTGCGCTGAATTCTTGGCTGCGAGGTTTGGAGAGTGCGGGACTTTCTTCTTCTGAGTTTTGCCAGGCTTTTGTTAGTGTCAGAAACAGAGCTGGTAATTGTGGTTGTTGTTGCTGCCGGGTTAGTTTGCGGCAAGACAATAGTAGGCAGTAGAGAAAGCAGCATTCGGAGCAGCCATGGATTTGAAGTCGTTGCGCAAACCGAAATTGCTGGAGCTTGCAAGAGAGTTGGGTCTGGATGTCTCAGACAAACTCAGAAAACCAGAACTGCTAAGGGCTATTCTTGAGTTGGAGGCTGAGGATGACGAGCTGTCGGAATGCCTTGAGACCATTGAGGAGAGGGAGCAAAAAGAGGAGCGCGAACGTAAAGAGCAGAAAGACGAGCGCGAACGTAAAGAGCAAAAAGAGAAAGAAGAGCGCGCTTTGGAAATGAAGCGTCTCGAGGTAGAGATGGAACGCGCTCGTAATGGAAGTCAGGCACACGGTGCAGGAGAACGGGTATCGTTCAAAATGACTGACCTGATGCGGCCGTTTAAGCTTGGAGAGGACATTGGTTTGTTCCTGGTTAACTTTGAGCGAACGTGCGAGATGCAGGGGTTCTCTCGGGAAACGTGGCCACAGCGCTTGCTCACTTTGTTACCCGCCGAGGCGGCCGACGTTGTCGCTCGCTTGAAGAGAGAGGAGGCAGAGGATTTCGACCAAGTGAAATCAAGTCTGCTAAAAAAGTACAGGCTGTCAGCGGAGGCGTTCCGTCGGAAGTTTCGGGAAAATGAAAAAGGCAGAAATGAGTCATATACAGAGTTTTCCTACAGGCTTATGTCAAACATGCAGGAGTGGCTCAAAGAAGAGAAAGCGTTTGGTGACCACGAGAAAATTCTGCAGTGTTTCGGGCTAGAACAGTTTTATAGTCGGTTACCTGAGAACTAGCGGTACTGGGTCTTGGATAGGCCAGACGTTAGTAGAGTGGCTAAAGCCGCCGAGCTAGCCGAGGAGTTTGTGACGCGTCGGGCTCGCGGAGCTAAGGACGGTCAAAAGGGTGAATTTGGCTCCAAGTCTGAGAGGCCGAAGTTCACACCCATGAGAGCAAGGGGGGACACGCGTAGTGCGGATGCGAGTGAAAGCAGTCCGACCGAACGTAAGGAGACGGCGGCAGCCGAAGCCGAACGCAGAAAGCGGTTCGAGGCGAGGCAAGCGCGCGTGTGTTATACGTGCCAGAAGCCGGGTCACTTTTCGGCGCAGTGTCCAGAAACAAAAAGAGAAGTCGTGTGTTTGTCATTATGTAGCACTGACGAGAACATGAAGCTTCTCGAGCCTTACATGCGAGACTTCCTCGTGAACGGGAAAGAGTGCCGAGTGCTTCGTGATTCCGCAGCTACAATGGATGTAGTTCACCCCTCTTACGTAGAACCCGATATGTTCACGGGCGAGTGCGCATGGATTAAGCAAGCCGTGGAAGCTCATAGCGTGTGTCTGCCCGTAGCAAAAGTGCTTATTGAAGGACCTTTCGGAGCACTTGAGACGGAGGCCGTAGTGTCATCTAGGCTGCCCCCCCAGTACCCGTACCTATTTTCGAACAGGTCCGATCACCTCCTGCGCGAGAAGGGGCTTTTGTTTGGTGAGGCTAGCGTTCAGGCCTTAACCAGACCGAGAGTTCGGGAGCTCGCTGCAAAGGCGGTAGTTGCGGGGCCGACGTTGTCGAACAATGAGAAAGGGTCGGAGGCGCAGCAAGCTGATATTCCGAGCACGTCAGAACTGGATAAAATTGAGCCTGTAGCGTTGAAGGCACCAGGTACTGGAGAGGAAATGCCCGACACGGGAAAGTTAGAAGAGCTTCCGGTCGAGCTTCCGGGACTAGGCTCAGTGACGAACAGGGAAGACACTGATCAGGTCATTAGTGACTTAATCATTAAAGCACCGCTGTCAGCTGAGCAGAAAACCGAACTACACCAACTCTTACAAGAGTTTCAAGGTCAGTTCTCTGAGAGGCCTGGTAGGACTTCTGTCCTTACTCATGATATAGAACTTACCTCCCCAGAGCCAGTACGATCCAAGGCGTACCGGGTGTCACCCCGCCAGCGCGATAATATGGAGGCTGAGGTAAAGAAAATGCTACAGCTCGGTGTTATTGAGGCGGGTGAGAGTGATTATACCTCCCCTTTGATTTTAGTTGAGGTACCGGGCAAGGAACCTCGTCCTTGCGTCGACTACCGCAGGCTTAATTCCATCACTAAGCATCAAATTTATCCGATCCCTAACATCGAGGAGCGCCTTGAGAAAGTTAGTAGCGCTCAGTTTATTTCCACCCTAGATCTTGTCAGGGGTTATTGGCAGGTTCCACTTACAGAAGAGGCTAGTAGGTATGCGGCGTTCATTTCACCAATGGGAACATTCCGTCCTAAAGTTTTGAGTTTTGGTTTGAAGAACGCGCCATACTACTTTTCAAGCCTCATGGACAAAGTGTTGCGGGGACAGGAAGAATTCGCTTTACCGTATTTAGACGACGTAGCGATATTCTCCGCATCCTGGTCTGAGCATATGGCACATTTGCGGGCAGTGCTAACCCGCCTGCGCGAAGCGGGCTTGACAGTCAAGGCTCCCAAGTGCCAATTAGCACAGGCCGAGGTTGCCTACCTCGGTCACGTGATTGGACAGGGTCGTCGCCGGCCCTCTGAAATAAAGGTGGCCGCTGTGCGAGACTTCCCGCAACCGCGTACGAAGACCGATATTCGGTCGTTCTTAGGTGTCGCCGGCTACTATCAGAGGTACATCCCCAGGTACTCCGATATCGCGGCTCCCCTGACGGATGCTCTAAGAAAAACAGAGCCCCAAACAGTCGTCTGGAGCGAGACCAAGGAAAGAGCTTTCAGCGCCCTAAAGAGCGCCCTAACAAGCCAGCCTGTGCTACGATCGCCAGACTACACAAAAGGGTTCGTTGTTCAGTGCGATGCTAGTGAGCGAGGCATGGGCGTTGTACTGTGCCAAAGGGACAATGGAGAAGTGGAACACCCCGTCCTGTATGCTAGTCGTAAGCTGACCTGTCGTGAGCAGGCGTACAGCGCCACCGATAAAGAGTGTGCGTGTCTCGTGTGGGCCGTTCAGAAATTGTCATGCTACCTAGCCGGCTCGAGGTTTATCATTGAGACGGATCACTGCCCTCTCCAATGGCTGCAGACCATATCTCCCAAAAATGGCCGCCTCCTGCGCTGGAGCCTCGCTTTGCAACAATATTCCTTTGAGGTGCGTTACAAAAAGGAGAGTCTCAACGGTAACGCCGATGGCTTAAGTCGAAGCCCCTAACGTAGGAATCCGCCTCAAAGTTGTTGGTTACTGATGTTTTCTTCCTGAGGCAGGATTTTTAACATATTGCTTTTGTTTAGTGTTTGAAAGTGATTATGTGCTTTCTAGTGCAATTTTCCAATTTGTGGACGCGTTCTGAGTGCTGCTTGACTACTGTAAGGAACTAGGCAGTAGTATAAAAGGGGAAAGAGCCTGGCAGAGCTTAGTGAGGGTTGTCTCGTGCTTGCTGACTGAGCGGTTGCGTTTCGGCGTAGTTCTAACGCTTGCTGGGAACGAGCACAAAAATGGCAACTCTCCTGAAGTGACTTTGCAGTGCCCTGTGTGATCCTGAACCTGAGAACGAGGCCTTCTCTGTGCGCTGCGCTCAAGCAACGTCGAGGGACGACCGGTTTCGTTTACGAGCATCATCGAGCGACATCCCTCTGGACAGCGGATGCAGTCCCCTGACCATCCGGATCTCCTTCTCCCGGCGGGGCGGTCTGTTACGTCTCGCCTACGACGCGCGGTATAGCCGGCGCGGATGCAACGGATGCCGCGGCTTCGTTCATCGCTGCCGCAACGCCTCCCGCCAAGCGCGTCCAGGCAGGTTTCAGTGCCACGTGTCGTCGTGCGTGCGTGTGTGTGTGTGTGTGTGTGCATGTTTTGCCCACGCTTGTCAAAGCGCGGCAGCCGGGGAGAGGAGCTCCCCAACTGGGAGGCGAGGAGGTCTGACCGGCGCCGGCCTGGCGGACGCGCCCGTCACGTCTGGACATGTTCAAGCGTCGCCGTATCGGACGCCTCTTCCCAAGCCGTTCCTTCTTGCCCTCGACTCCGAGGGTATAAAAGACAGCTGCGCCGGACGCCAAAGGGAGACTTCGATTCCTTCCTTCGAGTAACGTGGTCGCCCTGACCGGCTGCTTTTTTGCGATGCCAGAATAAACAAGTTGTTCTGTTGCCAGTCGACTCATCCTTTGCCGGGACCTTCGGATGTTTCCAGCTTTGCCCCAGGCCGCCAGGCCAACGCTACCCTTGGGGCTTGCAACCCTTTTGCAACAGGACCCACACTACGTTGAATATATTGCACAAGTAGAAAGAAATTCGCGGCTTGCTGCTATTGTATGAGCAATTGCTATTGTATAGCAATTGTATGAGACTATCGATCTTCATCTCTTGGCGATATGTTGCAGCAAATTAATCTAGAGCTCCTTCGTGTACGTCGAAAGATTGCGACACTAAAACTGCTCTATGAACCCGTCTAATGTTATTCGCCCGTACTTCGTCAAGTATTCCAAGTATTACATTGGAGACATGCCGCATTGCAGTTCTATCAGTCCCTGAGTACGCTTCCGCAGTGTGGGACCCCACTATGTTGAATATATTGCGCAAGTAGAAATAATTTCACGGCTGGCTGCTATTCTATGAGCAATTGCTATTGTACAGCAATTCAGTGAGACTATCGATCTTCATCTGTTGGCGATATGGTCCATCAAATGAATCTTGAGCCCCTTCGTGTACGTTGAAAGATTGCAGGACTAAATATGCTCTATAAACTCCCCTAATATTAATAGCCCATACTTTGTCAGGCATTCCATTGTCAAGTATTCCAAGCATTAGATTGGATGCATACAGCCCTGTAGTTCGCCCAGCCCCTGAGTACGCTTCCGCAGTGTGGGACACACACTACGTTGAATATATTGCACAAGTAGAACGAATTTCGCGGCTTGCTGCTATTGTATGAGCAATTGCTACTGTATAGCAATTGTAAGAGACTATCGATCATCATCTGTTGACGATATGCTGCAGCAAATTAATCGAGAGCTCCTTCGTGTACGTCGAAATATTGCCAGAGTAAAACTGCTCTATCAGCCTGCCTAATGTTAATCGCCCGTACTTTGTCAAGAATTTCATTGTCAAGTTTTCCAAGTATTACATTGGAGGCATGCCGCCCTGTAGTTCGCTCAGTACCTGAGTACGCTTCCGCAGTGTGGGACCTCCACAATGTGGAATATATTGCGCAAGTAGAAAGAATTTCGCGACTTGCTGCTATTGTATGAGCAATTTTTATTGTATAGCAATTCAATGAGACTATCGATCTTCATCAGTTGGCGATATGTTGCATCAAATGAATCTAGAGCCCCTTCGTTTACATCGAAAGATTGCGACACTAAAACTGCTCTATCAACGCGTCTAATGTTAATCGCCCGTACTTTGTCAAGTATTCCAAGTATTACATTGGAGGCATGCCGCATTGCAGTTGTATCAGTCCCTGAGTACGCTTCCGGAGCGTGGAACCCACACTGTTTTTAATATATTGCGCAACTAGGAAGAATTTCGCGGCTTCCTTCTATTGTATGAGCAATTGCTATTGTATAGCAATTGTATGAGACTATCGATCTTCATGTGGTGGCGATATGTTGCATATAACGAATCTAGAGCCCCTTCGTGTAAGTCGAAAGATTGCGAAACTAAAACTGCTCTATTAACCCGTCTAATGTTAATCGCCCGAACTTTGTCAACTATTCCAAGTATTACATTGGAGGCATGCCGCATTGCAGTACGCTCAGTCCCTGAGTACGCTTCCGGAGTTTGGGACCCACACTATGTTGAATATGTTGCGCAAGTAGAAAGAATTTTGCGGCTTGCTGCTATTGTATGAGCAATTGCTATTGCATAGAAATTGTATGAGACTATCGATCTTCATCTGTTGGCGATACGTTGCATCTAATGAATCTAGAGCCCCTTCGTGTACGTCGAAAGATTGCGACACTGAAACTGCTCTATCAACCAGTCTAATGTTAATC
Source organism: Amblyomma americanum (assembly GCA_030143305.2). Taxonomy (NCBI): domain Eukaryota; kingdom Metazoa; phylum Arthropoda; class Arachnida; order Ixodida; family Ixodidae; genus Amblyomma; species Amblyomma americanum. The sequence goes on along the minus strand of JARKHS020036617.1, from coordinate 358,797 downwards.
GCCCGTACTTTGTCAACTATTCCAAGTATTACATTGGAGGCATGCCGCATTTTAGTTCTATCAGTATCCGAGTACGCTTCCTCAGTGTAGGGCCCACACTACGTTGAATATGTTGCAAAAGTAGAACGAATTTCGCGGCTGGCTGCTATTGTATGAGCAGTTGCTATTGCATAGCAATTTTATGAGACTATCGATCTTCATCTGTTGGCGATATGCTGCATCAAATGAATCTAGAGCCCGTTCGTTTACGTCGAAAGAGTACGACACTAAAACTGCTCTATCAACCCGTGTAATGTTAATCGCCCGTACTTTGTCAAGTATTCCAAGTATTACATTGGAGGCATGCCGCATTGCAGTTCTATCAGTCCCTGAGTACACTTCCGGAGTGTGGGACCTACACTGTTTTTAATATATGGCGCAACTAGAAAGAATTTGGCGGCTTCCTGCTATTGTATGAGCTATTGCTATTGTATAGCAATTGTATGAGACTATCGATCTTCATGCGGTGGCGAAATGTTGCATACAACGAATCTAGAGCCCCTTCGTGTAAGTCGAAAGATTGCGACACTAAAACTGCTCTATCAACCCGTCTAATGTTAATCGCCCGTAATTTGTCAACTATTACAAGTATTACATTGGAGGCATGCGGCATTGCAGTACGCTCATTCCCTTAGTACGCTTCCGCAGTGTGGGACCCCACTATGTTGAATATATTGCGCAATTAGAAATAATTTCACGGCTGGCTGCTATTCTATGAGCAATTGCTATTGTATAGAAATTGTATGAGACTATCGATCTTCTTCGTCTGGCGATATGTTGCATCTAATTAAATCAGAGCCCGTTCGTGTACGTCGAAAGATTGCGACACTAAAACTGCTCTATGAACCCGTCTAATGTTAATTGCCCGTACATTGACAAGTATTCCAAGTATTACATTGGATGCATGTAGCCCTGTAGTTCGCCCAGCCCCTGAGTACGCTTCCGCGGTGTGGGACAAACACTACGTTGAATATATTGCACAAGTAGAACGAATTTCGCGGCTCGCTGCTATTGTATGAGCAATTGCTATTGTATGGCAATTGTATGAGACAATCGATCCTCATCTGTTGGCGATATGCTGCAGCAAATTAATCAAGAGCTCCTTCGTGTACGTCGAAAGATTGCCAGACTAAAACTGCTCTATCAGCCCGCCTAATGTTAATCGCCCGTACTTTGTCAAGAATTTCATTGTCAAGTTTTCCAAGTATTACATTGGAGGCATGCCGCCCTGTAGTTCGCCCAGTACCTGAGTACGCTTCCGCAGTGCGGGACCCCCACAATGTGGAATATATTGCGCAAGTAGAAAGAATTTCGCGACTTGCTGCTTTTTTATGAGCAATTTTTATTGTATAGCAATTCAATGAGACTATCGATCTTCATCTGTTGGCGATATGTTGCATCAAATGAATCTAGAGCACCTTCGTTTACGTCGAAAGATTGCGACACTAAAACTGCTCTATCAACCCCTCTAATGTTTATCGCCCGTACTTTGTCAAGTATTCCGAATATTACATTGGACGCATGCGGCATTGCAGTTCTATCAGTCCCTGAGTACGCTTCCGCAGTGTGGGACCCACACTATGTTGAATATATTGCGCAAGTAGAAATAATTTCACGGCTGGCTGCTATTCTATGAGCAATTGCTATTGTACAGCAATTCAGTGAGACTATCGATCTTCATCTGTTGGCGATATGGTGCATCAAATGAATCTTGAGCCCCTTCGTGTACGTTGAAAGATTGCAAGACTAAATATGCTCTATCAACTCCCCTAATATTAATAGCCCATACTTTGTCAGGCATTCCATTGTCAAGTATTCCAAGCATTAGATTGGATGCATGCAGCCCTGTAGTTCGCGCAGCCCCTGAGTACGTTTCCGCAGTGTGGGACACACACTACGTTGAATATATTGCAAGGGTAGAACGAATTTCGCGGCTTGCTGGTATTGTATGAGCAATGGCTACTGTATAGCAATTGTATTGGACTATCGATCCTCATCTGTTGACGATATTGTGACATTCCTTGTGTGCTACGAGGTACATTCCTTGTGTGTGCATCGAGTTGGGGCTTAAGGCCGCCCCTCTTTTCCAGCTGCATACCTTTGCAGAAAGCAGGACGCCGGCACACGCGGAAACCGCTCCCCAGTATAAGCGAGAGCCCCGAGTACATACCGGGAACGAAAATTGTCGCTTGACGCACGGACCCCCCACCCCCTTACGACGTGGGCTATCGCCGGGAAGGCACCCACAGCTTCCCGCGGTGCCTCGTGAACAAAAGCGCATTCCCAGAAGGGCCGTGACGGACACCTGTCAGACAGACAGGCAGTACTCGCCAAGAATGTGGAAAGACAGGGGCAAGTGAACAAAAGCGCATTCCCAGGATGGCCGTGACGGACACCTGTCATGGCGGACAGGCAAGACTCGCCAAGAATGTGGGAAAACAGGGGCGACCCTTAATCTGGTTTCCCGGAGCGACAGACGAACCCCTTCATGATTATTAGCTGTGTCCCGCCGTCGGTAGCGCGGCAGCATCGAGGGCGCTTTCGCCCCCTCCTCTGTTGCTGACGAACGACGCGGACCGATGGTGGGTGGCGGTATGCATGCCTGAGGCAAGGATTAGCTCCGAAGGGAGAGCCTGTGGATACTCTCACTTGAGAGAGAGTGGTGACATTTTTGTTGTTTATTTAGTTTGTATTGTTAACAAGAATCTGGGTTCGAGGCTAAGCCCAACCCAAGGGGTTGTCCCCATCTCGCATGTTATTTTTCATTGGAGAATTGATGCTTTGGGCGGGCCACTGAAAATGACCGCCCTTAGTCCTTTGTTAATCAAGTGCTTAAAAGCGCATGTAAACGGATGCAGTCCAGTCTGAGCTGGGGCTCCATGCTTAGCATGTAATGTGATGCTACTTAGGCACTAACCTGCCCGGTCGATGAGTAAAGTAGTGCAAAGTTTGTTCTTTTGTAAATTCAGTTCTGCTTTTTCCAGTTTAACTCTCTGTATATGTATGTTGTAAAATTATGCTCTGCTGTCATCATCTACAAGCTCGCCTCCTGTTCATCTTCCAAGCCGAACGACACTAGAGGAAGGGTTTGTGAACCATCCTCGAAGAAACGGACGACTATTGAAATTCTACTGCATACACGCTCAGGACGACATCGTTCGCCAAGAGGGCCTTCAGCGCCGAAGCCCGACGGCGTGCAGCTTCTGCCAGCAACCGCTCGAGCCCAACTCCGGAGCCACTCCATCGCCCCCATGAAGTCGTCGGCACGTAAGCTCGGACGCCCCAGCCTCTGATGTATAATCTTAATCATGTGTAATTATTGAATATACCTGTTTGTTTAAACTGAGCCATACGGTGTCTCTTTGCCTCTCCGTCCCGTGTGGACCTGCGCATTATGGGGGTCATCACACTGGTGTCAGAAGTGGGGTCTCAAAAGCAAATGTCCTCTGAATGCTGCGACATTCATGACTTCAAAATTGTAATCAAAAGGGAATCACGGGACTGATTGTGGGACTTTTACCCCCATTTGAGAGGCTTGAGGCACCGGAGGGCTTGAAAAAAAAAAATGTCTTTATCTGAGGGAGCTCCCACTCCACAGCCGTCGTTCGGAGCAAGCATGCTGGCATTAGGAAGCGTCATTCCGACGTTTACGGGACATAAGACAGGGGTTCCAATCTGCGATTTCTTTTCCATGCTAGAAGAGATTGGGAAAATGGGGGGATGGTCCGATGCTCAAATGCTGGGAATGGCGAGGTGTAAGATGGCAGGAGCTGCCATGATTTTGCATGGCGAGACGAAAAAGTAAAATCCACAAAATCATTTGCGGAATTTAAGAAGCTCGCGTTTGAGCATTTCGACACTGAACCACGTCACGTGCGGGTACAGAGGTTCCGTGACGCCGGACAGATGGTAGGGGAGGACGTGCGAACATTTGCGTCGCGGCTTCAGCGCCTAGCGCACGATACGTTAAGCAGGGAGGAGGAAGGAGACCAGCTTAAGAAGAAATACGCGGAGGATATACTTAAAGAGGAAATGACAGCTTTGTTCGTGGCTGGTCTGCAAGACCCCGTGCGCCGGTTCGTGCTCTCGCGCAAGCCGAGCAATTTCGACCAAGCCGTGGAGGCCGCATTGAATGAGGAACAAAATGAGGCGTTAACGACAGCCGCAGCGAGAGTACGCGTCATAGAGAGAGCGGTGCTCAACCCTGAGGTTGCTCTCTTGACAGAGCGGTTAGATCGCTTAGAACAGCTGCTATCTCAGCAGGTAGAACGCCAGGTTGAAGCGCGCGCTCAACAGCGCCCATTCGCGGGAAACCGGAGACGGCCACAAAGCTACAGGCGCGGTATGCGAGATTTTAAAGAAATCGTATGCTTCGCTTGCCAGGGTCGCGGACACATCGCCAGGTTGTGCCAAAACGTGCGCCGTGGGGAGCCACAAAGAGAAGCAGGCGAGACACGCCCTAAGCAAGCCTACAGCGGGGCTCCAGATACCGAGACAAAAAACTAGTTAGTCCTCCCCAGCCTGAGGAGCGTGGGGAGGGAGCAGTAGATGATGCTGTGGTGGTAGTTTGTGTGGCCGACGAGGCATGCCCTGTTGTGCGTTGCAAGTTAAATGGTTGTTGTATGGAATTGTTGATAGATACGGGGTCAAAGGTGACATTGCTTAAGGAGAGCAGTTTTAACACGCTTCGAAGGAAGGGGGACCGCGAGGTGTTGGAAGCGTCTGGTGGTATGGCAACCAAATTTGTAGGCATAACGGGGGATCCTCTTGGCATAAGTGGACTCTACCGGTTACACTTCTCTCTGCGGAATTGCATTGGAGCACCCCTGCTACGTATGCCCGGACACGGTGTCTCTGCCAAACGGAGTGTCAGGTATATTAGGGCAGGATTTTTTGAGAAAAGGGAAGGTAGTAGTCTCATTCTCTGAGGAAGAGGTTAATGCGGGCGGCTCAAAAGTTCCGTTTTTGAACAGGAGAGGGGCTGAGATTCGCATTACCGATATTGACACCCGTCAAACAGTGGGATCATTGGAGAAGGTATATTCGCGGGTTGCCGTCCGGCTGGTCGAGGAGGCGGTCATCCTTCCTTGGTCGGAGCACATTTTGTACGCGTTTGTGCCTTCAGATGTAGAGAGCGGCGCCGTGGGAGTGCTTGAGCCGGTCGACTCTCTCAGCAATGCCCTGAAGGCAGCCGCGTGCCTCGTGACAGTTAATGACGCCCACAGAGTGCCCCTACGGGTGGTTAACTGTAGCCAGCAGCCACTGAGCCTTCCCAAGAACAAAACATTGGCTTTCTTCACCTCTGCGATAGAGCAACGTGAGCCCACCGATACGGTACTCGCAACTGTAGAGCATGCTAGTCCTTCGGCTGCTCCAAAGCTGTCGTTCGATCTTTCTCACGTAAAATCCAGGGAGAGGGAGGCTCTGGCTGGTTTGCTGAACGACTACTCGGAGGTATTCGCGGCGTCCAACCTGGATTTGGGCTGCTGTGGCGTTATAAAGCACAGGATAGAAACCGGCACTTCATCGCCCGTTTACCAGCGTGCGTACAGGATTCCTTACTCCCAACGTGAGGAGATGGAGCGGCAGGTGCAGGACCTGATTGATCGCGGCATTGTCGAACACTCAAAGTCACCCTGGGGAGCACCAGCACTATTGGTGGAAAAGCCAGATGGCTCGTATCGATTGGTAGTGGACTACCGCAAACTAAATGCCGTAACTCGCATCGATCCATACCCCATCCCCAATATACAGGAGACGCTTTCTCAGCTGGGCTCTGCCAGGTACTTCACGGTAGTGGACATAGCGGCGGGATTCTGGCAGATAGCAATGGATCCGGCAGATGCCGAGAAAACGGCATTCAACACGCCCTCAGGGCACTATGAATGGAAAAGAATGCCGATGGGTCTGGCCAACAGCCCTGCTGTCTGGCAGAGAACCGCTGATGTTATCCTGGCAGGTCTTCTGGGGAGGCTGTGCTTCGTGTATATGGATGACATTATCATATACAGTGACAGTTTTGATAACCATTTGCGCGATATTGAGCAGGTTTTGGTGCGACTAAGAGCAGCGGGTCTCAAGCTGAAGCCCTCTAAGTGCCAATTCCTCAAAAACGAGGTGAAATACCTCGGGCACGTTGTTTCAGCTGACGGCGTGCGACCGGACCCTGAGAAACTAAGGTGTGTCTCGGATTTTCCATCCCCGACTAGCGTCCGCCAGGTCCGGCAGTTTCTCGGCCTGATCGGTTACTACCGAAGGCACATAGAGGAGTTCGCCAAGCTCGCTAAGCCGCTCACCGCCTTAACAGCCAAAAATGTCGCCTTTCGCTGGGACGAAAACGCGGAGAATGCTTTTGGGGCCCTGAAAAGGAAGCTAATGAGTGCACCGCTGTTGCGCCACCCGGATTTTAGTTTGCCCTTCGTTATGGCCACAGATGCGTCAAAGTTCGCAGTTGGTGCCGTGCTATCTCAGGTTATCGAGGGCAAAGAACATCCCGTTGCTTTTGCTAGCCGACAGCTGAGCCCCACAGAGCAAAAGTACGGAGCTACGGAAAGGGAGTGCCTCGCCGTTGTCTGGGCAGTAAAGCACTTCAGATGCTACCTTTACGGCCGCAAATTCAAGCTAGTCACAGACTGCCATCCTCTGAAATGGGTGATGAGTGTCAGGGACCATAGCTCGCGACTCGCTAGATGGAATCTACACCTGCAGGAATACTGCTTTGAAGTTGAGCACAAGTCAGGAAAGACACATCTGAATGCTGATGCACTCAGCCGCACAGCTGCCGTGGCAGCTATAGATGAGTTTGTCCCCGTAGTCGACCCCGCCGAATTACGCACAGAGCAGTGCAAAGATCCTGACCTGAAGCGAATAATCGAAAGCTTAGAGGGCGCACCGTCTCACCCCGAACAGCTAGGTTATTTCATTGACAAAGACGGCACCCTGTGTCGGCGCACGAGGCCAACCAGGAAAGGGAGATTAGAGAAAACCGCTTGGGAGAGAGTCGTCATACCTCGGTCGTGGACAGAAAGGGTTCTTCGCGCGTTTCACGATGCGCCATGCGCCGGTCATTTTGGCGCAGCGAAGACACGCAGGCGTGTGGAGCGTTTGTACTTTTGGAGTGGCATGCGACAGGATATTAGAGACTACTGTGCGAAGTGTCATTCCTGTCTCGAAAGAAAAACACCCAAGGGACGAAGACCAGCTCCAATTCAGCCGTTCTCTGAGGTTTCGGCTCCCATCGAGCGGACAGGTATGGACATAATGGGCCCATTGCCCACGACCACTTCCGGAAACAAGTACATTTTAGTATTTGTCGATCACCTTTCAAAATACGCGGAAGCGGTAGCACTCCCAGATCAGAAGGCAGACACGGTTGCAAGAGCATTTGTCGAACAGATCGTGCTCCGACATGGACCCCCGAGGCAACTCTTGACAGATCGGGGAACGAACTTCGTGTCGCAGCTAATGAGGAGAGTTTGCGAGCTGCTTAAGATCGCTAAGAAGCAGACAACACCGTACCATCCGGCTTGCAACGGCGCGGTGGAGCGACTGAACCAAACCGTGGCCGGGTTCCTGTCGCATTTTGTTTCGCGCGACCAGCGGGACTGGGATTTGTGGCTCCCGTATGCAATGTTTGCCTACAATTCCGCAGCACACGAGAGCACGGGCGAATCGCCATTCTTTCTTCTCTACGGCCGAGACCCGGACCAGCCTAGTGAAGTGCCAGAGGGCCCCCGTCGTGTCCCATACGCTTCACTGGACGACTATAAGGTGGAGCTAGAATCGCGCTTGCAAGTGGCGAGGGACATCGCAAAGGAGGCCTTAAAGAAAGCGGCGAAGCGCAGGAAGGAGGTGCACGATCGCAGTGCTAGAGACGCGCCGTTTAATGTGGGGGACAGCGTGTACATTGAAAACTGCCAAAGGCAGATTGGGCTAGCTCGTAAGATCCAGACGAAGTGGAGAGGACCGTGCGAGGTTGTCGAGAAGCTTTCTCCGGTAAACTTCAGAGTCCGAGACGTGAACCGGCGCTTGATAAGGATACACGCAAATCGCCTCAAGTCGGCACCGGTTCAGTATTCACGAAATGAGGAAAGAGAAAGCGCGGATTTTGATGGGGACAGAAGTGAAGCGGAGCGCGCAGATAGTTCGCAAGAAACGCCCTCTCCTGCATTGGTTCGGCAGGCGCCAGAGGTGACGGCCAGAATGCCACCGGATTTACTTCATGCATTGCTAGAAGAAGAAGCGCGCGAGGTTGCCGCGCAGATAACGCCAGGAGAGGCTCCTGCCACGAGCCCTCGCGAGTCCCAAAGCAGACAAAGGGGCACAGACTTACTTAGTATGACTCATGAAGGCCGATATCCGCTGCGAAATCGGAAAGCTAAGTCGGACTAATGGCGTAAACAGAGCGGAGTTTTGAACTGGTTAGAATTGTGTAATGCCACAGCTCATAACATTGCTATGTGCTTATGTGTTAAGTTATCGGAGTTGGTAGTTAAACCTTTCTGTCATTAAGTAACACCTTCACAGGAGAGCATGCGGAGCGCATGCAGAACCTGCCCTACTTCCTTTCGTTATCTATATTTTTGTCTGTGCCGTGATCGTGCTAGAAGTGGGAGCTCCTTTATAACTGTGGTAAATTTATTTCGTCCAGTTTGGACTAGAAAAGAGAGGCTTGGGTGCTGAGTTTCATGTTTATCTGTAAAAGAAGATCAGTGCTGCCCCTGGAGACGCCAGTTATGACAGCGGAGGCATATGGTGTTGTGCAGTGGTGTTGAGTGCAGCGAAAAGTGTTTTGTCGGACGCACTGTGCGAGGCGATTCAGAAAGACAAGGGGAGCTGCAGGGACTCAAATGTTCGGAGAACATTCTTCTGGAGGGTGAGCGAGTGTGACATTCCTTGTGTGCTACGAGGTACATTCCTTGTGTGTGCATCGAGTTGGGGCTTAAGGCCGCCCCTCTTTTCCAGCTGCATACCTTTGCAGAAAGCAGGACGCCGGCACACGCGGAAACCGCTCCCCACTATAAGCGAGAGCCCCGAGTACATACCGGGAACGAAAATTGTCGCTTGACGAACGGACCCCCCACCCCCTTACGACGTGGGCTATCGCCGGGAAGGCACCCACAGCTTCCCGCGGTGCCTCGTGAACAAAAGAGCATTCCCAGAAGGGCCGTGACGGACACCTGTCAGACAGACAGGCAGTACTCGCCAAGAATGTGGAAAGACAGGCGCAAGTGAACAAAAGCGCATTCCCAGGATGGCCGTGACGGACACCTGTCATGGCGGACAGGCAAGACTCGCCAAGAATGTGGGAAAACAGGGGCGACCCTTAATCTGGTTTCCCGGAGCGACAGACGAACCCCTTCATGATTATTAGCTGTGTCCCGCCGTCGGTAGCGCGGCAGCATCGAGGGCGCTTTCGCCCCCTCCTCTGTTGCTGACGAACGACGCGGACCGATGGTGGGTGGCGGTATGCATGCCTGAGGCAAGGATTAGCTCCGAAGGGAGAGCCTGTGGATACTCTCACTTGAGAGAGAGTGGTGACGTTTTTGTTGTTTATTTAGTTTGTATTGTTAACAAGAATCTGGGTTCGAGGCTAAGCCCAACCCAAGGAGTTGTCCCCATCTCGCATGTTATTTTTCATTGGAGAATTGATGCTTTGGGCGGGCCACTGAAAATGACCGCCCTTAGTCCTTTGTTAATCAAGTGCTTAAAAGCGCATGTAAACGGATGCAGTCCAGTCTGAGCTGGGGCTCCATGCTTAGCATGTAATGTGATGCTACTTAGGCACTAACCTGCCCGGTCGATGAGTAAAGTAGTGCAAAGTTTGTTCTTTTGTAAATTCAGTTCTGCTTTTTCCAGTTTAACTCTCTGTATATGTATGTTGTAAAATTATGCTCTGCTGTCATCATCTACAAGCTCGCCTCCTGTTCATCTTCCAAGCCGAACGACACTAGAGGAAGGGTTTGTGAACCATCCTCGAAGAAACGGACGACTATTGAAATTCTGCTGCATACACTCTCAGGACGACATCGTTCGCCAAGAGGGCCTTCAGCGCCGAAGCCCGACGGCGTGCAGCTTCTGCCAGCAACCGCTCGAGCCCAACTCCGGAGCCACTCCATCGCCCCCATGAAGTCGTCGGCACGTAAGCTCGGACGCCCCAGCCTCTGATGTATAATCTTAATCATGTGTAATTATTGAATATACCTGTTTGTTTAAACTGAGCCATACGGTGTCTCTTTGCCTCTCCGTCCCGTGTGGACCTGCGCATTATGGGGGTCATCACAATATGCTGCAGCAAATTAATCTAGTGCTCCTTCGTGTACGTCGAAAGATTGCCAGACTAAAACTGCTCTATCAGCCCGCCTAATGTTAATCACCCGTACTTTGTCAAGAATTTCATTGTCAAGTTTTCCAAGTATTACATTGGAGGCATGCCGCCCTGTAGTTCGCCCAGTACCTGAGTACGCTTCCGCAGTGTGGGACCCCCACAATGTGGAATATATTGCGCAAGTAGAAAGAATTTCGCGACTTGCTGCTATTGTATGAGCAATTTTTATTGTATAGCAATTCAATGAGACTATCTATCTTCATCAGTTGGCGATATGTTGCATCAAATGAATCTAGAGCTCTTCGTTTACATCAAATGATTGCGACACTAAAACTGCTCTATCAACGCGTCTAATGTTAATCGCCCGTACTTTGTCAAGTATTCCAAGTATTACATTGAAGGCATGCCGCGTTGCAGTTCTATCAGTCCCTGAGTACGCTTCCGGAGCGTGGAACCCACACTGTTTTTAATATATTGCCCAACTAAAAAGAATTTCGCGGCTCCCTTCTATTGTATGAGCTATTGCTATTGTATAGCAATTGTATGAGACTATCGATCTTCATGTGGTGGCGATATGTTGCATATAACGAATCTAGAGCCCCTTCGTGTAAGTCGAAAAATTGCGACACTAAAACTGCTCTATTAACCCGTCTAATGATAATCGCCCGAACTTTGTCAACTATTCCAAGTATTACATTGGAGGCATGCCGCATTGCAGTACGCTCAGTCCCTGAGTACGCTTCCGGAGTGTGGGACCCACACTATGTTGAATATGTTGCGCAAGTAGAAAGAATTTCGCGGCTTGCTGCTATTGTATGGGCAATTGCTATTGCATAGAAATTGTATGAGATGTGACGTTCCTTGTGTGTGCTACGAGGTTCCGCGTTCGACGTCGCGGCGTAGACGGAGCGACCCAGATGACAGCGGCATCATCAATTACCGAGCCATACTGGTTGAGAGTGACGACCAGAACGAAGGGGTTTAAGCCCAACCGGACCCCCTTTCCATAGTGTCGGCACGAGTCGAACGCCGCCGCCGCCGCCGCGGGGAAACGGGCTTTATCCTCTCCAATTACCGTGGCCGTTCCAGGGGGCCTCGTTTCGGCAGGCCTGGTCCCGTTGCAAGACGGCGGGCCTCATCAATCAACCCTCCCGAGCACATCCCAGGACAAGGGACCACTTTCCCGGCCTTTTAGTGACCTCGCGTTTCGGCCTTGAGGGGCGAGTGTCATTTGATGGAGAACGGAGGCCGGTTCCCCGCGGGAACTGTCAGCGGGCCAGAGCGCGCCTTACCTTGAGGGGCGAGTGTCATTTGATGGAGAACGGAGGCCGGTGACCCGCGGGAACTGTCAGCGGGCCAGAGCGCGCCTTACCACAGCCGACGCTATGCGCTACCTCGAAGACAACCTTCTTTCCCTCGGACTCAACGCGTGAGGGGGGCGAGACCATAAGTGCGCTGGTGTGTTTGTGCGCCCAAGTGAAAGCCCTAGCCCCCCTCCTTCCACTCCGGCGTGGGCGTCCTCACCCTAGGCAGTGTGGGGAGAAGAGGATATAAAAATCGACAAGCAGAACGGAAGAGGGACGCTCAGGACGACATCGTTCGCCAAGAGGGCCTTCAGCGCCGAAGCCCGAGGGCGTGCAGCTTCTGCCAGCAACCGCTCGAGCTCACCTCCGGAGCCCCTCTATCGTCCCCATGAAGTCGTCGGCACGTAAGCTCGGACGCCCCAGCCTCTGAATCTTAATCATGTAAAATTATTGAATATATCTGTTTGTTTAAACTGAGCCATACGGTGTCTCTGCCTCTCCGTCCCGTGTGGACCTGCGCATTATGGGGGTCATCACACTGGTGTCAGAAGTGGGGTCTCAAAAGCAAATGTCCTCTGAATGCTGCGACATTCATGACTTCAAAATTGTAATCAAAAGGGAATCACGGGACTGATTGTGGGACTTTTACCCCCATTTAAGAGGCTTGAGGCACCGGAGGGTTTGAAAAAAAAATGTCTTTATCTGAGGGAGCTCCCACTCCACAGCCGTCGCTCGGAGCAAGCATGCTGGCATTAGGAAGTGTCATTCCGACGTTTACAGGAGATAAGACAGGGGTTCCAATCTGCGATTTCTTTTCCATGCTAGAAGAGATTGGGAAAATGGGGGGATGGTCCGATGCTCAAATGCTGGGAATGGCGAGGTGTAAGATGGCAGGAGCTGCTCATGATTTTGCATGGCGAGACGAAAAAGTAAAATCCACAAAATCATTTGCGGAATTTAAGAAGCTCGCGTTTGAGCATTTCGACACTGAACCACGTCACGTGCGGGTACAGAGGTTCCGTGACGCCGGACAGATGGTAGGGGAGGACGTGCGAACGTTTGCGTCGCGGCTTCAGCGCTTAGCGCGCGATACGTTAAGCAGGGAGGAGGAAGGAGACCAGCTAAAGAAGAAATACGCGGAGGATATACTTAAAGAGGAAATGACCGCTTTGTTCGTGGCTGGTCTGCAAGACCCCGTGCGCCGGTTCGTGCTCTCGCGCAAGCCGAGCAACTTCGACCAAGCCGTGGAGGCCGCATTGGATGAGGAACGAAATGAGGCGTTAACGACAGCCGCAGCGAGAGTACGCGTCATAGAGAGAGCGGTGCTCAACCCTGAGGTTGCTCTCTTGACAGAGCGGTTAGATCGCTTAGAACAGCTGCTATCTCAGCAGGTAGAACGCCAGGTTGAAGCGCGCGCTCAACAGCGCCCATTCGCTGGAAACAGGAGACCGCCACAAAGCTACAGGCGCGGTATGCGAGATTTTGAAGAAATCGTATGCTTCGCTTGCCAGGGTCGCGGACACATCGCCAGGTTCTGCCAAAACGTGCGCCGTGGGGAGCCACAAAGAGAAGCAGGCGAGACACGCCCTAAGCAAGCCTACAGCGGGGCTCCAGATACCGAGACAAAAAACTAGATAGTCCTCCCCAGCCTGAGGAGCGTGGGGAGGGAGCAGTGGATGATGAGGTGGTGGTAGTTTGTGTGGCCGACGAGGCATGCCCTGTTGTGCGTTGCAAGTTAAATGGTTGTTGCATGGAATTGTTGATAGATACGGGGTCAAAGGTGACATTGCTTAAGGAGAGCAGTTTTAACACGCTTCGAAGGAAGGGGGACCGCGAGTTGTTGGAAGCGTCTGGTGGTATGGCAACCAAATTTGTAGGCATAACGGGGGATCCTCTTGGCATAAGTGGACTCTACCGGTTACACTTCTCTCTCGGCGGAATTGCATTGGAGCACCCCTGCTACGTATGCCCGGACACGGTGTCTCTGCCAAACGGAGTGTCAGGTATATTAGGGCAGGATTTTTTGAGAAAAGGGAAGGTAGTAGTCTCATTCTCTGAGGAAGAGGTTAATGCGGGCGGATCAAAAGTTCCGTTTTTGAACAGGAGAGGGGCTGAGATTCGCATTACGGATATTGACACCCGTCAAACAGTGGGATCATTGGAGAAGGTATATTCGCGGGTTGCCGTCAGGCTGGTCGATGAGGCGGTCGTCCTTCCTTGGTCGGAGCACATTTTGTACGCGTTTGTGCCTTCAGATGTAGAGAGCGGCGCCGTGGGAGTGCTTGAGCCGGTCGACTCTCTCAGCAATGGCCTGAAGGCAGCCGCGTGCCTCGTGACAGTTAATGACGCCCACAGAGTGCCCCTACGGGTGGTTAACTGTAGCCAGCAGCCACTGAGCCTTCCCAAGAACAAAACATTGGCTTTCTTCACCTCTGCGATAGAGAAACGTGAGCCCACCGATACGGTACTCGCAACTGTAGAGCATGCTAGTCCTTCGGCTGCTCCAAAGGTGTCGTTCGATCTTTCTCACGTAAAATTCAGGGAGAGGGAGGCTCTGGCTGGTTTGCTGAACGACTACTCGGAGGTATTCGCCGCGTCCAACGTGGATTTGGGCTGCTGTGGCGTTATAAAGCACAGGATAGAAACCGGCACTTCATCGCCCGTTTACCAGCGTGCGTACAGGATTCCTTACTCCCAACGTGAGGAGATGGAGCGGCAGGTGCAGGACCTGATTAATCGCGGCATTGTCGAACACTCAAAGTCACCCTGGGGAGCACCAGCACTATTGGTGGAAAAGCCAGATGGCTCGTATCGATTGGTAGTGGACTACCGCAAACTAAATGCCGTAACTCGCATCGATCCATACCCCATCCCCAATATACAGGAGACGCTTTCTCAGCTGGGCTCTGCCAGGTACTTCACGGTAGTGGACATGGCGGCGGGATTCTGGCAGATAGCAATGGATCCGGCAGATGCCGAGAAAACGGCATTCAACACGCCCTCAGGGCACTATGAATGGAAAAGAATGCCGATGGGTCTGGCCAACAGCCCTGCTGTCTGGCAGAGAACCGCTGATGTTATCCTGGCAGGTCTTCTGGGGAGGCTGTGCTTCGTGTATATGGATGACATAATCATATACAGTGACAGTTTTGAGAACCATTTGCGCGATATTGAGCAGGTTTTGGTGCGACTAAGAGGAGCGGGTCTCAAGCTGAAGCCCTCTAAGTGCCAATTCCTCAAAAACGAGGTGAAATACCTCGGGCACGTTGTTTCAGCTGACGGCGTGCGACCGGACCCTGAGAAACTAAGGTGTGTCTCGGATTTTCCATCCCCGACTAGCGTCCGCCAGGTCCGGCAGTTTCTCGGCCTGATCGGTTACTACCGAAGGCACATAGAGGAGTTCGCCAAGCTCGCTAAGCCACTCACCGCCTTAACAGCCAAAAATGTCGCCTTTCGCTGGGACGAAAACGCGGAGGATGCTTTTGGGGCCCTGAAAAGGAAGCTAATGAGTGCACCGCTGTTGCGCCACCCGGATTTTAGTTTGCCCTTCGTTATGGCCACAGATGCGTCAAAGTTCGCAGTTGGTGCCGTGCTATCTCAGGTTATCGAGGGCAAAGAACATCCCGTTGCTTTTGCTAGCCGACAGCTGAGCCCCACAGAGCAAAAGTACGGAGCTACGGAAAGGGAGTGCCTCGCCGTTGTCTGGGCAGTAAAGCACTTCAGATGCTACCTTTACGGCCGCAAATTCAAGCTAGTCACAGACTGCCATCCTCTGAAATGGGTGATGAGTGTCAGGGACCCTAGCTCGCGACTCGCTAGATGGAATCTACACCTGCAGGAATACTGCTTTGAAGTTGAGCACAAGTCAGGAAAGACACATCTGAATGCTGATGCACTCAGCCGCACAGCTGCCGTGGCAGCTATAGATGAGTTTGTCCCCGTAGTCGACCCCGCCGAATTACGCACAGAGCAGTGCAAAGATCCTGACCTGAAGCGAATAATCGAAAGCTTAGAGGGCGCACCGTCTCACCCCGAACAGCTAGGTTATTTCATTGGCAAAGACGGCACCCTGTGTCGGCGCACGAGGCCAACCAGGAAAGGGAGACCAGAGAAAACCGCTTGGGAGAGAGTCGTCATACCTCGGTCGTGGACAGAAAGGGTTCTTCGCGCGTTTCACGATGCGCCATGCGCCGGTCATTTTGGCGTAGCGAAGACACGCAGGCGTGTGGAGCGTTTGTACTTTTGGAGTGGCATGCGACAGGATGTTAGAGACTACTGTGCGAAGTGTCATTCCTGTCTCGAAAGAAAAACACCCAAGGGACGAAGACCAGCTCCAATTCAGCCGTTCCCTGAGGTTTCGGCTCCCTTCGAGCGGACAGGTATGGACATAATGGGCCCATTGCCCACGACCACTTCCGGAAACAAGTACATTTTAGTATTTGTCGATCACCTTTCAAAATACGCGGAAGCGGTAGCACTCCCAGATCAGAAGGCAGACACGGTTGCAAGAGCATTTGTCGAACAGATCGTGCTCCGACATGGACCCCCGAGGCAACTCTTGACAGATCGGGGAACGAACTTCGTGTCGCAGCTAATGAGGAGAGTTTGCGAGCTGCTTAAGATCGCTAAGAAGCAGACAACACCGTACCATCCGGCTTGCAACGGCGCGGTGGAGCGACTGAACCAAACCGTGGCCGGGTTCCTGTCGCATTTTGTTTCGCGCGACCAGCGGGACTGGGACTTGTGGCTCCCGTATGCAATGTTTGCCTACAATTCCGCAGCACACGAGAGCACGGGCGAATCGCCATTCTTTCTTCTCTACGGCCGAGACCCGGACCAGCCTAGTGAAGTGCCAGAGGGCCCCCGTCGTGTCCCATACGCTTCACTGGACGACTATAAGGTTGAGCTAGAATCGCGCTTGCAAGTGGCGAGGGACATCGCAAAGGAGGCCTTAAAGAAAGCGGCGAAGCGCAGGAAGGAGGTGCACGATCGCAGTGCTAGAGACGCGCCGTTTGATGTGGGGGACAGCGTGTACATTGAAAACTGCCAAAGGCAGATTGGGCTAGCTCGTAAGTTCCAGACGAAGTGGAGAGGACCGTGCGAGGTTGTCGAGAAGCTTTCTCCGGTAAACTTCAGAGTCCGAGACGTGAACCGGCGCTTGATAAGGATACACGCAAATCGCCTCAAGTCGGCACCGGTTCAGTATTCACGAAATGAGGAAAGGGAAAGCGCGGATTTTGATGGGGACAGAAGTGAAGCGGAGCGCGCAGATAGTTCGCAAGAAACGCCCTCTCCTGCATTTGTTCGGCAGGCGCCAGAGGTGACGGCCGGAATGCCACCGGATTTACTTCATGCATTGCTAGAAGAAGAAGCGCGCGAGGTTGCCGCGCAGATAACGCCAGGAGAGGCTCCTGCCACGAGCCCTCGCGAGTCCCAAAGCAGACAAAGGGTGACAGACTTACTTAGTATGACTCATGAAGGCCGATATCCGCTGCGAAATCGGAAAGCTAAGTCGGACTAATGGCGTAAACAGAGCGGAGTTGTGAACTGGTTAGAATTGTGTAATGCCGCAGCTCATAACATTGCTATGTGCTTATGTGTTAAGTTATCGGAGTTGGTAGTTAAACCTTTCTGTCATTAACTAACACCTTCACAGGAGAGCATGCGGAGCGCATGCAGAACCTGCCCTACTTCCTTTCGTTATCTATATTTTTGTCTGTGCCGTGATCGTGCTAGAAGTGGGAGCTCCTTTGTAACTGTGGTAAATTTATTTCGTCCAGTTTGGACTAGAAAGGAGAGGCTTGGGTGCTGAGTTTCATGTTTATCTGTAAAAGAAGATCAGTGCTGCCCCTGGAGACGCCAGTTATGTCAGCTGAGGCATATGGTGTTGTGCAGTGGTGTTGAGTGCAGCGAAAAGTGTTTTGTCGGACGCACTTTGCGAGGCGATTCAGAAAGACAAGGGGAGCTGCATGGACTCAAATGTTCGGAGAACATTCTTCTGGAGGGTGAGCGAGTGTGACGTTCCTTGTGTGTGCTACGAGGTTCCGCGTTCGACGGCGCGGCGTAGACGGAGCGACCCAGATGACAGCGGCATCATCAATTACCGAGCCATACTGGTTGAGAGTGACGACCAGAACGAAGGGGTTTAAGCCCAACCGGACCCCCTTTCCATAGTGTCGGCACGAGTCGAACGCCGCCGCCCCGCCGCCGCGGGGAAACGGGCTTTATCCTCCCCAATTACCGTGGCCGTTCCAGGGGGCCTCGTTTCGGCAGGCCTGGCCCCGTGGCAAGACGGCGGGCCTCATCAATCAACCCTCCCGAGCACATCCCAGGACAAGGGACCACTTTCCCGGCCTTTTAGTGACCTCGCGTTCCGGCCTTGAGGGGCGAGTGTCATTTGATGGAGAACGGAGGCCGGTGACCCGCGGGAACTGTCAGCGGGCCAGAGCGCGAATTACCTTGAGGGGCGAGTGTCATTTGATGGAGAACGGAGGCCGGTGACCCGCGGGAACTGTCAGCGGGCCAGAGCGCGCCTTACCACAGCCGACGCTATGCGCTACCTCGAAGACAACCTTCTTTCCCTCGGACTCAACACGTGAGGGGGGCGAGACCATAAGTGCGGTGGTGTGTTTGTGCGCCCAAGTGAAAGCCCTAGCCCCCTCCTTCCCCTCCGGCGTGGGCGTCCTCACCCTAGGGAGTGTGGGGAGAAGAGGATATAAAAATCGACAAGCAGTACGGAAGAGGGACGCTCAGGACGACATCGTTCGCCAAGAGGGCCTTCAGCGCCGAAGCCCGACGGCGTGCAGCTTCTGCCAGCAACCGCTCGAGCTCAACTCCGGAGCCCCTCCATCGTCCCCATGAAGTCGTCGGCACGTAAGCTCGGACGCCCCAGCCTCTGAATCTTAATCATGTATAATTATTGAATATATCTGTTTGTTTAAACTGAGCCATACGGTGTCTCTTTGCCTCTCCGTCCCGTGTGGACCTGAGCATTATGGGGGTCATCACAGAGACTATCGATCTTCATCTGTTGGCGATACGTTGCATCTAATGAATCTAGAGCCCCTTCGTGTACGTCGAAAGATTGCGACACTGAAACTGCTCTATCAACCAGTATAATGTTAATCGCCCGTACTTTGTCAACTATTCCAAGTATTACATTGGAGGCATGCGCATTGCAGTTCTATCAGTCCCTGAGTACGCTTCCGCAGCGTGGGACCCACACAATGTTGAATATATTGCGCAAGTAGAAAGAATTTCGCGGCTTGCTGCTACTGAATGAGAAATTGCTATTGTATAGCAATTGTATAAGACTATCGATCTTCATGTGGTGGCGATATGTTGCATCTAACGAATCTAGAGCCCCTTCGTGTACGTTGAAAGACTGCGACACTGAAACTGCTCTATGAACCCGTCTAATGTTAATCGCCCGTTCTTTGTCAAGTATTCCAAGTTTCACATTGGAGGCATGCCGCATTTTTGTTCTGTCAGTCTCTGAGTACGCTTCCGCAGTGTAGGGCCCACACTACGTTGAATATATTGCAAAAGTAGAACGAATTTCGCGGCTGGCGGCTATTGTATGAGCAATTGCTTTTGTATAGCAATTGTATGAGACTATCGATCATCACCTGTTGGCGATAAGCTGCATCAAATGAATCTAGAGCCCGTTCGTTTACGTCGAAAGATTGCGACACTAAAACTGCTCTATGAACCCGTCTAATGTTATTCGCCCGTACTTCGTCAAGTATTCCAAGTATTACATTGGAGGCATGCCGCATTGCAGTTCTATCAGTCCCTGAGTACGCTTCCGCAGTGTGGGACCCCACAATGTTGAATATATTGCGCAAGTAGAAATAATTTCACGGCTGGCTGCTATTCTATGAGCAATTGCTATTGTACAGCAATTCAGTGAGACTATCGATCTTCATCTGTTGGCGATATGGTGCATCAAATGAATCTTGAGCCCCTTCGTGTACGTTGAAAGATTGCAAGACTAAATATGCTCTATCAACTCCCCTAATATTAATAGCCCATACTTTGTCAGGCATTCCATTGTCAAGTATTCCAAGCATTAGATTGGATGCATACAGCCCTGTAGTTCGCCCAGCCCCTGAGTACGCTTCCGCAGTGTGGTTCACACACTACGTTGAATATATTGCACAAGTAGAATGAATTTCGCGGCTTGCTGCTATTGTATGAGCAATTGCTACTGTATACCAATTGTATGAGACTATCGATCCTCATCTGTTGACGATATGCTGCAGCAAATTAATCGAGAGCTCCTTCGTGTACGTCGAAATATTGCCAGACTAAAACTGCTCTATCAGCCTGCCTAATGTTAATCGCCCGTACTTTGTCAAGAATTTCATTGTCAAGTTTTCCAAGTATTACATTGGAGGCATGCCGCGCTGTAGTTCGCCCAGTACCTGAGTACGCTTCCGCAGTGTGGGACCCCCACAATGTGGAATATATTGCGCAAGTAGAAATAATTTCGCGACTTGCTGCTATTGTATGAGCAATTTTTATTGTATAGCAATTCAATGAGACTATCGATCTTCATCAGTTGGCGATATGTTGCATCAAATGAATCTAGAGCCCCTTCGTTTACATCGAAAGATTGCGACACTAAAACTGCTCTATCAACGCGTCTAATGTTAATCGCCCGTACTTTGTCAAGTATTCCAAGTATTGCATTGGAGGCATGCCGCATTGCAGTTCTATCAGTCCCTGAGTACGCTTCCGCAGCGTGGAACCCACACTGTTTTTAATATATTGCGCAACTAGAAAGAATTTCGCGGCTTCCTTCTATTGTATGAGCTATTGCTATTGTATAGCAATTGTATGAGACTATCGATCTTCATGTGGTGGCGATATGTTGCATATAACGAATCTAGAGCCCATTCGTGAAAGTCGAAAGATTGCGACACTAAAACTGCTCTATTAACCCGTCTAATGTTAATCGCCCGAACATTGTCAACTATTCCAGCTATTACATTGGAGGCATGCCGCATTGCAGTGCGCTCAGTTCCTGAGTACGCTTCCGGAGTGTGGGACCCATACTATGTTGAATATGTTGCGCAAGTAGAAAGAATTTCGCGGCTTGCTGCTATTGTATGAGCAATTGCTATTGCATAGAAATTGTATGAGACTATCGATCTTCATCTGTTGGCGATACGTTGCATCTAATGAATCTAGAGCCCCTTCGTGTACGTCGAAAGATTGCGACACTGAAACTGCTCTATCAACCAGTCTAATGTTAATCGCCCGTACTTTGTCAACTATTCCAAGTATTACATTGGAGGCATGCCGCATTGCAGTTCGCCCAGTAGACGAGTACGCTACTGTAGTGTGGGACCCACACTACGTTAAATATATTGCGCAAGTAGAAAGAATTTCGCGGCTTGCTGCTATTGTATGAGCAATTGCTATTGTATAGCAATTGTATGACACTATCGATCTTCATCTCTTGGCGATATGTTGCAGCAAATTAATCTACAGCCCCTTCGTGTACGTCGAAAGATTGCAACACTAAAACTGCTCTATGAACCCGTCTAATGTTAATAGCCCGTACTTTGTCAAGTATTCCAAGTTTTACATTGGAGGCATGCCGCATTTTAGTTCTATCAGTCTCTGAGTACTCTTCCGCAGTCTAGGGCCCACACTACGTTGAATATATTGCAAAAGTAGAACGAATTTCGCGGCTGGCTGCTATTGTATGAGCAATTGCTATTGTATAGCAATTGTATGAGACTATCGATCTTCATCTGTTGGCGATATGCTGCATCAAATGAATCTAGAGCCCGTTCGTTTACGTCGAAAGAGTACGACACTAAAACTGCTCTATCAACCCGTCTAATGTTAATCGCCCGTACTTTGTCAAGTATTCATGTATTACATTGGAGGCATGCCGCATTGCAGTTCTATCAGTCCCTGAGCACACTTCCGGAGTGTGGGACCCACACTGTTTTTAATATATGGCGCAACTAGAAAGAATTTCGCGGCTTCCTGCTATTGTATGAGCTATTGCTATCGTATGGCTATTGTATGAGACTATCGATCTTCATATAGTGGCGATATGTTGCATATAACAAATCTAGAGCCCCTTCGTGTAAGTCGAAAGATTGCGACACTAAAACTGCTCTATCAACCCGTGTAATGTTAATCGCCCGTACTTTGTCAACTATTCCAAGTATTACATTGGAGGCATGCCGCAATGCAGTTCGCTCAGTCCCTGAGTACGCTTCCGCAGCGTGGGACCCACACTACGTTGAATATTGTGCAGAAGTAGAACGAATTTCGCGGCTTGCTGCTATTTAATGAGCAATTACTATTGTATAGCAATTGTATGAGACTATCGATCTTCATCTGTTGGCGATATGCTGCATCAAATGAATCTAGAGCTCGTTCGTTTACGTCGAAAGGGTGCGACACTAAAACTGCTTTGTCAACCCGTCTAATGTTAATCGCCTGTACTTTGTCAAGTATTCCAAGTATTACATTGGAGGCATGCCGCATTGCGGTTATCTCAGTCCCTGAGTACGCTTCCGGAGTGTGGGACCCACACTGTCTTTAATATATTGCGCAAGTAGAAAGAACTTCGCGGCTTGCTGCTATTGTATGAGCAATTGCTATTGTATAGCAATGCAAAGAGACTATCGATCTTCATCTGTTGGTGATATGTTGCATAAAATGAATGTAGAGCCCTTTCGTGTACGTCGAAAGATTGCAACACTAAAACTGCTCTATGAACCCGTCTAATGTTAATCGCCCGTACTTTGTCATGTATTCCAAGTATTACATTGGAGGCATGCCGCATTGCAGTTCTATCGGTCCCTGAGTACGCTTCCGGAGTGTGGGACCCACACTCTTTTTAATATATTGCGCAAGTAGAAAGAACTTCGCGGCTTGCTGCTATTGTATGAGCAATTGCTATTGTATAGCAATTCTATGAGACTATCGATCTTCATGTGGTGGCGATATGTTGCATATAACGAATCTAGAGCCCCTTCGTGAAAGTCGAAAGATTGCGACACTAAAACTGCTCATTAACCCGTCTAATGTTAATCGCCCGAACATTGTCAACTATTCCAGCTATTACATTGGAGGCATGCCGCATTGCAGTACGCTCAGTCCCTGAGTACGCTTCCGGAGTGTGGGACCCAGACTATGTTGAATATGTTGCGCAAGTAGAAAGAATTTCGCGGCTTGCTGCTATTGTATGAGCAATTGCTATTGCATAGCAATTGTATAAGACTATCGATCTTCATGTGGTGGCGATATGTTGCATCTAACGAATCTAGAGCCCCTTCGTGTGCGTTGAAAGATTGCGACACTGAAACTGCTCTATCAACCCGTCGAATGTTAATCGCCCGTACTTTGTCAACTATTACAAGTATTACATTGGAGGCATGCCGCATTGCAGTTCGCCCAGTAGACGAGTACGCTACTGCAGTGTGGGACCCACACTACGTTAAATATATTGCGCAAGTAGAAAGAATTTCGCGGCTTGCTGCTATTGTATGAGCAATTGCTATTGTATAGAAATTGTATGACACTATCGATCTTCATCTCTTGGCGATATGTTGCAGCAAATTAATCTACAGCCCCTTCGTGTACGTCGAAAGATTGCAACACTAAAACTGCTCTATGAACCCGTCTAATGTTAATAGCCCGTACTTTGTCAAGTATTCCAAGTTTTACATTGGAGGCATGCCGCATTTTAGTTCTATCAGTCTCTGAGTACTCTTCCGCAGTGTAGGGCCAACACTACGTTGAATATATTGCAAAAGTAGAACGAATTTCGCGGCTGGCTGCTATTGTATGAGCAATTGCTATTGTATAGCAATTGTATGAGACTATCGATCTTCATCTGTTGGCGATATGCTGCATCAAATGAATCTAGAGCCCGTTCGTTTACGTCGAAAGAGTACGACACTAGAACTGCTCTATCAACCCGTCTAATGTTAATCGCCCGTACTTTGTCAAGTATTCCAAGTATTACATTGGAGGCATGCCGCATTGCAGTTCTATCAGTCTCTGAGTACTCTTCCGCAGTGTAGGGCCCACACTACGTTGAATATATTGCAAAAGTAGAACGAATTTCGCGGCTGGCTGCTATTGTATGAACATTTGCTATTGTATAGCAATTGTATGAGACTATCGATCTTCATCTGTTGGCGATATGCTGCATCAAATGAATCTAGAGCCCGTTCGTTTACGTCGAAAGAGTACGACACTAAAACTGCTCTATCAACCCGTCTAATGTTAATCGCCCGTACTTTGTCAAGTATTCATGTATTACATTGGAGGCATGCCGCATTGCAGTTCTATCAGTCCCTGAGCACACTTCCGGAGTGTGGGACCCACACTGTTTTTAATATATGGCGCAACTAGAAAGAATTTCGCGGCTTCCTGCTATTGTATGAGCTATTGCTATCGTATAGCTATTGTATGAGACTATCGATCTTCATATAGTGGCGATATGTTGCATATAACAAATCTAGAGCCCCTTCGTGTAAGTCGAAAGATTGCGACACTAAAACTGCTCTATCAACCCGTGTAATGTTAATCGCCCGTACTTTGTCAACTAATCCAAGTATTACATTGGAGGCATGCCGCAATGCAGTTCGCTCAGTCCCTGAGTACGCTTCCGCAGCGTGGGACCCACACTACGTTGAATATTGTGCAGAAGTAGAACGAATTTCGCGGCTTGCTGCTATTTATTGAGCAATTACTATTGTATAGCAATTGTATGAGACTATCGATCTTCATCTGTTGGCGATATGCTGCATCAAATGAATCTAGAGCCCGTTCGTTTACGTCGAAAGGGTGCGACACTAAAACTGCTTTATCAACCCGTCTAATGTTAATCGCCTGTACTTTGTCAAGTATTCCAAGTATTACATTGGAGGCATGCCGCATTGCGGTTATCTCAGTCCCTGAGTACGCTTCCGGAGTGTGGGACCCACACTGTTTTTAATATATTGCGCAAGTAGAAAGAACTTCGCGGCTTGCTGCTATTGTATGAGCAATTGCTATTGTATAGCAATGCAAAGAGACTATCGATCTTCATCTGTTGTTGATATGTTGCATAAAATGAATGTAGAGCCCTTTCGTGTACGTCGAAAGATTGCAACACTAAAACTGCTCTATGAACCCGTCTAATGTTAATCGCCCGTACTTTGTCATGTATTCCAAGTATTACATTGGAGGCATGCCGCATTGCAGTTCTATCAGTCCCTGAGTACGCTTCCGGAGTGTGGGACCCACACTGTTTTTAATATATTGCGCAAGTAGAAAGAACTCCGCGGCTTGCTGCTATTGTATGAGCAATTGCTATTGTATAGCAATTCTATGAGACTATCGATCTTCATGTGGTGGCGATATGTTGCATATAACGAATCTAGAGCCCCTTCGTGAAAGTCGAAAGATTGCGACACTAAAACTGCTCATTAACCCGTCTAATGTTAATCGCCCGAACATTGTCAACTATTCCAGCTATTACATTGGAGGCATGCCGCATTGCAGTACGCTCAGTCCCTGAGTACGCTTCCGGAGTGTGGGACCCAGACTATGTTGAATATGTTGCGCAAGTAGAAAGAATTTCGCGGCTTCCTGCTATTGTATGAGCTATTGCTATCGTATAGCTATTGTATGAGACTATCGATCTTCATATAGTGGCGATATGTTGCATATAACAAATCTAGAGCCCCTTCGTGTAAGTCGAAAGATTGCGACACTAAAACTGCTCTATCAACCCGTGTAATGTTAATCGCCCGTACTTTGTCAACTATTCCAAGTATTACATTGGAGGCATGCCGCAATGCAGTTCGCTCAGTCCCTGAGTACGCTTCCGCAGCGTGGGACCCACACTACGTTGAATATTGTGCAGAAGTAGAACGAATTTCGCGGCTTGCTGCTATTTAATGAGCAATTACTATTGTATAGCAATTGTATGAGACTATCGATCTTCATCTGTTGGCGATATGCTGCATCAAATGAATCTAGAGCCCGTTCGTTTACGTCGAAAGGGTGCGACACTAAAACTGCTCTATGAACCCGTCTAATGTTAATAGCCCGTACTTTGTCAAGTATTCCAAGTTTTACATTGGAGGCATGCCGCATTTTAGTTCTATCAGTCT
Organism: Amblyomma americanum; assembly: GCA_030143305.2. Lineage (NCBI taxonomy): Eukaryota > Metazoa > Arthropoda > Arachnida > Ixodida > Ixodidae > Amblyomma > Amblyomma americanum. Next base: position 332,986 of record JARKHS020036617.1, on the reverse strand, counting down.
CTGAGTACTCTTCCGCAGTGTAGGGCCAACACTACGTTGAATATATTGCAAAAGTAGAACGAATTTCGCGGCTGGCTGCTATTGTATGAGCAATTGCTATTGTATAGCAATTGTATGAGACTATCGATCTTCATCTGTTGGCGATATGCTGCATCAAATGAATCTAGAGCCCGTTCGTTTACGTCGAAAGAGTACGACACTAGAACTGCTCTATCAACCCGTCTAATGTTAATCGCCCGTACTTTGTCAAGTATTCCAAGTATTACATTGGAGGCATGCCGCATTGCAGTTCTATCAGTCCCTGAGCACACTTCCGGAGTGTGGGACCCACACTGTTTTTAATATATGGCGCAACTAGAAAGAATTTCGCGGCTTCCTGCTATTGTATGAGCTATTGCTATCTTATAGCTATTGTATGAGACTATCGATCTTCATATAGTGGCGATATGTTGCATATAACAAATCTAGAGCCCCTTCGTGTAAGTCGAAAGATTGCGACACTAAAACTGCTCTATCAACCCGTGTAATGTTAATCGCCCGTACTTTGTCAACTATTCCAAGTATTACATTGGAGGCATGCCGCATTGCAGTTCGCTCAGTCCCTGAGTACGCTTCCGCAGCGTGGGACCCACACTACGTTGAATATTTTGCAGAAGTAGAACGAATTTCGCGGCTTGCTGCTATTGTATGAGCAATTGCTATTGTATAGCAATTGTATGAGACTATCGATCTTCATCTGTTGGCGATATGCTGCATCAAATGAATCTAGAGCCCGTTCGTTTACGTCGAAAGGGTGCGACACTAAAACTGCTTTATCAACCCGTCTAATGTTAATCGCCTGTACTTTGTGAAGTATTCCAAGTATTACATTGGAGGCATGCCGCATTGCGGTTCTATCAGTCCCTGAGTACGCTTCCGGAGTGTGGGACCCACACTGTTTTTAATATATTGCGCAAGTAGAAAGAACTTCGCGGCTTGCTGCTATTGTATGAGCAATTGCTATTGTATAGCAATGCAAAGAGACTATCGATCTTCATCTGTTGGTGATATGTTGCCTAAAATGAATGTAGAGCCCCTTCGTGTACGTCGAAAGATTGCAACACTAAAACTGCTCTATGAACCCGTCTAATGTTAATCGCCCGTACTTTGTCATGTATTCCATGTATTACATTGGAGGCATGCCGCATTGCAGTTCTATCAGTCCCTGAGTACGCTTCCGGAGTGTGGGACCCACACTGTTTTTAATATATTGCGCAAGTAGAAAGAACTTCGCGGCTTGCTGCTATTGTATGAGGAATTGCTATTGTATAGCAATTCTATGAGACTATCGATCTTCATCTGTTGGCATTATGCTGCAGGAAATTAATCTAGACCTCCTTCGTGTACGTCGAAAGATTGCCAGACTAAAACTGCTCTATCAGCCCGCGTAATGTTAATCGCCCGTACTTTGTGAAGAATTTCATTGTCAAGTATTCCAAGTATTACATAGAAGGCATGCCGCCCTGTAGTTCGCCCAGTACCTGAGTACGCTACCGCAGTGTGGGACCCAAACTACGTTGAATATATTGCACAAGTAGAACGAATATCGCGGCTTGCTGCTATTGTATGAGCAATTGCTATTGTATAGCAATTGTATGAGACTATCGATCTTCATCTGTTGGCGATAAGCTGCATCAAATGAATCTAGAGTCCGTTCGTTTACGTCGAAAGAGGGCGACACTAAAACTGCTCTACCAACCCGTCTAATGTTAATCGCCCGTACTCTGTCAAGTATTCCAAGTATTACATTGGAGGCATGCCGCATTGCAGTTCTATCAGTCCCTGAGTACGCTTCCGGAGTGTAGGACCCACACTGTTTTTAATATATTGCGCAACAAGAAAGAATTTCGCGGCTTCCTGCTTTTGTATGAGCTATTGCTATTGTACAGCTATTGTATGAGACTATCGATCTTCATGTTGCGGCGATATGTTGCATTTAACAAATCTAGAGCCCCTTCGTGTAAGTCGAAAGATTGCGACACTGAAACTGCTCTATCAACGCGTCGAATGTTAATCGCCAGTACTTTGTCAAGTATTCCAAATATCACATTAGAGGAATGCCGCATTGCAGTTCTATCAGTCCGTGAGTACGCTTCCGGAGCGTGGAACCCACATTGTTTTTAATATATTGCGTAACTAGAAAGAATTTCGCGGCTTCCTGCGATTGTATGAGTAATTTTTATTGTATAGCAATTCAATGAGACTATCGAACTTCATCTGTTGGCGATATGTTGCATCAAATGAATCTAGAGCCCCTTCGTGTAAGTCGAATGATTGTGACACTAAAACTGCTCTATCAACACGTCTAATGTTAATCGCCCGTACTTTGTCAACTATTCCAAGTATTACATTGGAGGCATGCCGCATTGCAGTACGCTCAGTCCCTGAGTACGCTTCCGGAGAGTGGGACCCCCACTATGTTGAATATATTGTGCAAGTAGAAAGAATTTTGCGGCTTGCTGCTATTGTATGAGCAATTGCTATTGCATAGCAATTGTATGAGACTATCGATCTTCATCTGTTGGCGATACGTTGCATCTAATGAATCTAGAGCCCCTTCGTGTACGTCGAAAGATTGCGACACTGAAACTGCTCTATCAACCCAACTAATGTTAATCGCTCCTACTTTGTCAACTATTCCAAGTATTACATTGGAGGCATGCCGCATTGCAGTTCGCCCAATCCCTGAGTACGCTACCGCAGTGTGGGACCCCCACTATGTAGAATATATTGCGCAAGTAGGAAGAACTTCGCGGCTTGCTGCTATTGTATGAGCAATTGCTATTGTAAAGCAGTTCTATGAGACTATCGATCTTTATCTGTTGGCGATATGTTGCATCTAATGAATCTAGAGCCCCTTCGTGTACGTCGAAAGATTGCGACACTGAAACTGCTCTATCAACCCGTCTGATGTTAATCGCCCGTACTTTGTCAAGTATTCCAAGTTTTACATTGGAGGCATGCCGCATTTTAGTTCTATCAGTCCCTGAGTACGCTTCCGCAGTGTAAGGCCCACACTACGTTGAATATATTGCAAAAGTAGAACGAATTTCGCGGCTGGCTGCTATTGTATGAGCAATTGCTATTGTATAGCAATTGTATGAGACTATCGAAATTCATCTGTTGGCGATATGCTGCAGCAAATTAATCTAGAGCTCCTTCGTGTACGTCGAAAGATTGCCAGACTAAAACTGCTCTATCAACCCGTCTAATGTTAATCGCCCGTACGTTGTCAAATATTCCAAGTATTACATTGGAGGCATGCCGCATTGCAGTTCTATCAGTCCCTGAGTACACTTCCCGAGTGTGGGACCCACACTGTTTTTAAAATATGGCGCAACTAGAAAGAATTTCGCGGCTTCCTGCTATTGTATGAGCTATTGCTATCGTATAGCTATTGTATGAGACTATCGATCTTCATATAGTGGCGAAATGCTGCATATAACAAATCTAGAGCCCCTTCGTGTAAGTGGAAAGATTGCGACACTAAAACTGCTCTATCAACCCGTCTAATGTTAATCGCCCGTACATTGTCAACTGTTCCAAGTATTACTTTGGAGGCATGCCGCATTGCAGTTCGCTCAGTCCCTGAGTACGCTTCCGCACTGTGGGACCCACACTATGTTTAATATATTGCGCAACTAGAAAGAATTTCTAGTCTTGCTGCTATTGTATGATCAATTGCTATTGTATATCAATTGTATGAGACTATCGATCTTCATCTGTTGGCGATATGTTGCATCTAATGAACCTAGAGCCCCTTCGTGTACGTCGAAAGGTTGCGACACTGAACCTGCTCTATCAACCCGTCTAATGTTAGTCGCCCGTACTTTGTCAAGTATTCCAAGTATTACATTGGAGGCATGCCGCATTGCAGTTTTATCAGTCCCTCAGTACGCTTCCGCAGTCTGGGACCCCCACTATGTTGAATATATTGCGCAAGTAGGAAGAACTTCGCGGCTTGCTGCTATTGCATGAGCAATTGCTGTTGTATAGCAATTCAAAGAGAATATCGATCTTCATCTGTTGGTGATATTTTGCATCAAACGAATGTAGAGCCCCTTCGTGTACGTCGAAAGATTGCGACACTAAAAATGCTCTGTGAACCCGTCTAATGTTAATCGCCCGTACTTTGTCAACTATTCCCAGTATTACATTGGAAGCATGCCGCCCTGTAGTTCGCCCAGTACCTGAGTACGCTTCCGGAGTGTGGGACCGACACTATGTTGAATATATTGCGCAAGTAGAAAGAATTTCGCGGCTTGCTGCTATTGTATGAGCAATTTTTATTGCATAGCAATTTTATGAGACTATCGATCTTCATCTGTTGGCGATACGTTGCATCTAATGAATCTAGAGCCCCTTCGTGTACGTCAAAAGATTGCGACACCTGAAACTGCTCTATCAACCCGTCTAATCTTAATCGCCCGTACATTGTCAACTGTTCCAAGTATTACTTTGGAGGCATGCCGCATTGCAGTTCGCTCAGTCCCTGAGTACGCTTCCGCAGTGTGGGACCCACACTATGTTTAATATATTGCGCAACTAGAAAGAATTTCAAGTCTTGCCGCTATTGTATGATCAATTGCTATTGTATATCAATTCTATGAGACTATCGATCTTCATCTGTTGGCGATATGTTGCACCTAATGAACCTAGAGCCCCTTCGTGTACGTCGAAAGGTTGCGACACTGAACCTGCTCTATCAACCCGTCTAATGTTAATCGCCCGCACTTTGTCAACTATTCCAAGTATTACATTGGAGGCATGCCGCATTGCAGTTCGCCAATTCCCTGAGTACGCTTCCGCAGCGTGAGACCCACACTACGTTTAATATATTGCGCAACTAGAAAGAATTTCACGGCTGGCTGCTATTGCATGATTAATTGCTATTGTATAGCAAATATATGAGACTATCGATCTTCATCTGTTGGCGATATGTTGCATCTAATGAATCTAGAGCCCCTTGGTGTACGTCGATAGATTGCGACGCTGAAACTGCTCTATCAACCCGTCTAATCTTAATCGCCCGTACATTGTCAACTATTACAAGTATTACATTGGAGGCATGCCGCATTGCAGTACGCTCATTCCCTTAGTACGCTTCCGCAGTGTGGGACCCCACTATGTTGAATATATTGCGCAAGTAGAAATAATTTCACGGCTGGCTGCTATTCTATGAGCAATTGCTATTGTACAGCAATTGTATGAGACTATCGATCTTCATCGTCTGGCGATATGTTGCATCTAATGAAATCAGAGCCTGTTCGTGTACGTCAAAAGATTGCGACACTAAAACTGCTGTATGAACCCGTCTAATGTTAATTGCCCGTACTTTGTCAAGTATTCCAAGTATTACATTGGATACATGTAGCCCTGTAGTTCGCCCAGCCCCTGAGTACGCTTCCGCGGTGTGGGACCCACACTACGTTGAATATATTGCACAAGTAGAACGAATTTCGCGGCTCGCTGCTATTGTATGAGCAATTGCTATTGTATGGCAATTGTATGAGACAATCGATCCTCATCTGTTGGCGATATGCTGCAGCAAATTAATCAAGAGCTCCTTCGTGTACGTCGAAAGATTGCCAGACTAAAACTGCTCTATCAGCCCGCCTAATGTTAATCGCCCGTACTTCGTCAAGAATTTCGTTGTCAAGTTTTCCAAGTATTACATTGGAGGCATGCCGCCCTGTAGTTCGCCCAGTACCTGAGTACGCTTGCGCAGTGTGGGACCCCCACAATGTGGAATATATTGCGCAAGTAGAAAGGATTTCGTGACTTGCTGCTATTTTATGAGCAATTTTTATTGTATAGCAATTAAATGAGATTATCGATCTTCATGTGGTGGCGATATGTTGCATCTAACGAATCTAGAGCCCCTTCGTGTACGTCCAAAGATTGCGACACTAAAACTGCTCTATCAACCCGTCTAATTTTAATCGCCCGTACTTTGTCAAGTGTTCCAAGTATTACATTGGAGGCATGCCGCATTGCAGTTCGCCCAGTACATGAGTACGCTACCGCAGTGTGGGACCCACACTACGTTGAATATATAGCACAAGTAGAACGAATTTCGCGGCTTGCTGCTATTGTATGACCAATTGCTATTGTATAGCAATTGTATGAGACTATCGATCTTCATGTGATGGCGATATGTTGCATCTGTTGAATCTAGAGCCCCTTCGTGTACGTCGAAAGATTGCGACACTGAAACTGCTCTATCAACGCGTCGAATGTTAATCGCCAGTACTTTGTCAAGTATTCCAAATATTACATTGGAGGCATGCCGCATTGCAGTTCTATCGGTCCCTGAGTACGCTTCCGGAGCGTGGAACCCACACTGTTTTTAATATAATGCGTAACTAGAAAGAATTTCGCGGCTTCCTGCTACTGAATGAGAAATTGCTATTGTATAGCAATTGTATAAGACTATCGATCTTCATGTGGTGGCGATATGTTGCATCTAACGAATCTAGAGCCCCTTCATGTACGTCGAAAGATTGCGACACTAAAAATTCTCTATGAACCCGTCTAATGTTAATCGTCCGTACTTTGTCAAGTATTCCATGTATTACATTGGAGGCATGATGAATTGCAGTTCTATCAGTCCCTGAGTACGCTTCCGCAGAGTGGGACCTCCACTATGTTGAATATATTGCGCAAGTAGAAATAATTTCGCGGATGGCTGCTATTCTAAGAGCAATTGCTAGTGTATAGCAATTGTATGAGACTATCGATCTTCATGTGATGGCGATATGTTGCATCTGTTGAATCTAGAGCCCCTTCGTGTACGTCGAAAGATTGCGACACTGAAACTGCTCTATCAACGCGTCGAATGTTAATCGCCAGTACTTTGTCAAGTATTCCAAATATTACATTGGAGGCATGCCGCATTGCAGTTCTATCAGTCCCTGAGTACGCTTCCGGAGCGTGGAACCCACACTGTTTTTAATATATTGCGTAACTAGAAAGAATTTCGCGGCTTCCTGCTATTGTATGAGTAATTTTTATTGTATAGCAATTCAATGAGACTATCGAACTTCATCTGTTGGCGATATGTTGCATCAAATGAATCTAGAGCCCCTTCGTGTACTTCGAAAGATTGCGACACTGAAACTGCTCTATCAACCCAACTAATGTTAATCGCTCCTACTTTGTCAACTATTCCAAGTAATACATTGGAGGCATGCCGCATTGCAGTTCGCCCATTCCCTGAGTACGCTACCGCAGTGTGGGACCCCCACTATGTAGAATATATTGCGCAAGTAGAAAGAATTTCGCGGCTTGCTGCTATTGTATGAGCAATTGCTATTGTATAGCAGTTCTATGAGACTATCGATCTTTATCTGTTGGCGATATGTTGCATCTAATGAATCTAGAGCCCCTTCGTGTACGTCGAAAGATTGCGACACTGAAACTGCTCTATCAACCCGTCTAATGTTAATCGCCCGTACTTTGTCAAATATTCCAAGTATTACATTGGAGGCATGCCGCATTGCAGTTCTATCAGTCCCTGAGTACGCTTCCGCAGAGTGGGACCCACACTAGCTTGAATATATTGCGCAAGTAGAAAGAACTTCGCGGCTTGCTGCTATTGTATGAGCAATTGCTATTGTATTGCAATTCAAAGAGACTATCGTCTTCATCTGTTGGTGATATGTTGCATCAAATGAATGTAGAGCCCCTTCGTGTACGTCGAAAGATTGCGACACTAAAACTGCTCTATGAACCCGTCTAATGTTAATCGCCTGTACTTTGTCAAGTATTCCAAGTTTTACATTGGAGGCATGCCGCATTTTAGTTCTATCAGTCCCAGAGTACGCTTCCGCAGTGTAGGGCCCACACTACGTTGAATATATTGCAAAAGTAGAACGAATTTCGCGGCTGGCTGCTATTGTATGAGCAATTGCTATTGTATAGCAAATGTATGAGACTATCTAAATTCATCTGTTGGCGATATGCTCCATCAAATGAATCTAGAGCCCGTTCGTTTACGTCGAAAGAGTGCGACACTAAAACTGCTCTATCAACCCGTCTAATGTTAATCGCCCGTACGTTGTCAAGTATTCCAAGTATTACATTGGAGGCATGCCGCATTGCAGTACGCTCAGTCCCTGAGTACGCTTCCGGAGAGTGGGACCCACACTATGTTGAATATATTGCGCAAGTAGAATGAATTTTGCGGCTTGCTGCTATTGTATGAGCAATTGCTATTGTATAGCAAATGTATGAGACTATCGATCTTCATCTGTTGGCGATATGCTCCATCAAATGAATCTAGAGCCCGTTCGTTTACGTCGAAAGAGTGCGACACTAAAACTGCTCTATCAAGCCGTCTAATGTTAATCGCCCGTACGTTGTCAAATATTCCAAGTATTACATAGGAGGCATGCCGCATTGCAGTTCTATCAGTCCCTGAGTACACTTCCCGAGTGTGGGACCCACACTGCTTTTAATATATGGCGCAACCAGAAAGAATTTCGCGGCTTCCTGCTATTGTATGAGCTATTGTTATCGTATAGCTATTGTATGGGACTATCGATCTTCATATAGTGGCGAAATGCTGCATATAACAAATCTAGAGCCCCTTCGTGTAAGTGGAAAGATTGCGACACTAAAACTGCTCTATCAACCCGTCTAATGTTAATCGCTCGTACTTTGTCAACTATTCCAAGTATTACATTGGAGGCATGCCGCATTGCAGTACGCTCATTCCCTGAGTACGCTTCCGGAGTGTGGGACAGACACTGTGTTGAATATATTGCGCAAGTAGAAAGAATTTCGCGGCTTGCTTCTATTGTATGATCAATTGCTATTGCATAGCAATTGCATGAGGCTATCGATCTTCATCTGTTTGCGATATGTTGCATCTAATGAATCTAGAGCCCCTTCGTGTACGTCAAGAGATTGCGACACCTGAAACTGCTCTATCAACCCGTCTAATCTTAATCGCCCGTACATTGTCAACTATTCCAAGTATTACATTGGAGGCATGCCGCATTGCAGTTCGCCCATTCCCTGAGTACGCTTCCGCACTGTGGGACCCACACTATGCTTAATATATTGCGCAACTAGAAAGAATTTCAAGTCTTGCTGCTATTGTATGATCAATTGCTATTGTATAGCAATTGTATGAGACTATCGTCTTCATCTGTTGGTGATATGTTGCATCAAATGAATGTAGAGCCCCTTCGTGTACGTCGAAAGATTGCGACACTAAAACTGCTCTATGAACCCGTCTAATGTTATTCGCCTGTACTTTGTCAAGTATTCCATGTTTTACATTGGAGGCATGCCGCATTTTAGTTCTATCAGTCCCTGAGTACGCTTCCGCAGTGTAGGGCCCACACTACGTTGAATATATTGCAAAAGTAGAATGAATTTCGCGGCTGGCTGCTATTGTATGAGCAATTGCTATTGTATAGCAATTGTATGAGACTATCGAAATTCATCTGTTGGCGATATGCTGCAGCAAATTAATCTAGAGCTCCTTCGTGTACGTCGAAAGATTGCCAGACTAAAACTGCTCTATCAGCCCGCCTAATGTTAATCGCCCGTGCTTTGTGAAGAATTTCATTGTCAAGTATTCCAAGTATTACATTGGAGGCATGCCGCCCTGTAGTTCGCCCAGTACCTGAGTACGCTACCGCAATGTGGGACCCACACTACGTTGAATATATTGCACAAGTAGAACGAATTTCGCGGCTTGCTGCTATTGTTTGAGCAATTGCTATTGTATAGCAAATGTATGAGACTATCGATCTTCATCTGTTGGCGATATGCTCCATCAAATGAGTCTAGAGCCCGTTCGTTTACGTCGAAAGAGTGCGACACTAAAACTGCTCTATCAACCCGTCTAATGTTAATCGCCCGTACGTTGTCAAGTATTCCAAGTATTACATTGGAGGCATGCCGCATTGCAGTACGCTCAGTCCCTGAGTACGCTTCCGGAGAGTGGGACCCACACTATGTTGAATATATTGCGCAAGTAGAAAGAATTTTGCGGCTTGCTGCTATTGTATGAGCAATTGCTATTGTATAGCAAATGTATGAGACTATCTATCTTCATCTGTTGGCGATATGCTCCATCAAATGAATCTAGAGCCCGTTCGTTTACGTCGAAAGAGTGCGACACTAAAACTGCTCTATCACCCCGTCTAATGTTAATCGCCCGTACGTTGTCAAATATTCCAAGTATTACATAGGAGGCATGCCGCATTGCAGTTCTATCAGTCCCTGAGTACACTTACCGAGTGTGGGACCCACACTGCTTTTAATATATGGCGCAACCAGAAAGAATTTCGCGGCTTCCTGCTATTGTATGAGCTATTGTTATCGTATAGCTATTGTATGAGACTATCGATCTTCATATAGTGGCGAAATGCTGCATATAACAAATCTAAAGCCCCTTCGTGTAAGTGGAAAGATTTCGACACTAAAACTGCTCTATCAACCCGTCTAATGTTAATCGCCCGTACTTTGTCAACTATTCCAAGTATTACATTGGAGGCATGCCGCATTGCAGTACGCTCAGTCCCTGAGTACGCTTCCGGAGTGTGGGACCGACACTGTGTTGAATATATTGCGCAAGTAGAAAGAATTTCGCGGCTTGCTTCTATTGTATGATCAATTGCTATTGCATAGCAATTGCATGAGGCTATCGATCTTCATCTGTTGGCGATATGTTGCATCTAATGAATCTAGAGCCCCTTCGTGTACCTCAAAAGATTGCGACACCTGAAACTGCTCTATCAACCCGTCTAATCTTAATCGCCCGTACATTATCAACTGTTCCAAGTATTACTTTGGAGGCATGCCGCATTGCAGTTCGCTCAGTCCCTGAGTACGCTTCCGCACTGTGGGACCCACACTATGCTTAATATATTGCGCAACTAGAAAGAATTTCAAGTCCTGCTGCTATTGTATGATCAATTGCTATTGTATATCAACTGTATGAGACTATCGATCTTCATCTGTTGGCGATATGTTGCATCTAATGAACCTAGAGCCCCTTCGTGTACGTCGAAAGGTTGCGACACTGAACCTGCTCTAGCAACCCGTGTAATGTTAATCGCCCGTACTTTGTCAAGTATTCCTAGTGTTACATTGGAGGCATGCCGCATTGCAGTTCTATCAGTCCCCCAGTACGCTTCCGCAGTCTGGGACCCCCACTATGTTGAATATATTGCGCAAGTAGGAAGAACTTCGCGGCTTGCTGCTATTGTATGAGCAATTGCTATTGTATAGCAATTGTATGAGACTATCGATCTTCATCTGTTGGCGATAAGCTGCATCAAATGAATCTAGAGCCCGTTCGTTTACGTCGAAAGAGGGCGACACTAAAACTGCTCTACCAACCCGTCTAATGCTAATCGCCCGTACTCTGTCAAGTATTCCAAGTATTACATTGGAGGCATGCCGCATTGCAGTTCTATCAGTCCCTGAGTACGCTTCCGGAGTGTAGGACCCACACTGTTTTTAATATATTGCGCAACAAGAACGAATTTCGCGGCTTCCTGCTTTTGTATGAGCTATTGCTATTGTACAGCTATTGTATGAGACTATCGATCTTCATGTGGTGGCGATCTGTTGCATTTAACAAATCTAGAGCCCCTTCGTGTAAGTCGAAAGATTGCGACACTGAAACTGCTCTAACAACGCGTCGAATGTTAATCGCCAGTACTTTGTCAAGTATTCCAAATATCACATTGGAGGAATGCCGCATTGCAGTTCTATCAGTCCGTGAGTACGCTTCCGGAGCGTGGAACCCACATTGTTTTTAATATATTGCGTAACTAGAAAGAATTTCGCGGCTTCCTGCTATTGTATGAGTAATTTTTATTGTATAGCAATTCAATGAGACTATCGAACTTCATCTGTTGGCGATATGTTGCATCAAATGAATCTAGAGCCCCTTCGTGTAAGTCGAATGATTGTGACACTAAAACTGCTCTATCAACACGTCTAATGTTAATCGCCCGTACTTTGTCAACTATTCCAAGTATTACATTGGAGGCATGCCGCATTGCAGTACGCTCAGTCCCTGAGTACGCTTCCGGAGAGTGGGACCCACACTATGTTGAATATATTGTGCAAGTAGAAAGAATTTCGCGGCTTGCTGCTATTGTATGAGCAATTGCTATTGTATAGCAGTTCTATGAGACTATCGATCTTTATCTGTTGGCGATATGTTGCATCTAATGAATCTAGAGCCCCTTCGTGTACGTCGAAAGATTGCGACACTGAAACTGCTCTATCAACCCGTCTAATGTTAATCGCCCGTACTTTGTCAAGTATTCCAAGTTTTACATTGGAGGCATGCCGCATTTTAGTTCTATCAGTCCCTGAGTACGCTTCCGCAGTGTAAGGCCCACACTACGTTGAATATATTGCAAAAGTAGAACGAATTTCGCGGCTGGCTGCTATTGTATGAGCAATTGCTATTGTATAGCAATTGTATGAGACTATCGAAATTCATCTGTTGGCGATATGCTGCAGCAAATTAATCTAGAGCTCCTTCGTGTACGTCGAAAGATTGCCAGACTAAAACTGCTCTATCAGCCCGCCTAATGTTAATCGCCCGTGCTTTGTGAAGAATTTAATTGTCAAGTCTTCCAAGTATTGCATTGGAGGCATGCCGCCCTGTAGTTCGCCCAGTACCTGAGTACGCTACCGCAATGTGGGACCCACACTACGTTGAATATATTGCACAAGTAGAACGAATTTCGCGGCTTGCTGCTATTGTATGAGCAATTGCTAATGTATAGCAAATGTATGAGACTATCGATCTTCATCTGTTGGCGATATGCTCCATCAAATGAATCTAGAGCCCGTTCGTTTACGTCGAAAGAGTGCGACACTAATACTGCTCTATCAACCCGTCTAATGTTAATCGCCCGTACGTTGTCAAATATTCCAAGTATTACATTGGAGGCATGCCGCATTGCAGTTCTATCAGTCCCTGAGTACACTTCCCGAGTGTGGGACCCACACTGTTTTTAATATATGGCGCAACTAGAAAGAATTTCGCGGCTTCCTGCTATTGTATGAGCTATTGCTATCGTATAGCTATTGTATGAGACTATCGATCTTCATATAGTGGCGAAATGCTGCATATAACAAATCTAGAGCCCCTTCGTGTAAGTGGAAAGATTGCGACACTAAAACTGCTCTATCAACCCGTCTAATGTTAATCGCCCGTACATTGTCAACTGTTCCAAGTATTACTTTGGAGGCATGCCGCATTGCAGTTCGCTCAGTCCCTGAGTACGCTTCCGCACTGTGTGACCCACACTATGTTTAATATATTGCGCAACTAGAAAGAATTTCAAGTCTTGCTGCTATTGTATGATCAATTGCTATTGTATATCAATTGTATGAGACTATCGATCTTCATCTGTTGGCGATATGTTGCATCTAATGAACCTAGAGCCCCTTCGTGTACGTCGAAAGGTTGCGACACTGAACCTGCTCTATCAACCCGTCTAATGTTAGTCGCCCGTACTTTGTCAAGTATTCCAAGTATTACATTGGAGGCATGCCGCATTGCAGTTTTATCAGTCCCTCAGTACGCTTCCGCAGTCTGGGACCCCCACTATGTTGAATATATTGCGCAAGTAGGAAGAACTTCGCGGCTTGCTGCTATTGCATGAGCAATTGCTGTTGTATAGCAATTCAAAGAGAATATCGATCTTCATCTGTTGGTGATATTTTGCATCAAACGACTGTAGAGCCCCTTCGTGTACGTCGAAAGATTGCGACACTAAAAATGCTCTGTGAACCCGTCTAATGTTAATCGCCCGTACTTTGTCAACTATTCCCAGTATTACATTGGAGGCATGCCGCCCTGTAGTTCGCCCAGTACCTGAGTACGCTTCCGGAGTGTGGGACCGACACTATGTTGAATATATTGCGCAAGTAGAAAGAATTTCGCGGCTTGCTGCTATTGTATGAGCAATTTTTATTGCATAGCAATTGTATGAGACTATCGATCTTCATCTGTTGGCGATACGTTGCATCTAATGAATCTAGAGCCCCTTCGTGTACGTCAAAAGATTGCGACACCTGAAACTTATCTATCAACCCGTCTAATCTTAATCGCCCGTACATTGTCAACTGTTCCAAGTATTACTTTGGAGGCATGCCGCATTGCAGTTCGCTCAGTCCCTGAGTACGCTTCCGCAGTGTGGGACCCACACTATGTTTAATATATTGCGCAACTAGAAAGAATTTCAAGTCTTGCCGCTATTGTATGATCAATTGCTATTGTATATCAATTGTATGAGACTATCGATGTTCATCTGTTGGCGATATGTTGCATCTAATGAACCTAGAGCCCCTTCGTGTACGTCGAAAGGTTGCGACACTGAACCTGCTCTATCAACCCGTCTAATGTTAATCGCTGGCACTTTGTCAACTATTCCAAGTATTACATTGGAGGCATGCCGCATTGCAGTTCGCCAATTCCCTGAGTACGCTTCCGCAGCGTGAGACCCACACTACGTTTAATATATTGCGCAACTAGAAAGAATTTCACGGCTGGCTGCTATTGCATGATTAATTGCTATTGTATAGCAATTGTATGAGACTATCGATCTTCATCTGTTGGCGATATGTTGCATCTAATGAAATCAGAGCCTGTTCGTGTACGTCAAAAGATTGCGACACTAAAACTGCTCTATGAACCCGTCTAATGTTAATTGCCCGTACTTTGTCAAGTATTCCCAGTATTACATTGGAAACATGTAGCCCTGTAGTTCGCCCAGCCCCTGAGTACGCTTCCGCGGTGTGGGACCCACACTACGTTGAATATATTGCACAAGTAGAACGAATTTCGCGGCTCGCTGCTATTGTATGAGCAATTGCTATTGTATGGCAATTGTATGAGACAATCGATCCTCATCTGGTGGCGATATGCTGCAGCAAATTAATCAAGAGCTCCTTCGTGTACGTCGAAAGATTGCCAGACTAAAACTGCTCTATCAGCCCGCCTAATGTTAATCGCCCGTACTTCGTCAAGAATTTCGTTGTCAAGTTTTCCAAGTATTACATTGGAGGCATGCCGCCCTGTAGTTCGCCCAGTACATGAGTACGCTACCGCAGTGTGGGACCCACACTACGTTGAATATATAGCACAAGTAGAACGAATTTCGCGGCTTGCTGCTATTGTATGACCAATTGCTATTGTATAGCAATTGTATGAGACTATCGATCTTCATGTGATGGCGATATGTTGCATCTGTTGAATCTAGAGCCCCTTCGTGTACGTCGAAAGATTGCGACACTGAAAGTGCTCTATCAACGCGTCGAATGTTAATCGCCAGTACTTTGTCAAGTATTCCAAATATTACATTGGAGGCATGACGCATTGCAGTTCTATCAGTCCCTGAGTACGCTTCCGGAGCGTGGAACCCACACTGTTTTTAATATAATGCGTAACTAGAAAGAATTTCGCGGCTTCCTGCTACTGAATGAGAAATTGCTATTGTATAGCAATTGTATAAGACTATCGATCTTCATGTGGTGGCGATATGTTGCACCTAACGAATCTAGAGCCCCTTCATGTACGTCGAAAGATTGCGACACTAAAAATGCTCTATGAACCCGTCTAATGTTAATCGTCCGTACTTTGTCAAGTATTCCATGTATTACATTGGAGGCATGATGAATTGCAGTTCTATCAGTCCCTGATTACGCTTCCGCAGAGTGGGACCTCCACTATGTTGAATATATTGCGCAAGTAGAAATAATTTCGCGGATGGCTGCTATTCTAAGAGCAATTGCTAGTGTATAGCAATTGTATGAGACTATCGATCTTCATGTGATGGCGATATGTTGCATCTGTTGAATCTAGAGCCCCTTCGTGTACGTCGAAAGATTGCGACACTGAAACTGCTCTATCAACGCGTCGAATGTTAATCGCCAGTACTTTGTCAAGTATTCCAAATATTACATTGGAGGCATGCCGCATTGCAGTTCTATCAGTCCCTGAGTACGCTTCCGGAGCGTGGAACCCACACTGTTTTTAATATATTGCGTAACTAGAAAGAATTTCGCGGCTTCCTGCTATTGTATGAGTAATTTTTATTGTATAGCAATTCAATGAGACTATCGAACTTCATCTGTTGGCGATATGTTGCATCAAATGAATCTAGAGCCCCTTCGTGTAAGTCGAATGATTGTGACACTAAAACTGCTCTATCAACACGTCTAATGTTAATCGCCCGTACTTTGTCAACTATTCCAAGTATTACATTGGAGGCATGCCGCATTGCAGTACGCTCAGTCCCTGAGTACGCTTCCGGAGAGTGGGACCCACACTATGTTGAATATATTGTGCAAGTAGAAAGAATTTCGCGGCTTGCTGCTATTGTATGAGCAATTGCTATTGTATAGCAGTTCTATGAGACTATCGATCTTTATCTGTTGGCGATATGTTGCATCTAATGAATCTAGAGCCCCTTCGTGTACGTCGAAAGATTGCGACACTGAAACTGCTCTATCAACCCGTCTAATGTTAATCGCCCGTACTTTGTCAAGTATTCCAAGTTTTACATTGGAGGCATGCCGCATTTTAGTTCTATCAGTCCCTGAGTACGCTTCCGCAGTGTAAGGCCCACACTACGTTGAATATATTGCAAAAGTAGAACGAATTTCGCTGCTGGCTGCTATTGTATGAGCAATTGCTATTGTATAGCAATTGTATGAGACTATCGAAATTCATCTGTTGGCGATATGCTGCAGCAAATTAATCTAGAGCTCCTTCGTGTACGTCGAAAGATTGCCAGACTAAAACTGCTCTATCAGCCCGCCTAATGTTAATCGCCCGTGCTTTGTGAAGAATTTAATTGTCAAGTCTTCCAAGTATTGCATTGGAGGCATGCCGCCCTGTAGTTCGCCCAGTACCTGAGTACGCTACCGCAATGTGGGACCCACACTACGTTGAATATATTGCACAAGTAGAACGAATTTCGCGGCTTGCTGCTATTGTATGAGCAATTGCTAATGTATAGCAAATGTATGAGACTATCGATCTTCATCTGTTGGCGATATGCTCCATCAAATGAATCTAGAGCCCGTTCGTTTACGTCGAAAGAGTGCGACACTAATACTGCTCTATCAACCCGTCTAATGTTAATCGCCCGTACGTTGTCAAATATTCCAAGTATTACATTGGAGGCATGCCGCATTGCAGTTCTATCAGTCCCTGAGTACACTTCCCGAGTGTGGGACCCACACTGTTTTTAATATATGGCGCAACTAGAAAGAATTTCGCGGCTTCCTGCTATTGTATGAGCTATTGCTATCGTATAGCTATTGTATGAGACTATCGATCTTCATATAGTGGCGAAATGCTGCATATAACAAATCTAGAGCCCCTTCGTGTAAGTGGAAAGATTGCGACACTAAAACTGCTCTATCAACCCGTCTAATGTTAATCGCCCGTACATTGTCAACTGTTCCAAGTATTACTTTGGAGGCATGCCGCATTGCAGTTCGCTCAGTCCCTGAGTACGCTTCCGCACTGTGTGACCCACACTATGTTTAATATATTGCGCAACTAGAAAGAATTTCAAGTCTTGCTGCTATTGTATGATCAATTGCTATTGTATATCAATTGTATGAGACTATCGATCTTCATCTGTTGGCGATATGTTGCATCTAATGAACCTAGAGCCCCTTCGTGTACGTCGAAAGGTTGCGACACTGAACCTGCTCTATCAACCCGTCTAATGTTAGTCGCCCGTACTTTGTCAAGTATTCCAAGTATTACATTGGAGGCATGCCGCATTGCAGTTTTATCAGTCCCTCAGTACGCTTCCGCAGTCTGGGACCCCCACTATGTTGAATATATTGCGCAAGTAGGAAGAACTTCGCGGCTTGCTGCTATTGCATGAGCAATTGCTGTTGTATAGCAATTCAAAGAGAATATCGATCTTCATCTGTTGGTGATATTTTGCATCAAACGAATGTAGAGCCCCTTCGTGTACGTCGAAAGATTGCGACACTAAAAATGCTCTGTGAACCCGTGTAATGTTAATCGGCCGTACTTTGTCAACTATTCCCAGTATTACATTGGAGGCATGCCGCCCTGTAGTTCGCCCAGTACCTGAGTACGCTTCCGGAGTGTGGGACCGACACTATGTTGAATATATTGCGCAAGTAGAAAGAATTTCGCGGCTTGCTGCTATTGTATGAGCAATTTTTATTGCATAGCAATTGTATGAGACTATCGATCTTCATCTGTTGGCGATACGTTGCATCTAATGAATCTAGAGCCCCTTCGTGTACGTCAAAAGATTGCGACACCTGAAACTTATCTATCAACCCGTCTAATCTTAATCGCCCGTACATTGTCAACTGTCCCAAGTATTACTTTGGAGGCATGCCGCATTGCAGTTCGCTCAGTCCCTGAGTACGCTTCCGCAGTGTGGGACCCACACTATGTTTAATATATTGCGCAACAAGAAAGAATTTCAAGTCTTGCCGCTATTGTATGATCAATTGCTATTGTATATCAATTGTATGAGACTATCGATGTTCATCTGTTGGCGATATGTTGCATCTAATGAAACTAGAGCCCCTTCGTGTACGTCGAAAGGTTGCGACACTGAACCTGCTCTATCAACCCGTCTAATGTTAATCGCTCGCACTTTGTCAACTATTCCAAGTATTACATTGGAGGCATGCCGCATTGCAGTTCGCCAATTCCCTGAGTACGCTTCCGCAGCGTGAGACCCACACTACGTTTAATATATTGCGCAACTAGAAAGAATTTCACGGCTGGCTGCTATTGCATGATTAATTGCTATTGTATAGCAATTGTATGAGACTATCGATCTTCATCTGTTGGCGATATGTTGCATCTAATGAAATCAGAGCCTGTTCGTGTACGTCAAAAGATTGCGACACTAAAACTGCTCTATGAACCCGTCTAATGTTAATTGCCCGTACTTTGTCAAGTATTCCCAGTATTACATTGGAAACATGTAGCCCTGTAGTTCGCCCAGCCCCTGAGTACGCTTCCGCGGTGTGGGACCCACACTACGTTGAATATATTGCACAAGTAGAACGAATTTCGCGGCTCGCTGCTATTGTATGAGCAATTGCTATTGTATGGCAATTGTATGAGACAATCGATCCTCATCTGTTGGCGATATGCTGCAGCAAATTAATCAAGAGCTCCTTCGTGTACGTCGAAAGATTGCCAGACTAAAACTGCTCTATCAGCCCGCCTAATGTTAATCGCCCGTACTTCGTCAAGAATTTCGTTGTCAAGTTTTCCAAGTATTACATTGGAGGCATGCCGCCCTGTAGTTCGCCCAGTACATGAGTACGCTACCGCAGTGTGGGACCCACACTACGTTGAATATATAGCACAAGTAGAACGAATTTCGCGGCTTGCTGCTATTGTATGACCAATTGCTATTGTATAGCAATTGTATGAGACTATCGATCTTCATGTGATGGCGATATGTTGCATCTGTTGAATCTAGAGCCCCTTCGTGTACGTCGAAAGATTGCGACACTGAAACTGCTCTATCAACGCGTCGAATGTTAATCGCCAGTACTTTGTCAAGTATTCCAAATATTACATTGGAGGCATGCCGCATTGCAATTCTATCAGTCCCTGAGTACGCTTCCGGAGCGTGGAACCCACACTGTTTTTAATATAATGCGTAACTAGAAAGAATTTCGCGGCTTCCTGCTACTGAATGAGAAATTGCTATTGTATAGCAATTGTATAAGACTATCGATCTTCATGTGGTGGCGATATGTTGCATCTAACGAATCTAGAGCCCCTTCATGTACGTCGAAAGATTGCGACACTAAAAATGCTCTATGAACCCGTCTAATGTTAATCGTCCGTACTTTGTCAAGTATTCCATGTATTACATTGGAGGCATGATGAATTGCAGTTCTATCAGTCCCTGATTACGCTTCCGCAGAGTGGGACCTCCACTATGTTGAATATATTGCGCAAGTAGAAATAATTTCGCGGATGGCTGCTATTCTAAGAGCAATTGCTAGTGTATAGCAATTGTATGAGACTATCGATCTTCATGTGATGGCGATATGTTGCATCTGTTGAATCTAGAGCCCCTTCGTGTACGTCGAAAGATTGCGACACTGAAACTGCTCTATCAACGCGTCGAATGTT
This sequence comes from Amblyomma americanum, assembly GCA_030143305.2. Classification (NCBI taxonomy): domain Eukaryota; kingdom Metazoa; phylum Arthropoda; class Arachnida; order Ixodida; family Ixodidae; genus Amblyomma; species Amblyomma americanum. Next base: position 312,783 of record JARKHS020036617.1, on the reverse strand, counting down.
AATCGCCAGTACTTTGTCAAGTATTCCAAATATTACATTGGAGGCATGCCGCATTGCAGTTCTATCAGTCCCTGAGTACGCTTCCGGAGCGTGGAACCCACACTGTTTTTAATATATTGCGTAACTAGAAAGAATTTCGCGGCTTCCTGCTATTGTATGAGTAATTTTTATTGTATAGCAATTCAATGAGACTATCGAACTTCATCTGTTGGCGATATGTTGCATCAAATGAATCTAGAGCCCCTTCGTGTAAGTCGAATGATTGTGACACTAAAACTGCTCTATCAACACGTCTAATGTTAATCGCCCGTACTTTGTCAACTATTCCAAGTATTACATTGGAGGCATGCCGCATTGCAGTACGCTCAGTCCCTGAGTACGCTTCCGGAGAGTGGGACCCACACTATGTTGAAGATATTGTGCAAGTAGAAAGAATTTCGCGGCTTGCTGCTATTGTATGAGCAATTGCTGTTGTATAGCAGTTCTATGAGGCTATCGATCTTTATCTGTTGGCGATATGTTGCATCTAATGAATCTAGAGCCCCTTCGTGTACGTCGAAAGATTGCGACACTGAAACTGCTCTATCAACCCGTCTAATGTTAATCGCCCGTACTTTGTCAAGTATTCCAAGTTTTACATTGGAGGCATGCCGCATTTTAGTTCTATCAGTCCCTGAGTACGCTTCCGCAGTGTAAGGCCCACACTACGTTGAATATATTGCAAAAGTAGAACGAATTTCGCGGCTGGCTGCTATTGTATGAGCAATTGCTATTGTATAGCAATTGTATGAGACTATCGAAATTCATCTGTTGGCGATATGCTGCAGCAAATTAATCTAGAGCTCCTTCGTGTACGTCGAAAGATTGCCAGACTAAAACTGCTCTATCAGCCCGCCTAATGTTAATCGCCCGTGCTTTGTGAAGAATTTAATTGTCAAGTCTTCCAAGTATTGCATTGGAGGCATGCCGCCCTGTAGTTCGCCCAGTACCTGAGTACGCTACCGCAATGTGGGACCCACACTACGTTGAATATATTGCACAAGTAGAACGAATTTCGCGGCTTGCTGCTATTGTATGAGCAATTGCTAATGTATAGCAAATGTATGAGACTATCGATCTTCATCTGTTGGCGATATGCTCCATCAAATGAATCTAGAGCCCGTTCGTTTACGTCGAAAGAGTGCGACACTAATACTGCTCTATCAACCCGTCTAATGTTAATCGCCCGTACGTTGTCAAATATTCCAAGTATTACATTGGAGGCATGCCGCATTGCAGTTCTATCAGTCCCTGAGTACACTTCCCGAGTGTGGGACCCACACTGTTTTTAATATATGGCGCAACTAGAAAGAATTTCGCGGCTTCCTGCTATTGTATGAGCTATTGCTATCGTATAGCTATTGTATGAGACTATCGATCTTCATATAGTGGCGAAATGCTGCATATAACAAATCTAGAGCCCCTTCGTGTAAGTGGAAAGATTGCGACACTAAAACTGCTCTATCAACCCGTCTAATGTTAATCGCCCGTACATTGTCAACTGTTCCAAGTATTACTTTGGAGGCATGCCGCATTGCAGTTCGCTCAGTCCCTGAGTACGCTTCCGCACTGTGTGACCCACACTATGTTTAATATATTGCGCAACTAGAAAGAATTTCAAGTCTTGCTGCTATTGTATGATCAATTGCTATTGTATATCAATTGTATGAGACTATCGATCTTCATCTGTTGGCGATATGTTGCATCTAATGAACCTAGAGCCCCTTCGTGTACGTCGAAAGGTTGCGACACTGAACCTGCTCTATCAACCCGTCTAATGTTAGTCGCCCGTACTTTGTCAAGTATTCCAAGTATTACATTGGAGGCATGCCGCATTGCAGTTTTATCAGTCCCTCAGTACGCTTCCGCAGCCTGGGACCCCCACTATGTTGAATATATTGCGCAAGTAGGAAGAACTTCGCGGCTTGCTGCTATTGCATGAGCAATTGCTGTTGTATAGCAATTCAAAGAGAATATCGATCTTCATCTGTTGGTGATATTTTGCATCAAACGAATGTAGAGCCCCTTCGTGTACGTCGAAAGATTGCGACACTAAAAATGCTCTGTGAACCCGTGTAATGTTAATCGGCCGTACTTTGTCAACTATTCCCAGTATTACATTGGAGGCATGCCGCCCTGTAGTTCGCCCAGTACCTGAGTACGCTTCCGGAGTGTGGGACCGACACTATGTTGAATATATTGCGCAAGTAGAAAGAATTTCGCGGCTTGCTGCTATTGTATGAGCAATTTTTATTGCATAGCAATTGTATGAGACTATCGATCTTCATCTGTTGGCGATACGTTGCATCTAATGAATCTAGAGCCCCTTCGTGTACGTCAAAAGATTGCGACACCTGAAACTTATCTATCAACCCGTCTAATCTTAATCGCCCGTACATTGTCAACTGTCCCAAGTATTACTTTGGAGGCATGCCGCATTGCAGTTCGCTCAGTCCCTGAGTACGCTTCCGCAGTGTGGGACCCACACTATGTTTAATATATTGCGCAACAAGAAAGAATTTCAAGTCTTGCCGCTATTGTATGATCAATTGCTATTGTATATCAATTGTATGAGACTATCGATGTTCATCTGTTGGCGATATGTTGCATCTAATGAACCTAGAGCCCCTTCGTGTACGTCGAAAGGTTGCGACACTGAACCTGCTCTATCAACCCGTCTAATGTTAATCGCTCGCACTTTGTCAACTATTCCAAGTATTACATTGGAGGCATGCCGCATTGCAGTTCGCCAATTCCCTGAGTACGCTTCCGCAGCGTGAGACCCACACTACGTTTAATATATTGCGCAACTAGAAAGAATTTCACGGCTGGCTGCTATTGCATGATTAATTGCTATTGTATAGCAATTGTATGAGACTATCGATCTTCATCTGTTGGCGATATGTTGCATCTAATGAAATCAGAGCCTGTTCGTGTACGTCAAAAGATTGCGACACTAAAACTGCTCTATGAACCCGTCTAATGTTAATTGCCCGCACTTTGTCAAGTATTCCCAGTATTACATTGGAAACATGTAGCCCTGTAGTTCGCCCAGCCCCTGAGTACGCTTCCGCGCTGTGGGACCCACACTACGTTGAATATATTGCACAAGTAGAACGAATTTCGCGGCTCGCTGCTATTGTATGAGCAATTGCTATTGTATGGCAATTGTATGAGACAATCGATCCTCATCTGTTGGCGATATGCTGCAGCAAATTAATCAAGAGCTCCTTCGTGTACGTCGAAAGATTGCCAGACTAAAACTGCTCTATCAGCCCGCCTAATGTTAATCGCCCGTACTTCGTCAAGAATTTCGTTGTCAAGTTTTCCAAGTATTACATTGGAGGCATGCCGCCCTGTAGTTCGCCCAGTACATGAGTACGCTACCGCAGTGTGGGACCCACACTACGTTGAATATATAGCACAAGTAGAACGAATTTCGCGGCTTGCTGCTATTGTATGACCAATTGCTATTGTATAGCAATTGTATGAGACTATCGATCTTCATGTGATGGCGATATGTTGCATCTGTTGAATCTAGAGCCCCTTCGTGTACGTCGAAAGATTGCGACACTGAAACTGCTCTATCAACGCGTCGAATGTTAATCGCCAGTACTTTGTCAAGTATTCCAAATATTACATTGGAGGCATGACGCATTGCAGTTCTATCAGTCCCTGAGTACGCTTCCGGAGCGTGGAACCCACACTGTTTTTAATATAATGCGTAACTAGAAAGAATTTCGCGGCTTCCTGCTACTGAATGAGAAATTGCTATTGTATAGCAATTGTATAAGACTATCGATCTTCATGTGGTGGCGATATGTTGCATCTAACGAATCTAGAGCCCCTTCATGTACGTCGAAAGATTGCGACACTAAAAATGCTCTATGAACCCGTCTAATGTTAATCGTCCGTACTTTGTCAAGTATTCCATGTATTACATTGGAGGCATGATGAATTGCAGTTCTATCAGTCCCTGATTACGCTTCCGCAGAGTGGGACCTCCACTATGTTGAATATATTGCGCAAGTAGAAATAATTTCGCGGATGGCTGCTATTCTAAGAGCAATTGCTAGTGTATAGCAATTGTATGAGACTATCGATCTTCATGTGATGGCGATATGTTGCATCTGTTGAATCTAGAGCCCCTTCGTGTACGTCGAAAGATTGCGACACTGAAACTGCTCTATCAACGCGTCGAATGTTAATCGCCAGTACTTTGTCAAGTATTCCAAATATTACATTGGAGGCATGCCGCATTGCAGTTCTATCAGTCCCTGAGTACGCTTCCGGAGCGTGGAACCCACACTGTTTTTAATATATTGCGTAACTAGAAAGAATTTCGCGGCTTCCTGCTATTGTATGAGTAATTTTTATTGTATAGCAATTCAATGAGACTATCGAACTTCATCTCTTGGCGATATGTTGCATCAAATGAATCTAGAGCCCCTTCGTGTACTTCGAAAGATTGCGACACTGAAACTGCTCTATCAACCCAACTAATGTTAATCGCTCCTACTTTGTCAACTATTCCAAGTATTACATTGGAGGCATGCCGCATTGCAGTTCGCCCATTCCCTGAGTACGCTACCGCAGTGTGGGACCCCCACTATGTAGAATATATTGCACAAGTAGAAAGAATTTCGCGGCTTGCTGCTATTGTATGAGCAATTGCTATTGTATAGCAGTTCTATGAGACTATCGATCTTTATCTGTTGGCGATATGTTGCATCTAATGAATCTAGAGCCCCTTCGTGAACGTCGAAAGATTGCGACACTGAAACTGCTCTATCAACCCGTCTAATGTTAATCGCCCGTACTTTGTCAAATATTCCAAGTATTACATTGGAGGCATGCCGCATTGCAGTTCTATCAGTCCCTGAGTACGCTTCCGCAGAGTGGGACGCACACTAGCTTGAATATATTGCGCAAGTAGAAAGAACTTCGCGGCTTGCTGCTATTGTATGAGCAATTGCTATTGTATTGCAATTCAAAGAGACTATCGTCTTCATCTGTTGGTGATATGTTGCATCAAATGAATGTAGAGCCCCTTCGTGTACGTCGAAAGATTGCGACACTAAAACTGCTCTATGAACCCGTCTAATGTTAATCGCCTGTACTTTGTCAAGTATTCCAAGTTTTACATTGGAGGCATGCCGCATTTTAGTTCTATCAGTCCCAGAGTACCCTTCCGCAGTGTAGGGCCCACACTACGTTGAATATATTGCAAAAGTAGAACGAATTTCGCGGCTGGCTGCTATTGTATGAGCAATTGCTATTGTATAGCAAATGTATGAGACTATCGATCTTCATCTGTTGGCGATATGCTCCATCAAATGAATCTAGAGCCCGTTCGTTTACGTCGAAAGAGTGCGACACTAAAACTGCTCTATCAACCCGTCTAATGTTAATCGCCCGTACGTTGTCAAGTATTCCAAGTATTACATTGGAGGCATGCCGCATTGCAGTACGCTCAGTCCCTGAGTACGCTTCCGGAGAGTGGGACCCACACTATGTTGAATATATTGCGCAAGTAGAAAGAATTTTGCGGCTTGCTGCTATTGTATGAGCAATGGCTATTGTATAGCAAATGTATGAGACTATCGATGTTCATCTGTTGGCGATATGTTGCATCTAATGAACCTAGAGCCCCTTCGTGTACGTCGAAAGGTTGCGACACTGAACCTGCTCTATCAACCCGTCTAATGTTAATCGCCCGCACTTTGTCAACTATTCCAAGTATTACATTGGAGGCATGCCGCATTGCAGTTCGCCAATTCCCTGAGTACGCTTCCGCAGCGTGAGACCCACACTACGTTTAATATATTGCGCAACTAGAAAGAATTTCACGGCTGGCTGCTATTGCATGATTAATTGCTATTGTATAGCAATTGTATGAGACTATCTATCTTCATCTGTTGGCGATATGTTGCATCTAATGAATCTAGAGCCCCTTGGTGTACGTCGATAGATTGCGACGCTGAAACTGCTCTATCAACCCGTCTAATCTTAATCGCCCGTACATTGTCAACTATTACAAGTATTACATTGGAGGCATGCCGCATTGCAGTACGCTCATTCCCTTAGTACGCTTCCGCAGTGTGGGACCCCACTATGTTGAATATATTGCGCAAGTAGAAATAATTTCACGGCTGGCTGCTATTCTATGAGCAATTGCTATTGTACAGCAATTGTATGAGACTATCGATCTTCATCGTCTGGCGATATGTTGCATCTAATGAAATCAGAGCCTGTTCGTGTACGTCAAAAGATTGCGACACTAAAACTGCTCTATGAACCCGTCTAATGTTAATTGCCCGTACTTTGTCAAGTATTCCAAGTATTACATTGGAAACATGTAGCCCTGTAGTTCGCCCAGCCCCTGAGTACGCTTCCGCGGTGTGGGACCCACACTACGTTGAATATATTGCACAAGTAGAACGAATTTCGCGGCTCGCTGCTATTGTATGAGCAATTGCTATTGTATGGCAATTGTATGAGACAATCGATCCTCATCTGTTGGCGATATGCTGCAGCAAATTAATCAAGAGCTCCTTCGTGTACGTCGAAAGATTGCCAGACTAAAACTGCTCTATCAGCCCGCCTAATGTTAATCGCCCATACTTCGTCAAGAATTTCGTTGTCAAGTTTTCCAAGTATTACATTGGAGGCATGCCGCCCTGTAGTTCGCCCAGTACCTGAGTACGCTTCCGCAGTGTGGGACCCCCACAATGTGGAATATATTGCGCAAGTAGAAAGAATTTCGTGACTTGCTGCTAGTTTATGAGCAATTTTTATTGTATAGCAATTCAATGAGACTATCGATCTTCATCTGTTGGCGATATGCTCCATCAAATGAATCTAGAGCCCGTTCGTTTACGTCGAAAGAGTGCGACACTAAAACTGCTCTATCAACCCGTCTAATGTTAATCGCCCGTACGTTGTCAAATATTCCAAGTATTACATAGGAGGCATGCCGCATTGCAGTTCTATCAGTCCCTGAGTACACTTCCCGAGTGTGGGACCCACACTGCTTTTAATATATGGCGCAACCAGAAAGAATTTCGCGGCTTCCTGCTATTGTATGAGCAATTGCTATTGCATAGAAATTGTATGAGACTATCGATCTTCATCTGTTGGCGATACGTTGCATCTAATGAATCTAGAGCCCCTTCGTGTACGTCGAAAGATTGCGACACTGAAACTGCTCTATCAACCCGTCTAACGTTAATCGCGCGTACTTTGTCAACTATTCCAAGTATTACATTGGAGGCATGCCGTATAGCACTTCGCTCAGTTCCGGAATACGTTTCCGCAGCGTGGGACCCACACTATGTTGAATATATTGCGCAAGTAGAAAGAATTTCGCGGCTTGCTGCTACTGAATGAGAAATTGCTATTGTATAGCAATTGTATAAGACTATCGATCTTCATGTGGTGGCGATATGTTGCATCTAACGAATCTAGAGCCCCTTCGTGTACATCCAAAGATTGCGACACTAAAACTGCTCTATCAACCCGTCTAATTTTAATCGCCCGTACTTTGTCAAGTGTTCCAAGTATTACATTGGAGGCATGCCGCATTGCAGTTCGCCCAGTACATGAGTACGCTACCGCAGTGTGGGACCCACACTACGTTGAATATATAGCACAAGTAGAACGAATTTCGCGGCTTGCTGCTATTGTATGACCAATTGCTATTGTATAGCAATTGTATGAGACTATCGATCTTCATGTGATGGCGATATGTTGCATCTGTTGAATCTAGAGCCCCTTCGTGTACGTCGAAAGATTGCGACACTGAAACTGCTCTATCAACGCGTCGAATGTTAATCGCCAGTACTTTGTCAAGTATTCCAAATATTACATTGGAGGCATGCCGCATTGCAGTTCTATCAGTCCCTGAGTACGCTTCCGGAGCGTGGAACCCACACTGTTTTTAATATAATGCGTAACTAGAAAGAATTTCGCGGCTTCCTGCTACTGAATGAGAAATTGCTATTGTATAGCAATTGTATAAGACTATCGATCTTCATGTGGTGGCGATATGTTGCATCTAACGAATCTAGAGCCCCTTCATGTACGTCGAAAGATTGCGACACTAAAAATGCTCTATGAACCCGTCTAATGTTAATCGTCCGTACTTTGTCAAGTATTCCATGTATTACATTGGAGGCATGATGAATTGCAGTTCTATCAGTCCCTGAGTACGCTTCCGCAGAGTGGGACCTCCACTATGTTGAATATATTGCGCAAGTAGAAATAATTTCGCGGATGGCTGCTATTCTAAGAGCAATTGCTAGTGTATAGCAATTGTATGAGACTATCGATCTTCATGTGATGGCGATATGTTGCATCTGTTGAATCTAGAGCCCCTTCGTGTACGTCGAAAGATTGCGACACTGAAACTGCTCTATCAACGCGTCGAATGTTAATCGCCAGTACTTTGTCAAGTATTCCAAATATTACATTGGAGGCATGCTGCATTGCAGTTCTATCAGTCCCTGAGTACGCTTCCGGAGCGTGGAACCCACACTGTTTTTAATATATTGCGTAACTAGAAAGAATTTCGCGGCTTCCTGCTATTGTATGAGTAATTTTTATTGTATAGCAATTCAATGAGACTATCGAACTTCATCTGTTGGCGATATGTTGCATCAAATGAATCTAGAGCTCCTTCGTGTACTTCGAAAGATTGCGACACTGAAACTGCTCTATCAACCCAACTAATGTTAATCGCTCCTACTTTGTCAACTATTCCAAGTATTACATTGGAGGCATGCCGCATTGCAGTTCGCCCATTCCCTGAGTACGCTACCGCAGTGTGGGACCCCCACTATGAAGAATATATTGCGCAAGTAGAAAGAATTTCGCGGCTTGCTGCTATTGTATGAGCAATTGCTATTGTATAGCAGTTCTATGAGACTATCGATCTTTATCTGTTGGCGATATGTTGCATTTAATGAATCTAGAGCCCCTTCGTGTACGTCGAAAGATTGCGACACTGAAACTGCTCTATCAACCCGTCTAATGTTAATCGCCCGTAATTTTTCAACTATTCCAAGTATTACATTGGAGGCATGCCGCATTGCAGTTCTATCAGTCCCTGAGTACGCTTCCGCAGAGTGGGACCCACACTAGCTTGAATATATTGCGCAAGTAGAAAGAACTTCGCGGCTTGCTGCTATTGTATGAGCAATTGCTATTGTATTGCAATTCAAAGAGACTATCGTCTTCATCTGTTGGTGATATGTTGCATCAAATGAATGTAGAGCCCCTTCGTGTACGTCGAAAGATTGCGACACTAAAACTGCTCTATGAACCCGTCTAATGTTAATCGCCTGTACTTTGTCAAGTATTCCAAGTTTTACATTGGAGGCATGCCGCATTTTGGTTCTATCAGTCCCTGAGTACGCTTCCGCAGTGTAGGGCCCACACTACGTTGAATATATTGCAAAAGTAGAACGAATTTCGCGGCTGGCTGCTATTGTATGAGCAATTGCTATTGTATAGCAATTGTATGAGACTATCGAAATTCATCTGTTGGCGATATGCTGCAGCAAATTAATCTAGAGCTCCTTCGTGTACGTCGAAAGATTGCCAGACTAAAACTGCTCTATCAGCCCGCCTAATGTTAATCGCCCGTGCTTTGTGAAGAATTTCATTGTCAAGTATTCCAAGTATTACATTGGAGGCATGCCGCCCTGTAGTTCGCCCAGTACCTGAGTACGCTACCGCATTGTGGGACCCACACTACGTTGAATATATTGCACAAGTAGAACGAATTTCGCGGCTTGCTGCTATTGTTTGAGCAATTGCTATTGTATAGCAAATGTATGAGACTATCGATCTTCATCTGTTGGCGATATGCTCCATCAAATGAATCTGGAGCCCGTTCGTTTACGTCGAAAGAGTGCGACACTAAAACTGCTCTATCAACCCGTCTAATGTTAATCGCCCGTACGTTGTCAAGTATTCCAAGTATTACATTGGAGGCATGCCGCATTGCAGTACGCTCAGTCCCTGAGTACGCTTCCGGAGAGTGGGACCCACACTATGTTGAATATATTGCGCAAGTAGAAAGAATTTTGCGGCTTGCTGCTATTGTATGAGCAATTGTTATTGTATAGCAAATGTATGAGACTATCTATCTTCATCTGTTGGCGATATGCTCCATCAAATGAATCTAGAGCCCGTTCGTTTACGTCGAAAGAGTGCGACACTAAAACTGCTCTATCAACCCGTCTAATGTTAATCGCCCGTACGTTGTCAAATATTCCGAGTATTACATAGGAGGCATGCCGCATTGCAGTTCTATCAGTCCCTGAGTACACTTCCCGAGTGTGGGACCCACACTGCTTTTAATATATGGCGCAACCAGAAAGAATTTCGCGGCTTCCTGCTATTGTATGAGCTATTGTTATCGTATAGCTATTGTATGAGATTATCGATCTTCATATAGTGGCGAAATGCTGCATATAACAAATCTAAAGCCCCTTCGTGTAAGTGGAAAGATTGCGACACTAAAACTGCTCTATCAACCCGTCTAATGTTAATCGCCCGTACTTTGTCAACTATTCCAAGTATTACATTGGAGGCATGCCGCATTGCAGTACGCTCAGTCCCTGAGTACGCTTCCGGAGTGTGGGACCGACACTGTGTTGAATATATTGCGCAAGTAGAAAGAATTTCGCGGCTTGCTTCTATTGTATGATCAATTGCTATTGCATAGCAATTGCATGAGGCTATCGATCTTCATCTGTTGGCGATATGTTGCATCTAATGAATCTAGAGCCCCTTCGTGTACCTCAAAAGATTGCGACACCTGAAACTGCTCTATCAACCCGTCTAATCTTAATCGCCCGTACATTATCAACTGTTCCAAGTATTACTTTGGAGGCATGCCGCATTGCAGTTCGCTCAGTCCCTGAGTACGCTTCCGCACTGTGGGACCCACACTATGCTTAATATATTGCGCAACTAGAAAGAATTTCAAGTCTTGCTGCTATTGTATGATCAATTGCTATTGTATATCAACTGTATGAGACTATCGATCTTCATCTGTTGGCGATATGTTGCATCTAATGAACCTAGAGCCCCTTCGTGTACGTCGAAAGGTTGCGACACTGAACCTGCTCTAGCAACCCGTGTAATGTTAATCGCCCGTACTTTGTCAAGTATTCCTAGTATTACGTTGGAGGCATGGCGCATTGCAGTTCTATCAGTCCCCCAGTACGCTTCCGCAGTCTGGGACCCCCACTATGTTGAATATATTGCGCAAGTAGGAAGAACTTCGCGGCTTGCTGCTATTGCATGAGCAATTGCTATTGTATAGCAATTCAAAGAGAATATCGATCTTCATCTGTTGGTGATATTTTGCATCAAACGAATGTAGAGCCCCTTCGTGTACGTCGAAAGATTGCGACACTGAAACTGCTCTATCAACCCAACTAATGTTAATCGCTCCTACTTTGTCAACTATTCCAAGTATTACATTGGAGGCATGCCGCATTGCAGTTCGCCCATTCCCTGAGTACGCTACCGCAGTGTGGGACCCCCACTATGAAGAATATATTGCGCAAGTAGAAAGAATTTCGCGGCTTGCTGCTATTGTATGAGCAATTGCTATTGTATAGCAGTTCTATGAGACTATCGATCTTTATCTGTTGGCGATATGTTGCATTTAATGAATCTAGAGCCCGTTCGTGTACGTCGAAAGATTGCGACACTGAAACTGCTCTATCAACCCGTCTAATGTTAATCGCCCGTAATTTTTCAACTATTCCAAGTATTACATTGGAGGCATGCCGCATTGCAGTTCTATCAGTCCCTGAGTACGCTTCCGCAGAGTGGGACCCACACTAGCTTGAATATATTGCGCAAGTAGAAAGAACTTCGCGGCTTGCTGCTATTGTATGAGCAATTGCTATTGTATTGCAATTCAAAGAGACTATCGTCTTCATCTGTTGGTGATATGTTGCATCAAATGAATGTAGAGCCCCTTCGTGTACGTCGAAAGATTGCGACACTAAAACTGCTCTATGAACCCGTCTAATGTTAATCGCCTGTACTTTGTCAAGTATTCCAAGTTTTACATTGGAGGCATGCCGCATTTTGGTTCTATCAGTCCCTGAGTACGCTTCCGCAGTGTAGGGCCCACACTACGTTGAATATATTGCAAAAGTAGAACGAATTTCGCGGCTGGCTGCTATTGTATGAGCAATTGCTATTGTATAGCAATTGTATGAGACTATCGAAATTCATCTGTTGGCGATATGCTGCAGCAAATTAATCTAGAGCTCCTTCGTGTACGTCGAAAGATTGCCAGACTAAAACTGCTCTATCAGCCCGCCTAATGTTAATCGCCCGTGCTTTGTGAAGAATTTCATTGTCAAGTATTCGAAGTATTGCATTGGAGGCATGCCGCCCTGTAGTTCGCCCAGTACCTGAGTACGCTACCGCAATGTGGGACCCACACTACGTTGAATATATTGCACAAGTAGAACGAATTTCGCGGCTTGCTGCTATTGTATGAGCAATTGCTAATGTATAGCAAATGCATGAGACTATCGATCTTCATCTGTTGGCGATATGCTCCATGAAATGAATCTAGAGCCCGTTCGTTTACGTCGAAAGTGCGCGACACTAAAACTGCTCTATCAACCCGTCTAATGTTAATCGCCCGTACGTTGTCAAATATTCCAAGTATTACATTGGAGGCATGCCGCATTGCAGTTCTATCAGTCCCTGAGTACACTTCCCGAGTGTGGGACCCACACTGTTTTTAATATATGGCGCAACTAGAAAGAATTTCGCGGCTTCCTGCTATTGTATGAGCTATTGTTATCGTATAGCTATTGTATGAGACTATCGATCTTCATATAGTGGCGAAATGCTGCATATAACAAATCTAGAGCCCCTTCGTGTAAGTGGAAAGATTGCGACACTAAAACTGCTCTATCAACCCGTCTAATGTTAATCGCCCGTACTTTGTCAACTATTCCAAGTATTACATTGGAGGCATGCCGCATTGCAGTACGCTCAGTCCCTGAGTACGCTTCCGGAGTGTGGGACCGACACTGTGTTGAATATATTGCGCAAGTAGAAAGAATTTCGCGGCTTGCTGCTATTGTATATTCAATTGCTATTGCATAGCAATTGCATGAGGCTATCGATCTTCATCTGTTGGCGATATGTTGCATCTAATGAATCTAGAGCCCCTTCGTGTACGTCAAAAGATTACGACACCTGAAACTGCTCTATCAACTCGTCTAATCTTAATCGCCCGTACATTGTCAACTGTTCCAAGTATTACTTTTGAGGCATGCCGCATTGCAGTTCGCTCAGTCCCTGAGTACGCTTCCGCAGTGTGGGACCGACACTATGTTTATTATATTGCGCAACTAGAAAGAATTTCAAGTCTTGCTGCTATTGTAGGATCAATTGCTAATGTATATCAATTGTATGAGACTATCGATCTTCATCTGTCGGCGATATGTTGCATCTAATGAACCTAGAGCCCCTTCGTGTACGTCGAAAGGTTGCGACACTGAACCTGCTCTATCAACCCGTCTAATCTTAATCGCCCGTACATTGTCAACTGTTCCAAGTATTACTTTGGAGGCATGCCGCATTGCAGTTCGCTCAGTCCCTGAGTACGCTTCCGCACTGTGGGACCCACACTATGCTTAATATATTGCGCAACTAGAAAGAATTTCAAGTCTTGCTGCTATTGTATGATCAATTGCTATTGTATATCAATTGTATGAGACTATCGTCTCCATCTGTTGGCGATATGTTGCATCTAATGAACCTAGAGCCCCTTCGTGTACGTCGAAAGGTTGCGACACTGAACCTGCTCTATCAACCCGTCTAATGTTAATCGCCCGTACTTTGTCAAGTATTCCAAGTATTACATTGGAGGCATGCCGCATTGCAGTTCTATCAGTCCCTCAGTACACTTCCGCAGTCTGGGACCCCCACTATGTTGAATATATTGCGCAAGTAGGAAGAACTTCGCGGCTTGCTGCTAATGCATGAGCAGTTGCTATTGTATAGCAATTCAAAGAGAATATCGATCTTCATCTGTTGGTGATATTTTGCATCAAACGAATGTAGAGCCCCTTCGTGTACGTCGAAAGATTGCGACACTAAAAATGCTCTGTGAATCCGTGTAATGTTAATCGCCCGTACTTTGTCAACTATTCCAAGTATTACATTGGAGGCATGCCGCCCTGTAGTTCGCTCAGTCCCTGAGTACGCTTCCGGAGTGTGGGACCGACACTGTGTTGAATATATTGCGCAAGTAGAAAGAATTTCGCGGCTTGCTGCTATTGTATGATCAATTGCTATTGCATAGCAATTGCATGAGGCTATCGATCTTCATCTGTTGGCGATATGTTGCATCTAATGAATCTTGAGCCCCTTCGTGTACGTCGAAAGATTGCGACACCGAAACTATTCTATCAATCCGTCTAACGTTAATCGCCCGTACTTTGTCAACTATTCCAAGTATTACATTGGAGGCATGCCGCATTGTAGTACGCTCAGCCCCTGAGTACGCTTCCGGAGTGTGGGACCCACACTATGTTGAATATATTGCGCAAGTAGAAAGAATTTCTCTGCTTGCAGCTATTGTATGAGCAATTGCATTTGCATAGCAATTGCATGAGACTATCGATCTTCATCTCTTGGCGATATGTAGCATCTAATGAATCTAGAGCCCCTTCGTGTACGTCAAAAGATTGCGACACCTGAAACTGCTCTATCAACCCGTCTAATGTTAATCGCCCGTACATTGTCAACTGTTCCAAGTATTACTTTGGAGGCATGCCGCATTGCAGTTCGCTCAGTACCTTAGTACGCTTCCGCAGTGTGGGACCCACACTATGTTTAATATATTGCGCAACTAGAAAGAATTTGAAGTCTTGCTGCTATTGTATGATCAATTGCTATTGTATATCAATTGTATGAGACTATCGATCTTCATCTGTTGGCGATATGTTGCATTTAATGAACCTAGAACTCCTTCGTGTACGTCGAAAGGTTGCGACACTGAACCTGCTCTATCAACCCGTCTAATGTTAATCGCCCGTACTTTGTCAACTATTCCAAGTATAACATTGGAGGCATGCCGCATTGCAGTTCGCCAATTCCCTGAGTACGCTTCCGCAGCGTGGGACCCACACTACGTTTAATATATTGCGCAACTAGAAAGAATTTCACGGCTGGCTGCTATTGTATGATTAATTGCTATTGTATAGCAATTGTATGAGACTATCGATCTTCATCTGGTGGCGATATGTTGCATCTAATGAATCTAGAGCCCCTTGGTGTACGTCGAAAGATTGCGACACTAAAACTGCTCTATGAACCCGTCTAATGTTAATTGCCCGTACTTTGTCAAGTATTCCAAGTATTACATTGGATGCATGTAGCCCTGTAGTTCGCCCAGCCCCTGAGTACGCTTCCGCGGTGTGGGACCCACACTACGTTGAATATATTGCACAAGTAGAGCGAATTTCGCGGCTCGCCGCTATTGTATGAGCAATTGCTATTGTATGGCAATTGTATGAGACAATCGATCCTCATCTGTTGGCGATATGCTGCAGCAAATTAATCAAGAGCTCCTTCGTGTACGTCGAAAGATTGCCAGTCTAAAACTGCTCTATCAGCCCGCCTAATGTTAATCGCCCGTACTTTGTCAAGAATTTCATTGTCAAGTTTTCCAAGTTTTACATTGGAGGCATGCCGCCCTGTAGTTCGCCCAGTACCTGAGTACGCTTCCGCAGTGTGGGACCCCCACAATGTGGTATATATTGCGCAAGAAAAAAGAATTTCGCGACTTGCTGCTATTTTATGAGCAATTTTTATTGTATAGCAATTCAATGAGACTATCGATCTTCATCTGTTGGCGATATGTTGCATCAAATGAATCTAGAGCCCCTTCATTTACGTCGAAAGATTGCGACACTAAAACTGCTCTATCAACCCCTCTAATGTTTATCGCCCGTACTTTGTCAAGTATTCCAAATATTACATTGGAGGCATGCCGCATTGCAGTTCTATCAGTCCCTGAGTACGCTTCCGGAGCGTGGAACCCACACTGTTTTTATATATTGCGCAACTAGAAAGAATTTCGCGACTTCCTGTTATTGTATCAGCAATTGCTATTGCATAGAAATTGTATGAGACGATCGATCTTCATCTGTTGGCGATACGTTGCATCTAATGAATCTAGAGCCCCTTCGTGTACGTCGAAAGATTGCGACACTAAAACTGCTCTATCAACCCGTCTAATGTTAATCGCCCGTACTTTGTCAAGTATTCCAAGTATTACATTGGTGGCATGCCGCATTGCAGTTCGCCCAGTACATGAGTACTCTACCGCAGTGTTGGACCCACACTACGTTGAATATATAGCACAAGTAGAACGAATTTCGCGGCTTGCTGCTATTGTATGACCAATTGCTATTGTATAGCAATTGTATGAGACTATCGATCTTCATCTGTTGGCGATATGTTGCTGCAAATGAATCTAGAGCCCCTTCGTGTACGTCGAAAGATTGCAAGACTAAATTTGCTCTATCAGCCCGTCTAATGTTAATCGCCCGTACTTTGTCAAGAATTCCATTATCAAGTATTCCAAGTATTACATTGGAGGCATGCCGCCCTGTAGTTCGCCCAAAACATGAGTACGCTACCGCAGTATGGGACCCACACTACGTTGAATATATTGCACAAGTAGAAAGAAATTCTCGGCTTGCTGCTATTGTATGAGCAATTGCTATTGTATAGCTATTGTATGACACTATCGATCTTGATCTGTTGGCGATATGTTGCAGCAAATTAATCTAGATCTCCTTCCTGTACGTCGAAAGATAGCGACACTAAAACTGCTCTATGAACCCGTCTAATGTTAATATCCCGTACTTTGTCAAGTATTCCAAGTATTGCATTGGAGGCATGCCGCACTGCAGTTCTATCAGTCCCTGAGTACGCTTCCGCTGTGTGGGACCCACAATATGTTGAATATATTGCGCAAGTAGAAATAATTTCAGGGCTGGCTGCTATTCTATGAGCAATTGCTATTGTACAGCATTTCAGTGAGACTATCGATCTTCATCTGTTGGCGATATGGCGCATCAAATGAATCTTGAGCCCCTTCGTGTACGTTGAAAGATTGCAAGACTAAATATGCTCTATCAACTCCCCTAATATTATAGCCCATACTTTGTCAGGCATTCTATTGTCAAGTATTCCAAGCATTAGATTGGATGCATGCAGCCCTGTAGTTCGCCCAGCCCCTGAGTACGTTTCCGCAGTGTGGGACACACACTACGTTGAATATATTGCACAAGTAGAAGGATTTTCGCGGCTTGCTGGTATTGTATGAGCAATGGCTACTCTATAGCAATTGTATGAGACTATCGATCCTCATCTGTTGGCGATATGCTGCAGCAAATTAATCAAGAGCTCCTTCGTGTACGTCGAAAGATTGCCAGTCTAAAACTGCTCTATCAGCCCGCCTAATGTTAATCGCCCGTACTTTGTCAAGAATTTCATTGTCAAGTTTTCCAAGTATTACATTGGAGGCATGCCGCCCTGTAGTTCGCCCAGTACCTGAGTACGCTTCCGCAGTGTGGGACCCCCACATTGTGGTATATATTGCGCAAGTAGAAAGAATTTCGCGACTTGCTGCTATTTTATGAGCAATTTTTATTGTATAGCAATTCAATGAGACTATCGATCTTCATCTGTTGGCGATATGTTGCATCAAATGAATCTAGAGCCCCTTCATTTACGTTGAAAGATTGCGACACTAAAACTGCTCTATCAACCCCTCTAATGTTTATCGCCCGTACTTTGTCAAGTATTCCAAATATTACATTGGAGGCATGCCGCATTGCAGTTCTATCAGTCCCTGAGTACGCTTCCGGAGCGTGGAACCCACACTGTTTTTATATATTGCGCAACTAGAAAGAATTTCGCGACTTCCTGTTATTGTATGAGCAATTGCTATTGCATAGAAATTGTATGAGACGATCGATCTTCATCTGTTGGCGATACGTTGCATCTAATGAATCTAGAGCCCCTTCGTGTACGTCGAAAGATTGCGACACTGAAACTGCTCTATCAACCCGTCTAACGTTAATCGCCCGTACTTTGTCAACTATTCCAAGTATTACATTGGAGGCATGCCGTATAGCACTTCGCTCAGTCCCGGAATACGCTTCCGCAGCGTGGGACCCACACTATGTTGAATATATAGCACAAGTAGAATGAATTTCGCGGCTTGCTGCTACTGAATGAGAAATTGCTATTGTATAGCAATTGTATAAGCCTATCGATCTTCATGTGGTGGCGATATGTTGCATCTAACGAATCTAGAGCCCCTTCGTGTACGTCTAAAGATTGCGACACTAAAACTGCTCTATCAACCCGTCTAATTTTAATCGCCCGTACTTTGTCAAGTGTTCCAAGTATTACATTGGAGGCATGCCGCATTGCAGTTCGCCCAGTACATGAGTACGCTACCGCAGTGTGGGACCCACACTACGTTGAATATATAGCACAAGTAGAACGAATTTCGCGGCTTGCTGCTATTGTATGACCAATTGCTATTGTATAGCAATTGTATGAGACTATCGATCTTCATCTGTTGGCGATATGTTGCATCTAATGAATCTAGAGCCCCTTCATGTACGTCGAAAGATTGCGACACTAAAAATGCTCTATGAACCCGTCTAATGTTAATCGTCCGTACTTTATCAAGTATTCCATGTATTACATTGGAGGCATGATGAATTGCAGTTCTATCAGTCCCTGAGTACGCTTCCGCAGAGTGGGACCTCCACTATGTTGAATATATTGCGCAAGTAGAAATAATTTCGCGGATGGCTGCTATTCTATGAGCAATTGCTAGTGTATAGCAATTGTATGAGACTATCGATCTTCATGTGATGGCGATATGTTGCATCTGTTGAATCTAGAGCCCCTTCGTGTACGTCGAAAGATTGCGACACTGAAACTGCTCTATCAACGCGTCGAATGTTAATCGCCAGTACTTTGTCAAGTATTCCAAATATTACATTGGAGGCATGCCGCATTGCAGTTCTATCAGTCCCTGAGTACGCTTCCGGAGCGTGGAACCCACACTGTTTTTAATATATTGCGTAAATAGAAAGAATTTCGCGGCTTGCTGCTATTGTATGAGTAATTTTTATTGTATAGCAATTCAATGAGACTATCGAACTTCATCTGTTGGCGATATGTTGCATCAAATGAATCTAGAGCCCCTTCGTGTAAGTCGAATGATTGTGACACTAAAACTGCTCTATCAACCCGTCTAATGTTAATCGCCCGTACTTTGTCAACTATTCCAAGTATTACATTGGAGGCATGCCGCATTGCAGTACGCTCAGTCCCTGAGTACGCTTCCGGAGAGTGGGACCCACACTATGTTGAATATATTGCGCAAGTAGAAAGATTTTTGCGGCTTGCTGCTATCGTATGAGCAATTGCTATTGCATAGCAATTGTATGAGACTATCGATCTTCATCTGTTGGCTATACGTTGCATCTAATGAATCTAGAGTTCTTCGTGTACGTCGAAAGATTGCGACACTGAAACTGCTCTATCAACCCAACTAATGTTAATCGCTCCTACTTTGTCAACTATTCCAAGTATTACATTGGAGGCATGCCGCATTGCAGTTCGCCCATTCCCTGAGTACGCTACCGCAGTGTGGGACCCCCACTACGTATAATATATTGCGCAAGTAGAAAGAATTTCGCGGCTTGTTGCTATTGTATGAGCAATTGCTATTGTATAGCAGTTCTATGAGACTATCGATCTTTATCTGTTGGCGATATGTTGCATCTAATGAATCTAGAGCCCCTTCGTGTACGTCGAAAGATTGCGACACTGAAACTGCTCTATCAACCCGTCTAATGTTAATCGCCCGTACTTTGTCAACTATTCCATGTATTACATTGGAGGCATGCCGCATTGCAGTTCTATCAGTCCCTGAGTACGCTTCCGCAGAGTGGGACCCACACTAGCTTGAATATATTGCGCAAGTGGAAAGAACTTCGCGGCTTGCTGCTATCGTATGAGCAATTGCTATTGTATTGCAATTCAAAGAGACTATCGTCTTCATCTGTTGGTGATATATTGCATCAAATGAATGTAGAGCCCCTTCGTGTACGTCGAAAGATTGCGACACTAAAACTGCTCTATGAACCCGTCTAATGTTAATCGCCCGTACTTTGTCATGTATTCCAAGTTTTACATTGGAGGCATGCCGCATTTTAGTTCTATCAGTCCCTGAGTACGCTTCCGCAGTGTAGGGCCCACACTACGTTGAATATATTGCAAAAGTAGAACGAATTTCGCGGCTGGCTGCTATTGTATGAGCATTTGCTATTGCATAGCAATTGTATGAGACTATCGAAATTCATCTGTTGGCGATATGCTGCAGCAAATTAATCTAGAGCCCGTTCGTTTACGTCGAAAGAGTGCGACACTAAAACTGCTCTATCAACCCGTCTAATGTTAATCGCCCGTACGTTGTCAAGTATTCCAAGTATTACATTGGAGGCATGCCGCATTGCAGTACGCTCAGTCCCTGAGTACGCTTCCGGAGAGTGGGACCCACACTATGTTGAATATATTGCGCAAGTAGAAAGAATTTTGCGGCTTGCTGCTATTGTATGAGCAATTGCTATTGCATAGCAATTGTATGAGACTATCGATCTTCATCTGTTGGCGATACGTTGCATCTAATGAATCTAGAGCCCGTTCGTTTACGTCGAAAGAGTGCGACACTAAAACTGCTCTATCAACCCGTCTAATGTTAATCGCCCGTACGTTGTCAAGTATTCCAAGTATTACATTGGAGGCATGCCGCATTGCAGTACGCTCAGTCCCTGAGTACGCTTCCGGAGAGTGGGACCCACACTATGTTGAATATATTGCGCAAGTAGAAAGAATTTTGCGGCTTGCTGCTATTGTATGAGCAATTGCTATTGCATAGCAATTGTATGAGACTATCGATCTTCATCTGTTGGCGATACGTTGCATCTAATGAATCTAGAGCCCCTTCGTGTACGTCGAAAGATTGCGACACTGAAACTGCTCTATCAATCCGTCTAATGTTAATCGCCCGTACTTTGTCAACTATTCCAAGTATTACATTGGAGGCATGCCGCATTGCAGTTCTATCAGTCCCTGAGTACGCTTCCGCAGTGTAGGGCCCACACTACGTTGAATATATTGCAAAAGTAGAACAAA
The DNA here is from genome assembly GCA_030143305.2 of Amblyomma americanum. Taxonomy (NCBI): domain Eukaryota; kingdom Metazoa; phylum Arthropoda; class Arachnida; order Ixodida; family Ixodidae; genus Amblyomma; species Amblyomma americanum. The sequence goes on along the minus strand of JARKHS020036617.1, from coordinate 291,450 downwards.
TTTCGCGGCTGGCTGCTATTGTATGAGCAATTGCTATTGTATTGCAATTGTATGAGACTATCGAAATTCATCTGTTGGCGATATGCTGCAGCAAATTAATCTAGAGCTCCTTCGTGTACGTCGAAAGATTGCCAGACTAAAACTGCTCTATCAGCCCGCCTAATGTTAATCGCCCGTGCTTTGTGAAGAATTTCATTGTCAAGTATTCCAAGTATTGCATTGGAGGCATGCCGCCCTGTAGTTCGCCCAGTACCTGAATACGCTTCCGCAGTGTGGGACCCCACTATGTCGAATATATTGCGCAAGTAGATTGAATTTCGCGGCTTGCTGCTATTGTATGAGCAACTGTTAATGTATAGCAGTTCTATGAGACTATCGATCTTTATCTGTTGGCGATATGTTGCATCAAATGAATCTAGAGCCCCTTTGTGAACGTCGATTGATTGCGACACCGAAACTGCTCTATCAACCCGTCTAACGTTAATCGCCCGTACTTTGTCAACTATTAAAGTATTACATTGGAGGCATGCCGCATTGCAGTTCGCTCAGTTCCTGAGTACGCTACTGCAGTGTGGGACCCACACTATGTCGAATATATTGCGCAACTAGAAAGAATTTCATGGCTGGCTGCTATTGTATGACCAATTGCTATTGTATAGCAATTGAATGAGACTATCGATCTTCATTTGTTGGCGATATGTTGCATCTAATGAATCTAGAGCCCCTTCGTGAACGTCGAAAGGTTGCGACACTGAACCTGCTCTATCAACCCGTCTAATCTTAATCGCCCGTACATTGTCAACTGTTCCAAGTATTACTTTGGAGGCATGCCGCATTGCAGTTCGCTCAGTCCATGAGTACGCTTCCGCACTGTGGGACCCACACTATGTTTAATATATTGCGCAACTAGAAAGAATTTCAAGTCTTGCTGCTATTGTATGATCAATTGCTATTATATATCAATTGTATGAGACTATCGATCTTCATCTGTTGGCGATATGTTGCATCTAATGAACCTATAGCCCCTTCGTGTACGTCGAAATGTTGCGACACTGAACCTGCTCTATCAACCCGTCTAATGTTAATCGCCCGTACTTTGTCAACTATTCCAAGTATTACATTGGAGGCATGCCGCATTGCAGTTCGCCAATTCCCTGAGTATGCTTCCGCAGTGTTTGACCCACACTACGTTTAATATATTGCGCAACTAGAAAGAATTTCACGGCTGGCTGCTATTGTATGAATAAATGCTATTGTATAGCAATTGTTTGAGACTAACGATCTTCATCTGTTGGCGATAAGTTGAATGTAATGAATCTAGAGCCCCTTGGTGTACGTCAAAAGATTGCGACGCTGAAACTGCTCTATCAACCCGTCTAATCTTTATCGCCCGTACATTGTCAACTATTCCAAATATTACATTGGAGGTATGCCGCGTTGCAGTTGGCTCAATCCCTGAGTACGCTTTCGCAGTGTGGGACCCTCACTATGTTGAATATATTGCGCAAGTAGAAAGAATTTCGCGGCTTGCTGCTGTTGTATGAGCAATTTTTATTGCATAGCAATTGTATGAGACTATCAATCTTCATCAGTTGTGCGATATGTTGCATCTAATGAATCTAGAGCCCCTTCGTGTACGTCGAAAGATTGCCAGACTAAAACTGCTCCATCAACCCCTCTAATATTAATCGCCCGTACTTTGTCAAGTATTCCAAATATTACATTGGAGGCATGCCGCATTGCAGTTCTATCAGTCCCTGAGTATGCTTCCGGAGCGTGGAACCCACACTGTTTTTAATATATTGCGCAACTAGGAAGAATTTCGCGGCTTCCTGCTATTGTATGAGCAATTGCTATTGCATAGAAATTGTATGAGACTATCGATCTTCATCTGTTGGCGATACGTTGCATCTAATGAATCTAGAGCCCCTTCGTGTACGTCGAAAGATTGCGACACTGAAACTGCTCTATCAACCCGTCTAACGTTAATCGCCCGTACTTTGTCAACTATTCCAAGTATTACATTGGAGGCATGCCGTATAGCACTTCGCTCAGTCCCGGAATACGCTTCCGCAGCGTGGGACCCACACTATGTTGAATATATAGCACAAGTAGAATGAATTTCGCGGCTTGCTGCTACTGAATGAGAAATTGCTATTGTATAGCAATTGTATAAGCCTATCGATCTTCATGTGGTGGCGATATGTTGCATCTAACGAATCTAGAGCCCCTTCGTGTACGTCTAAAGATTGCGACACTAAAACTGCTCTATCAACCCGTCTAATTTTAATCGCCCGTACTTTGTCAAGTGTTCCAAGTATTACATTGGAGGCATGCCGCATTGCAGTTCGCCCAGTACATGAGTACGCTACCGCAGTGTGGGACCCACACCACGTTGAATATATAGCACAAGTAGAACGAATTTCGCGGCTTGCTGCTATTGTATGACCAATTGCTTTTGTATAGCAATTGTATGAGACTATCGATCTTCATCTGTTGGCGATATGTTGCATCTAATGAATCTAGAGCCCCTTCATGTACGTCGAAAGATTGCGACACTAAAAATGCTCTATGAACCCGTCTAATGTTAATCGTCCGTACTTTATCAAGTATTCCATGTATTACATTGGAGGCATGATGAATTGCAGTTCTATCAGTCCCTGAGTACGCTTCCGCAGAGTGGGACCTCCACTATGTTGAATATATTGCGCAAGTAGGAATAATTTCGCGGATGGCTGCTATTCTATGAGCAATTGCTAGTGTATAGCAATTGTATGAGACTATCGATCTTCATGTGATGGCGATATGTTGCATCTGTTGAATCTAGAGCCCCTTCGTGTACGTCGAAAGATTGCGACACTGAAACTGCTCTATCAACGCGTCGAATGTTAATCGCCAGTACTTTGTCAAGTATTCCAAATATTACATTGGAGGCATGCCGCATTGCAGTTCTATCAGTCCCTGAGTACGCTTCCGGAGCGTGGAACCCACACTGTTTTTAATATATTGCGTAAATAGAAAGAATTTCGCGGCTTGCTGCTATTGTATGAGTAATTTTTATTGTATAGCAATTCAATGAGACTATCGAACTTCATCTGTTGGCGATATGTTGCATCAAATGAATCTAGAGCCCCTTCGTGTAAGTCGAATGATTGTGACACTAAAACTGCTCTATCAACCCGTCTAATGTTAATCGCCCGTACTTTGTCAACTATTCCAAGTATTACATTGGAGGCATGCCGCATTGCAGTACGCTCAGTCCCTGAGTACGCTTCCGGAGAGTGGGACCCACACTATGTTGAATATATTGCGCAAGTAGAAAGATTTTTGCGGCTTGCTGCTATCGTATGAGCAATTGCTATTGCATAGCAATTGTATGAGACTATCGATCTTCATCTGTTGGCTATACGTTGCATCTAATGAATCTAGAGTTCTTCGTGTACGTCGAAAGATTGCGACACTGAAACTGCTCTATCAACCCAACTAATGTTAATCGCTCCTACTTTGTCAACTATTCCAAGTATTACATTGGAGGCATGCCGCATTGCAGTTCGCCCATTCCCTGAGTACGCTACCGCAGTGTGGGACCCCCACTACGTATAATATATTGCGCAAGTAGAAAGAATTTCGCGGCTTGTTGCTATTGTATGAGCAATTGCTATTGTATAGCAGTTCTATGAGACTATCGATCTTTATCTGTTGGCGATATGTTGCATCTAATGAATCTAGAGCCCCTTCGTGTACGTCGAAAGATTGCGACACTGAAACTGCTCTATCAACCCGTCTAATGTTAATCGCCCGTACTTTGTCAACTATTCCATGTATTACATTGGAGGCATGCCGCATTGCAGTTCTATCAGTCCCTGAGTACGCTTCCGCAGAGTGGGACCCACACTAGCTTGAATATATTGCGCAAGTGGAAAGAACTTCGCGGCTTGCTGCTATCGTATGAGCAATTGCTATTGTATTGCAATTCAAAGAGACTATCGTCTTCATCTGTTGGTGATATATTGCATCAAATGAATGTAGAGCCCCTTCGTGTACGTCGAAAGATTGCGACACTAAAACTGCTCTATGAACCCGTCTAATGTTAATCGCCCGTACTTTGTCATGTATTCCAAGTTTTACATTGGAGGCATGCCGCATTTTAGTTCTATCAGTCCCTGAGTACGCGTCCGCAGTGTAGGGCCCACACTACGTTGAATATATTGCAAAAGTAGAACGAATTTCGCGGCTGGCTGCTATTGTATGAGCATTTGCTATTGCATAGCAATTGTATGAGACTATCGAAATTCATCTGTTGGCGATATGCTGCAGCAAATTAATCTAGAGCTCCTTCGTGTATGTCGAAAGATTGCCAGACTAAAACTGCTCTATCAGCCCGCCTATTGTTAATCGCCCGTGCTTTGTGAAGAATTTCATTGTCAAGTATTCCAAGTATTACATTGGAGGCATGCCGCCCTGTAGTTCGCCCAGTACCGGAGTACGCTACCGCAATGTGGGACCCACACTACGTTGAATATATTGCACAAGTAGAACGAATTTCGCGGCTTGCTGCTATTGTATGAGCAATTGCTATTGTATAGCAAATGTATGAGACTATCGATCTTCATCTGTTGGCGATATGCTCCATCAAATGAATCTAGAGCCCGTTCGTTTACGTCGAAAGAGTGCGACACTAAAACTGCTCTATCAACCCGTCTAATGTTAATCGCCCGTACGTTGTCAAGTATTCCAAGTATTACATTGGAGGCATGCCGCATTGCAGTACGCTCAGTCCCTGAGTACGCTTCCGGAGAGTGGGACCCACACTATGTTGAATATATTGCGCAAGTAGAAAGAATTTTGCGGCTTGCTGCTATTGTATGAGCAATTGCTATTGCATAGCAATTGTATGAGACTATCGATCTTCATCTGTTGGCGATACGTTGCATCTAATGAATCTAGAGCCCCTTCGTGTACGTCGAAAGATTGCGACACTGAAACTGCTCTATCAATCCGTCTAATGTTAATCGCCCGTACTTTGTCAACTATTCCAAGTATTACATTGGAGGCATGCCGCATTGCAGTTCTATCAGTCCCTGAGTACGCTTCCGCAGTGTAGGGCCCACACTACGTTGAATATATTGCAAAAGTAGAACAAATTTCGCGGCTGGCTGCTATTGTATGAGCAATTGCTATTGTATTGCAATTGTATGAGACTATCGAAATTCATCTGTTGGCGATATGCTGCAGCAAATTAATCTAGAGCTCCTTCGTGTACGTCGAAAGATTGCCAGACTAAAACTGCTCTATCAGCCCGCCTAATGTTAATCGCCCGTGCTTTGTGAAGAATTTCATTGTCAAGTATTCCAAGTATTGCATTGGAGGCATGCCGCCCTGTAGTTCGCCCAGTACCTGAATACGCTTCCGCAGTGTGGGACCCCACTATGTCGAATATATTGCGCAAGTAGATTGAATTTCGCGGCTTGCTGCTATTGTATGAGCAACTGTTAATGTATAGCAGTTCTATGAGACTATCGATCTTTATCTGTTGGCGATATGTTGCATCAAATGAATCTAGAGCCCCTTTGTGAACGTCGATTGATTGCGACACCGAAACTGCTCTATCAACCCGTCTAACGTTAATCGCCCGTACTTTGTCAACTATTAAAGTATTACATTGGAGGCATGCCGCATTGCAGTTCGCTCAGTTCCTGAGTACGCTACTGCAGTGTGGGACCCACACTATGTCGAATATATTGCGCAACTAGAAAGAATTTCATGGCTGGCTGCTATTGTATGACCAATTGCTATTGTATAGCAATTGAATGAGACTATCGATCTTCATTTGTTGGCGATATGTTGCATCTAATGAATCTAGAGCCCCTTCGTGAACGTCGAAAGGTTGCGACACTGAACCTGCTCTATCAACCCGTCTAATCTTAATCGCCCGTACATTGTCAACTGTTCCAAGTATTACTTTGGAGGCATGCCGCATTGCAGTTCGCTCAGTCCATGAGTACGCTTCCGCACTGTGGGACCCACACTATGTTTAATATATTGCGCAACTAGAAAGAATTTCAAGTCTTGCTGCTATTGTATGATCAATTGCTATTATATATCAATTGTATGAGACTATCGATCTTCATCTGTTGGCGATATGTTGCATCTAATGAACCTATAGCCCCTTCGTGTACGTCGAAATGTTGCGACACTGAACCTGCTCTATCAACCCGTCTAATGTTAATCGCCCGTACTTTGTCAACTATTCCAAGTATTACATTGGAGGCATGCCGCATTGCAGTTCGCCAATTCCCTGAGTATGCTTCCGCAGTGTTTGACCCACACTACGTTTAATATATTGCGCAACTAGAAAGAATTTCACGGCTGGCTGCTATTGTATGATTAAATGCTATTGTATAGCAATTGTTTGAGACTAACGATCTTCATCTGTTGGCGATAAGTTGAATGTAATGAATCAAGAGCCCCTTGGTGTACGTCAAAAGATTGCGACGCTGAAACTGCTCTATCAACCCGTCTAATCTTTATCGCCCGTACATTGTCAACTATTCCAAATATTACATTGGAGGTATGCCGCGTTGCAGTTGGCTCAATCCCTGAGTACGCTTTCGCAGTGTGGGACCCTCACTATGTTGAATATATTGCGCAAGTAGAAAGAATTTCGCGGCTTGCTGCTGTTGTATGAGCAATTTTTATTGCATAGCAATTGTATGAGACTATCAATCTTCATCAGTTGTGCGATATGTTGCATCTAATGAATCTAGAGCCCCTTCGTGTACGTCGAAAGATTGCCAGACTAAAACTGCTCCATCAACCCCTCTAATGTTAATCGCCCGTACTTTGTCAAGTATTCCTTTGTCTCGTATTCCAAGTATTACATTGGATGCATGCAGCCCTGTAGTTCGCGCAGTACCTGTGTACGCAACCGCAGTGTGGGACCCCCACTATGTAGAATATATTGCGCAAGTAGAAAGAATTTCGCGGCTTGCTGCTATTGTATGAGCAACTGTTAATGTATAGCAGTTCTATGAGACTATCGATCTTTATCTGTTGGCGATATGTTGCATCAAATGAATCTAGAGCCCCTTTGTGAACGTCGATTGATTGCGACACCGAAACTGCTCTATCAACCCGTCTAACGTTAATCGCCCGTACTTTGTCAACTATTAAAGTATTACATTGGAGGCATGCCGCATTGCAGTTCGCTCAGTTCCTGAGTACGCTACTGCAGTGTGGGACCAACACTATGTCGAATATATTGCGCAACTAGAAAGAATTTCATGGCTGGCTGCTATTGTATGACCATTTGCTATTGTATAGCAATTGAATGAGACTATCGATCTTCATTTGTTGGCGATATGTTGCATCTAATGAATCTAGAGCCCCTTCGTGAACGTCGAAAGGTTGCGACACTGAACCTGCTCTATCAACCCGTCTAATCTTAATCGCCCGTACATTGTCAACTGTTCCAAGTATTACTTTGGAGGCATGCCGCATTGCAGTTCGCTCAGTCCCTGAGTACGCTTCCGCACTGAGGGACCCACACTATGTTTAATATATTGCGCAACTAGAAAGAATTTCAAGTCTTGCTGCTATTGTATGATCAATTGCTATTATATATCAATTGTATGAGACTATCGATCTTCATCTGTTGGCGATATGTTGCATCTAATGAACCTAGAGCCCCTTCGTGTACGTCGAAAGGTTGCGACACTGAACCTGCTCTATCAACCCGTCTAATGTTATTCGCCCGTACTTTGTCAACTATTCCAAGTATTACATTGGAGGCATGCCGCATTGCAGTTCGCCAATTCCCTGAGTATGCTTCCGCAGTGTTTGACCCACACTACGTTTAATATATTGCGCAACTAGAAAGAATTTCACGGCTGGCTGCTATTGTATGATTAAATGCTATTGTATAGCAATTGTTTGAGACTAACGATCTTCATCTGTTGGCGATATGATGAATCTAATGAATCTAGAGCCCCTTGGTGTACGTCAAAAGATTGCGACGCTGAAACTGCTCTATCAACCCGTCTAATCTTTATCGCCCGTACATTGTCAACTATTCCAAATATTACATTGGAGGTATGCCGCGTTGCAGTTGGCTCAATCCCTGAGTACGCTTTCGCAGTGTGGGACCCTCACTATGTTGAATATATTGCGCAAGTAGAAAGAATTTCGCGGCTTGCTGCTGTTGTATGAGCAATTTGTATTGCATAGCAATTGTATGAGACTATCAATCTTCATCAGTTGGCGATATGTTGCATCTAATGAATCTAGAGCCCCTTCGTGTACGTCGAAAGATTGCCAGACTAAAACTGCTCCATCAACCCCTCTAATGTTAATCGCCCGTACTTTGTCAAGTATTCCTTTGTCTCGTATTCCAAGTATTACATTGGAGGCATGCAGCCCTGTAGTTCGCGCAGTACCTGTGTACGCAACCGCAGTGTGGGACCCCCACTATGTAGAATATATTGCGCAAGTAGAAAGAATTTCGCGGCTTGCGGCTATTGTATGAGCAATTGCTATTGTAAAACAGTTCTACGAGACTATCGATCTTTATCTGTTGGCGATATGTGGCGGCAAATTAATCTAGAGCTCCTTCGTGTACGTCGAAAGATTGCCAGACTAAAACTGCTCTGTCAGCCCGTCTAATGTTAATCGCCCGTACTTTGTCAAGAATTCCATTGTCAAGTATTCCAAGTATTACATTGGAGGCATGCAGCCCTGTAGTTCGCGCAGTACCTGAGTACGCTTCCGCAGTGTGGGACCCCCACTACGTTGAATATATTGCACAAGTAGAAAGTATTTCGCGGCTTGCTGCTACTGTATGAGCAATTGCTATTGTATAGCAATTGTATGAGACTATCGATCTTCATCTGTTGGCGATATGTTGCAGCAAATTAATCTAGAGCTCCTTCGTGTACGTCGAAAGATTGCCAGACTAAAACTGCTCTGTCAGCCCGTCTAATGTTAATCACCCGTACTTTGTCAAGAATTCCATTGTCAAGTATTCCAAGTATTATATTGGAGGTATGCCGCATTGCAGATCTATTAGTCTCTGAGTACGCTTCCGGAGTGTGTAACCCACACTACGTTGAATATATTGCGTAGGTAGAAAGAATTTCGCGGCTGGCTGCTATTGTATGAGCAATTGCTATTGTATAGCAATTGTATGAGACTATCGATCTTCATGTGGTGGCGATATGTTGCATCTAACGAATCTAGAGCCCCTTCGTGTACGTCGAATGATTCCGACACTGAAACTGCTCTATCAACCCGTCTAATGTTAATCGCCTGTACTTTGTCAAGAATTCCAAGTATTACATTGGAGGCATGCCGCATTGCAGTTCGCTCAGTCTCTGAGTACGCTTCCGCAGTGTGGGACCCACACTACGTTGAATATATTGCGCAAGTAGAAAGAATTTCGCGGCTTGCTGCTATTGTATGAGCAATTGCTATTGTATAGCAATTGTATGAGACTATCGATCTTCATGTGGTGGCGATATGTTGCATCTAATGAATCTAGAGCCCCTTCGTGTACGTCGAAAGATTGGGACGCTGAAACTGCTTTATCAACCCGTCTAATGTTAATCGCCCGTACTTTGTCAAGAATTCCAAGTATCACATTGGAGGCATGCCGCATTGCAGTTCGCACAGTGTCTGAGTACGCTTCCGGATTCTGGGACCCACACTACGTTGAATATATTGCGTAAGTAGAAAGAATTTTGCGGCATGATGCTGTTGTATGACGAATTGCTATTGTATAGCAATTGTATGAGACTATCGATCTTCATCTGTTGGCGATATGCTGCATCTAATGAATCTAGAACCCCTTCATGTACGTCGAAAGATTGTGGCGCTGAAACTGCTCTATCAACACGTCTAATCTTAAACGCCCGTACATTGTCGACTGTTCCAAGTATTACTTTGGAGGCATGCCGCATTGCAGTTCGCTCAGTCCCTGAGTACGCTTCCGCAGTGTGGGACCCACACTATGTTTAATATATTGCGCAACTAGAAAGAATTTCAAGGCTGGCTGCTATTGTATGAGCAATTGCTATTGTATAGCAGTTCTATGAGACTATCGATCTTTATCTGTTGGCGATATGTTGCATCTGATGAATGTAGAGCCCCCTCGTGTCCGTCGAAAGATAGCGACACTGAAACTGCTCTATCAACACGTCTAATGTTAATCGCCCGTACTTTGTCAACTATTCCAAGTATTACATTGGAGGCATGCCGCATTCCATTTCGCCCAGTCCTTGAGTACGCTACTGCAGTGTGGGACCCACACTGCGTTGAATATATTGAACAAGTAGAAAGAATTTCACGGCTGGCTGCTATTGTATGACCAATTGCTATTGTATAGCAATTGTATGAGACTATCGATCTTCATATGTTGGCGATATGTTGCATCTAATGATTCTAGAGCCCCTTCGTGTACGTCGAAAGATTGCGACACTGAAACTGCTCTATCAACCCGTCTAATGTTAATCGCCCGTACTTTCTCAACTATTCCAAGTATTACATTGGAGGAATGCCGCATTGAAGTTCGCCAAGTCCCTGAGTACGGTTCCGCAGTGTGGGACCCACACTATGCTGAATATATTGCGCAACTTGAAAGAATTTCAAGGCTGGCGGCTATTGTATGACCAACTGCTATTGTATAGCAATTGTATGAGACTATCAATCTTCATCTGTTGGCGATATGTTGCATCTAATGAATCTAGAGCCCCTTCGTGTACGTCGAATGATTGTGACACTGAAACTGCTCTATCAACCCGTCTAATGTTAATCGCCCGTACTTTGTCAACTATTCCATGTATTACGTTGTAGGCATGCCGCATAGCAGTTCGCTCCGTCCCTGAGTCCGCTTCCGCAGTCTGGCACCCACACTACGTTGAATATATTGGGCAAGTAGTAAGAACTTCGCGCCTTGCTGCTATTGTATGAGCAATTGCTATTGTATAGCCATTGTATGAGACTATCGATCTTTATCTGCTGGCAATATGTTGCATCAAATGAATCTAGAGCCGCTTCGTGTACATCGAAAGATTACGACACTGAAACTGCTCTATCAACCCGTCTAATGTTAATCGCCCGTACTTTGTCATCTATTCCAAGTATTACATTGGAGGCATTCCGCATTGCAGTTCACCCAGTCCCTGAGTACGCTTCCTTAGTGTGGGACCCACACTATGCTGAATATATTGCGCAAGTAGAAAGAATTTCACGGCTGGCTGCTATTGTATGAGCAATTGCTATTGAATAGCAATTGTATGAGACTATCCATCTTCAACTGTTGGCGATATGTTGCATCTGATGAATGTAGATCCCCCTCGTGTCCGTCGAAAGATTGCGACACTGAAACTGCTCTATCAACAAGTCTACTGTTAATCGCCCGTACTTTGTCAACTATTCCAAGTATTACATTGGACGCATGCCGCATTGCAGTTGCTCAGTACCTGAGTACGCTACTGCAGTGTGGGACCCACACTACGTTGAATATATTGCACGAGTAGAAAGAATTTCACGGCTGGCTGCTATTGTATGACCAATTGCTATTGAATAGCAATTGTATGAGGCTATCGATCTTCATCTGTTGGCGATATGTTGCATCTAATGATTCTAGCGCCCCTTCGTGTACGTCGAAAGATTGCGACACTGAAACTGGTCTTTCAACCCGTCTAAAGTTAATCGCCCGTACTTTCTCAACTATTCCAAGTATTATATTGGAGGTATGCCGCATTACAGATCTATTAGTCCCTGAGTACGCTTCCGCAGTGTGGGACCCACACTGTGTTGAATATATTGCGCAAGTAGAAAGAATTTCGCGGCTTGCTGCTATTGTATGAGCAAATTTTATTGCATAGCAATTGTATGAGGCTGTCGATCTTCATCTGTTGGCGAAATGTTGCATCAAATGAATCTAGAGCCGCTTCGTGTACATCGAAAGATTGCGACACTGAAACTGCTCTATCAACCCGTCTAATGTTAATCGCCCGTACTTTGTCAACTATTTCAAGTATTACATTGGAGGCATTCCGCATTGAAGTTCACCCAGTCCCTGAGTACGCTTCCTTAGTGTGGGACCCACACTATGCTGAATATATTGCGCAAGTAGAAAGAATTTCATGGCTGGCTGCTATTGTATGAGCAATTGCTATTGAATAGCAATTGTATGAGACTATCCATCTTCATCTGTTAGCGCTATTTTGCATCTGATGAATGTAGAGCCCGCTCGTGTCCGTCGAAAGATTGCGACACTGAAACTGCTCTATCAACAAGTCTACTGTTAATCGCCCGTACATTGTCAACCATTCCAAGTATTACATTGGACGCATGCCGCATTGCAGTTCGCTCAGTACCTGAGTACGCTACTGCAGTGTGGGACCCACACTACGTTGAATATATTGCACAAGTAGAAAGAATTTCACGGCTGGCTGCTACTGTATGACCAGTTGCTATTGAATAGCAATTGTATGAGGCTATCGATCTTCATCTGTTGGCGATATGTTGCATCTAATGATTCTAGTGCCCCTTTGTGTACGTCGAAAGATTGCGACACTGAAACTGGTCTTTCAACCCGTCTAATGTTAATCGTCCGTACTTTCTCAACTATTCCAAGTATTACATTGGAGGCATGCCGCATTGCTGTTCGCCAAGTCCCTGAGTACGGTTCCGCAGTGTGGGACCCACACTATGCTGAATATATTGCGCAACTAGAAAGAATTTCACGGCTGGCGGCTAATGTATGAGCAATTGCTATTGTATAGCAATTGTATGAGACTATATATCTTCATCTGTTGGCGATGTGTTGCATCTAATGAATCTATAGCCCCTTCGTGTACGTCGAATGGTTGCGACACTGAAACTGCTCTATCAACCCGTCTAATGTTAATCGCCCGTACTTTGTCAACTTTTCCATGTATTACGTTGTAGGCATGCCGCATAGCAGTTCGCTCCGTCCCTGAGTACGCTTCCGCAGTCTGGCACCCACACTACGTTGAATATATTGCGCAAGTAGTAAGAATTTCGCGGCTTCCTGCTATTGTATGAGCTATTGCTATTGTATAGCAATTGTATGAGAATATCGATCTTCATCTGTTGGCGATATGTTGCATCTAATGAATCTAGAGCCCCTTCGTGTACGTCGAAAGATTGGGACACTGAAACTGCTCTATCAATCCGTCTGATGTTAATCGTCCGTACTTTGTCAAGTATTCCAAGTATTACATTGGAGGCATGCCGCATTGCAGTTCGCTCAGTCCCTGAGTACGCTACTGCAGTGTGGGGCCCACACAATGTCGAATATATTGCGCAACTAGAAAGAATTTCGCGGCTTGATGCTGTTGTATGACCAATTACTATTGTATCGCAATTGTATGAGACTATCGATCTTCATCTGTTGGCGATATGTTGCATCTAATGAATCTAGAGCCCCTTCGTGTACGTCGAAAGATTGCCAGACTAAAACTGTTGGCGACATGTTGCAGCAAATTAATCTGGAGCTCCTTCGTGTACGTCGAAAGATTGCCAGACTAAAACTTCTCTATCAGCCCGTCTAATGTTAATCGCCCGTACTTTGTCAAGAATTCCATTGTCAAGTATTCCATGTATTACATTGGAGGCATGCAGCCCTGTAGTTCACCCAGTACCTGAGTACGCTTCCGCAGTGTGGGACCCCCACTATGTTGAATATATTGCGCAAGTAGAAAGAATTTCGGGGCTTGCTGCTATTGTATGAGCAATTGCTCTTTTATCGCAAATCTATGAGACTATCGATCCTTATCTGCTGGCGATATGTTGTATCAAATGAGTCTAGAGCCGCTTCGTGTACATCGAAAGATTGCGACACTGAAACTGCTCTATAAACCCGTCTAATGTTAATCGCCCGTACTTTGTCAACTATTCCAAGTATTACATTGGAGGCATTCCGCATTGCAGTTCACCCAGTCCCTGAGCACGCTTCCTTAGTGTGGGACCCACACTATGCTGAATATATTGCGCAAGTAGAAAGAATTTCATGGCTGGCTGCTATTGTATGAGCAATTGCTATTGAATAGCAATTGTATGAGACCATCCATCTTCATCTGTTGGCGATATGTTGCATCTGATGAATGTAGAGCCCGCTCTTGTCCGTCGAAAGATTGCGACATTGAAACTGCTCTATCAACCCGTCTACTGTTAATCGCCCGTACTTTGTCAACTATTCCAAGTATTACATTGGACGCATACCGCATTGCATTTCGCTCAGTACCTGAGTACGCTACTGCAGTGTGGGACCCACACAACGTTGAATATATTGCCCAAGTAGAAAGAATTTCACGGCTGGCTGCTATTGTATGACCAATTACTATTGTATAGCAATTGTATGAGGCTATCGATCTTCATCTGTTGGCGATATGTTGCATCTAATGATTCTAGAGCCCCTTCGTGTAGGTCGAAAGATTGCGACACTGAAACTGGTCTTTCAACCCGTATAATGTTAATCGCCCGTACTTTCTCCACTATTCCAAGTATTACATTGGAGGCATGCCGCATTGCAGTTCGCGAATTCCCTGAGTACGGTTCCGCAGTGTGGGACCCACACTATGCTGAATATATTGCGCAACTAGAAAGAATTTCACGGCTGGCGGCTATTGTATGAGACTATCGATCTTCATCTGTTGGCGATATGTTGCATCTAATGAATCTAGAGCGCCTTCGTGTACGTCGAAAGATTGGGACACTGAAACTGCTCTATCAACCCGTCTGATGTTAGTCGTCCGTACTTTGTCAAGTATTCCAAGTATTACATTGGAGGCATGCCGCTTTGCAGTTCGCTCAGTCCCTGAGTACGCTACTGCAGTGTGGGACCCACACTATGTTGAATATATTGCGCAACTAGAAAGAAGTTCGCAGCTGGATGCTGTTGTATGACGAATTGCTATTTTATAGCAATTGTATGAGACGGTCGATCTTGATCTGTTGGCGATATATTGCATCTAATGAATCTAGAGCCCCTTCGTGTACGTCGAAGGATTGCCAGACTAAAACTGTTGGCGACATGTTGCAGCAAATTAATCTATAGCCCCTTCGTGTACGTCGAATGATTGCGACACTGAAACTGCTCTATCAACCCGCCTAATGTTAATCGCCCGTACTTTATCAACTATTCCATGTATTACGTTTAGGCATGCTGCATTGCAGTTCGCTCCGTCCCTGCGTACGCTTCCGCAGTCTGGCACCCACACTACGTTGAATATATTGCGCTGGTAGAAAGAACTTCGCGGCTTGCTGCTATTGTATGAGCAATTGCTATTGTATAGCAATTGTATGAGACTATCGATCGCCATCTGTTGGCGATATGTTGCATATAATGATTCTAGAGCCCCTTCGTGTACGTCGAAAGATTGCGACACTGAAACTGCTCTATCAACCCGTCTAATCTTAATCGCCTGTACTTTCTCAACTCTTCCAAGTATTACATTGGAGGCATGCCGCATTGCTTTTCGCCAAGTCCCTGAGTACGCTACTGCAGTGTGGGACCCACACTACGTTGAATATATTGCACAAGTAGAAAGAATTTCACGGCTGGCTGCTATTGTATGACCAATTGCTTTTGTATAGCAATTGTATGAGCCTATCGATCTTCATCTGTTGGCGATATGTTGCATCTAATGATTCTAGAGCCCCTTCGTGTACGTCGAAAGATTGCGACACTGAAACTGGTCTTTCAAACCGTCTAATGTTAATCGCCCGTACTTTCTCAACTATTCAAAGTATTACATTGGAGGCATCCCGCATTGCAGTTCGCAAAATCCCTGAGTACGGTTCCGCAGTGTGGGTCCCACACTATGCTGAATATATTGCGCAACTAGAAAGAATTTCACGGCTGGCGGCTATTGTATGACCAATTGCTATTGTATAGCAATTGTATGAGACTATCAATCTTCGTCTGTTGCCGATGTGTTGCATCTAATGAATCTATAGCCCCTTCGTGTACGTCAAATGATTGCGACACTGAAACTGCTCTATCAACCCGTCTAATGTTAATCGCCCGTACTTTATCAACTGTTCCATGTATTGCGTTGTAGGCATGCCGCATTGCAGTTCGCTCCGTCCCTGAGTACGCTTCCGGAGTGTGGGACCCACACTGTTTTTAATATAATGCGCAAGTAGAAAGAACTTCGCGGCTTGCTGCTATTGTATGAGCAATTGCTATTGTATAGCAATTGTATGAGACTATCGATCTTCATCTGTTGGCGATATGTTGCATCTAATGAATCTAGAGCGCCTTCGTGTACGTCGAAAGATTGGGACACTGAAACTGCTCTATCAAGCCGTCTGATGTTAGTCGTCCGTACTTTGTCAAGTATTCCAAGTATTACATTGGAGGCATGCCGCTTTGCAGTTCGCTCAGTCCCTGAGTACGCTACTGCAGTGTGGGACCCACACTATGTTGAATATATTGCGCAACTAGAAAGAAGTTCGCAGCTTGATGCTGTTGTATGACGAATTGCTATTGTATAGCAATTGTATGAGACTGTCGATCTTGATCTGTTGGCGATATATTGCATCTAATGAATCTAGAGCCCCTTCGTGTACGTCGAAGGATTGCCAGCCTAAAACTGTTGGCGACATGTTGCAGCGAATTAATCTATAGCCCCTTCGTGTACGTCGAATGATTGCGACACTGAAACTGCTCTATCAACCCGTCTAATGGTAATCGCCCGTACTTTATCAACTATTCCATGTATTACGTTTAGGCATGCCGCATTGCAGTTCTCTCCGTCCCTGAGTACGCTTCCGCAGTCTGGCACCCACACTACGTTGAATATATTGCGCTGGTAGAAAGAACTTCGCGGCTTGCTGCTATTGTATGAGCAATTGCTATTGTATAGCAATTGTGTGAGACTATCGATCGTCATCTGTTGGCGATATGTTGCATCTAATGATTCTAGAGCCCCTTCGTGTACGTCGAAAGATTGCGACACTGAAACTGCTCTATCAACCCGTCTAATGTTAATCGCCTGTACTTTCTCAACTATTCCAAGTATTACATTGGAGGCATGCCGCATTGCATTTCGCCAAGTCCCTGAGTACAGTTCCGCAGTGTGGGACCCACACTACGTTGAATATATTGCGCAAGTAGAAAGAACTTCGCGGCTTGCTGCAATTGTATGAGCAATTGCTATTGTATAGCAATTGTATGAGACTATCGATCTTCATCTGTTGGCGATATGTTGCATCTAATGAATCTAGAGCACCTTCGTGTACGTCGAAAGATTGGGACACTGAAACTGCTCTATCAACCCGTCTGATGTTAGTCGTCCGTACTTTGTCAAGTATTCCAAGTATTACATTGGAGGCATGCCGCTTTGCAGTTCGCTCCGTCCCTGAGTACGCTTCCGGAGTGTGGGACCCACACTGTTTTTAATATATTGCGCAAGTAGAAAGAACTTCGCGGCTTGCTGCTATTGTATGAGCAATTGCTATTGTATAGCAATTCTATGAGACTATCGATCTTCATCTGTTGGCGATATGCTGCAGCAAATTAATCTAGACCTCCTTCGTGTACGTCGAAAGATTGCCAGACTAAAACTGCTCTATCAGCCCGCGTAATGTTAATCGCCCGTACTTTGTGAAGAATTTCATTGTCAAGTATTCCAAGTATTACATTGGAGGCATGCCGCCCTGTAGTTTGCCCAGTACCTGAGTACGCTACCGCAGTGTGGGACCCAAACTACGTTGAATATATTGCACAAGTAGAACGAATTTCGCGGCTTGCTGCTATTGTATGAGCAATTGCTATTGCATAGCAATTGTATGAGACTATCGATCTTCATCTGTTGGCGATATGCTGCAGCAAATTAATCTAGAGCTCCTTCGTGTACGTCGAAAGAATGCCAGACTAAAACTGCTCTATCAGCCCGCCTAATGTTAATTGCCCGTACTTTGTGAAGAATTTCATTGTCATGTATTCCAAGTATTACATTGGAGGCATGCCGCCCTGTAGTTCGCCCAGTACCTGAGTACGCTACCGCAGTGTGGGACCCACACTACGTTGAATATATTGCACAAGTAGAACGAATTTCGCGGCTTGCTGCTATTGTATGAGCAATTGCTATTGTATAGCAATTGTATGAGACTATCGATCTTCATCTGTTGGCGATAAGCTGCATCAAATGAATCTAGAGCCCGATCGTTTACGTCGAAAGAGGGCGACACTAAAACTGCTCTACAACCCGTCTAATGTTAATCGCCCGTACTTTGTCAAGAATTCCAAGTATTACATTGGAGGCATGCCGCATTGCAGTTCTATTAGTCCCTGAGTACGCTTCCGGAGTGTGGGACCCACACTGTTTTTAATATATTGCGCAACTAGAAAGAATTTCGCGGCTTCCTGCTATTGTATGAGGTATTGCTATTGTACAGGTATTGTATGAGACTATCAATCTTCATCTGTTGGCGATATGTTGCATATAACAAATCTAGAGCCCCTTCGTGTAAGTCGAAAGATTGCGACACTAAAACTGCTCTATAAACCCCTCTAATGTTTATCGCCCGTACTTTCTCAACTATTCCAAGTATTACATTGGAGGCCTGCCGCATTGCAGTTCGCTCAGTCCCTGAGTACGCTTCCGCAGCGTGGGACCCACCCTATGTTGAATATATTGCGCAAGTAGAAAGAATTTTGCGGCTTGCTGCTATTGAATAAGAAATTGCTATTGTATAGCAATTTTATGAGACTCTCGATCTTGATCTCTTGGCGATATGTTGCATCTAATGAAATTAGAGCCCCTTCGTGTACGTAGAAAGATTGCGACACAAAAACTGCTCTATGAACCCGTCTAATGTTAATCGCCCGTACTTTGTCAAGTATTCCAAGTATTACATTGGAGGCATGCCGCATTGCAGTTCGCCCAGTACATGAGTACGCTACCGCAGTGTGGGACCCACACTACGTTGAATATATAGCACAAGTAGAACGAATTTCGCGGCTTGCTGCTATTGTATGCAATTGTATGAGACTATCGATCTTCATCTGTTGGCGATATGTTGCATCTAATGAATCTAGAGCCCCTTCATGTACGTCGAAAGATTGCGACACTAAAAATGCTCTATGAACCCGTCTAATGTTAATCGTCCGTACTTTGTCAAGTATTCCATGTATTACATTGGAGGCATGATCAATTGCAGTTCTATCAGTCCCTGAGTACGCTTCCGCAGAGTGGGACATCCACTATGTTGAATATATTGCGCAAGTAGAAATAATTTCGCGGATGGCTGCTATTCTATGAGCAATTGCTAGTGTATAGCAATTGTATGAGACTATCGATCTTCATGTGATGGCGATATGTTGCATCTGTTGAATCTAGAGCCCCTTCGTGTACGTCGAAAGATTGCGACACTGAAACTGCTCTATCAACGCGTCGAATGTTAATCGCCAGTACTTTGTCAAGTATTCCAAATATTACATTGGAGGCATGCCGCATTGCAGTTCTATCAGTCCCTGAGTACGCTTCCGGAGTGTGGGACCCACACTGGTTTTAATATATTGCGCAACTAGAAAGAATTTCGCGGCTTCCTGCTATTGTATGAGCTATTGCTATTGTAAAGCAATTGTATGAGAGTATCGATCTTCATGCGGTGGCGATATGTTGCATATAACGAATCTAGAGCCCCTTCGTGTAAGTCGAATGATTGTGACACTAAAACTGCTCTATCAACCAGTCTAATGTTAATCGTTTAAAAGAACGTCTTGCTGGGCAAGTTGGTACATCTTTGGATTACAGGCGCGACAACAGACAGACCACAAGGTAGATAAACGGGACGGAGCGCCACTCACAACTGATTTATTCAGAGGCACGACAAACATATATATACCAGCTGACACGCAAGGAATACTATCATGTTCCAATCTGATATGACAGCGAACGCGTGAAAAAATTGTTCTCTGCCCTATACAACGATATGGACGTGTCGCTGACACACATGCTTCTTTTCTTAGCAATAAAGAATGCTTCGATTAATTCCCTGGCTTTTGTGTCTTTACTTCTTGATAAAATTCGCACACCAGAAAAACATGGCTCACAAGAGCGTGACGGGCAAGACCTTATATGCTTAGGCAAATTTGGCCCTTCCTTATTTTGCTCCACATTTCTTTCATGTTCCCTGATTCGCTCATTAACGCAGCGTCCAGTTTGCCCTATATAGGAGCGGCCGCACGAGAGGGGGATGTCATAGACCACACCTTCGGTGCACTTCATGAATGATCGCCCATGTTTGGTGCCACACCCTCTCTCATCATTTCGTTCTCTTTCAATGCGAGAACAAAGGCTTCCGAGCTTTTTTGGGGCTGAGAAGACAAGCGGCACACCATGCCTGCTCGCAACCTTTTTCAAATTGTGGGATAACTTGTGCACATAGGGCACCACCACAGGTCGCACCACCTCTTCTCGAGGGACATCTTGGCCAGCTCTCACAGCCTTTCTTTTTATTTTCTGTAGTAGGCTTTCTGCGACCGCCGTTACGAGCGAACCAGGGAACCCGGCTGAAGACAGCCTAGCCAATTGGTTTTGGAAACTTAGTTGCATCTTGTGAGAGCATGATTTTCTAATGGCGGATTCGAGGCAGAGTGTAGCAATCCCCCTTTTTATTAGCTTGGAGTGAGCAGAATCATATGGAAGAAGCCCCTTTTTTGCGCGCGGAGCATACGCCCAACAAACCTGTTCCTCACAAAAATCAAAACTAACATCTAAAAATTGTAAAACATTACCTTCAGGAACTTCACAAGTAAAACTTAAGCCATTTCCATTTTGTCTAAATAAGGATAACACATCACGCACACTTTCTTCGAAGTTTAAACTTCCGTCCTTGGTAAGAATGATTAAAAAGTCGTCCACATATCTGAACACTTTAAAAACTTTGCTGGCTGGTAAAACCTGGTTCAAAACTTGATCCATTTGGGAAAGAAAAATATTACACAAAACCGGTGCAACACAGGAGCCTATACATATGCCAGCTTTTTGCAGAAAACACTGCTCGTCAAAAGTTACGAAGGTAGACTGTAAATAAAACTGTAAAAGGGTTAAAAAGTCGTCGATGGATACACCCGCAGTATTTTGAAAGGAAATAGGGTCTTTACTTTCAATACAATCTCTGACAGCAGTAAACAAGGCTTCGTGAGGAACAGAATAAAATAAATCCACAACATCTACCGAAAAGGCGCGTCCAACATCACGATGCGATTCAAAGAATTCACACACTTGATCGGACTTTTTGGTAAGAAAGGGGTCTTCTATATCAAGCTTACCCAACTTATCTAACAAGAACCGGCTAAGCAGCCTCTGCCATGACCCCTTTTCAGTAACGATAGTTCTAAAGGGCATACCTTGCTTGTGCGTTTTTACTGAAAAGAACACTTTTAATGCATTATTCTTGCATTTGGCAATCTGTTTGCTCAACTGGACTAAACCGAGCTGCTCACACATTGCAACAGCTCTGTTCTTAACTTTTGTCGCTTTCACTTTGACAGGCGAAAAATTCTTATCAATTGCCCGGGTTGCTCTTTCCGAGAAATTATTTTCCGATAAAACTACAAATCCACCTTCTTTATCTGCTTGTAAAAGCTTTAGGTTATTGTTCTTAAAGAAAGACACAATAGCTCGGGGTGAAGTTCCCTTATGCCGAACAGGTACCCGGTTACAGGATTTTAGCAGGCAGTCCACACCCTCAAGTAGACACTTTTCATGCTCCTCTGGATTGGCCTTACTGGCGATTCGACGATTGATGGCTATCAGTTCTTGAGGCGGCACTTGTGGTTCCAGTCCAAACTTGGGCCCCTTTTGAAGCACTGATGACACTTCCTCAGGAAGATGAATGTCCCCCACAACCACTAAACCTCCCCCACAATTCTTCTTCTTCATACTTCTTTCCTTTAGCAGCTTGTCTAACATGCACACCCAAAGTTGTTCAGTCATTTGGGAAGCTAAGGTCTTCACGGAGCGAAGATTTCTGTCAGCGAGCCAGGTAGGATATTGCTTTTGGCAGGATACACGTAGAAGATCATTTAGCAGGCGGATTTGACGCCATAACTCAGACCTGAGGATCCTACTTATCCGCTTCACATGCCCCCAGGAGGGTAGAATAGGCCGGAAAAGGGCACTATATAGGGCAAACTGGACGCTGCGTTAATGAGCGAATCAGGGAACATGAAAGAAATGTGGAGCAAAATAAGGAAGGGCCAAATTTGCCTAAGCATATAAGGTCTTGCCCGTCACGCTCTTGTGAGCCATGTTTTTCTGGTGTGCGAATTTTATCAAGAAGTAAAGACACAAAAGCCAGGGAATTAATCGAAGCATTCTTTATTGCTAAGAAAAGAAGCATGTGTGTCAGCGACACGTCCATATCGTTGTATAGGGCAGAGAACGATTTTTTCACGCGTTCGCTGTCATATCAGATTGGAACATGATAGTATTCCTTGCGTGTCAGCTGGTATATATATGTTTGTCGTGCCTCTGAATAAATCAGTTGTGAGTGGCGCTCCGTCCCGTTTATCTACCTTGTGGTCTGTCTGTTGTCGCGCCTGTAATCCAAAAATAATGTTAATCGCCCGTACTTTGTCAACTATTCCAAGTATTACATTGGAGGCATGCCGCATTGCAGTACGCTCAGTCCCTGAGTACGCTTCCGGAGAGTGGGACCCACACTATGTTGAATATATTGCGCAAGTAGAAAGAATTTTGCGGCTTGCTGCTATTGTATGAGCAATTGCTATTGCATAGCAATTGTATGAGACTATCGATCTTCATCTGTTGGCGATACGTTGCATCTAATGAATCTGGAGCCCCTTCGTGTACGTCGAAAGATTGCGACACTGAAACTGCTCTATCAACCCAACTAATGTTAATCGCTCCTACTTTGTCAACTATTCCAAGTATTACATTGGAGGCATGCCGCATTGCAGTTCGCCCATTCTCTGAGTACGCTTCCGCAGTGTAGGGCCCACACTACGTTGAATATATTGCAAACGTAGAACGAATTTCGCGGCTGGCTGCTATTGTACGAGCAATTGCTATTGTATAGCAATTGTATGAGCCTATCGATCTTCATCTGTTGGCGATATGTTGCATCTAATGATTCTAGAGCCCCTTCGTGTACGTCGAAAGATTGCGACACTGAAACTGGTCTTTCAAACCGTCTAATGTTAATCGCCCGTACTTTCTCAACTATTCAAAGTATTACATTGGAGGCATCCCGCATTGCAGTTCGCAAAATCCCTGAGTACGGTTCCGCAGTGTGGGTCCCACACTATGCTGAATATATTGCGCAACTAGAAAGAATTTCACGGCTGGCGGCAATTGTATGACCAATTGCTATTGTATAGCAATTGTATGAGACTATCAATCTTCGTCTGTTGCCGATGTGTTGCATCTAATGAATCTATAGCCCCTTCGTGTACGTCAAATGATTGCGACACTGAAACTGCTCTATCAACCCGTCTAATGTTAATCGCCCGTACTTTATCAACTGTTCCATGTATTGCGTTGTAGGCATGCCGCATTGCAGTTCGCTCCGTCCCTGAGTACGCTTCCGGAGTGTGGGACCCACACTGTTTTTAATATAATGCGCAAGTAGAAAGAACTTCGCGGCTTGCTGCTATTGTATGAGCAATTGCTATTGTATAGCAATTGTATGAGACTATCGATCTTCATCTGTTGGCGATATGTTGCATCTAATGAATCTAGAGCGCCTTCGTGTACGTCGAAAGATTGGGACACTGAAACTGCTCTATCAAGCCGTCTGATGTTAGTCGTCCGTACTTTGTCAAGTATTCCAAGTATTACATTGGAGGCATGCCGCTTTGCAGTTCGCTCAGTCCCTGAGTACGCTACTGCAGTGTGGGACCCACACTATGTTGAATATATTGCGCAACTAGAAAGAAGTTCGCAGCTGGATGCTGTTGTATGACGAATTGCTATTGTATAGCAATTGTATGAGACTGTCGATCTTGATCTGTTGGCGATATATTGCATCTAATGAATCTAGAGCCCCTTCGTGTACGTCGAAGGATTGCCAGCCTAAAACTGTTGGCGACATGTTGCAGCGAATTAATCTATAGCCCCTTCGTGTACGTCGCATGATTGCGACACTGAAACTGCTCTATCAACCCGTCTAATGGTAATCGCCCGTACTTTATCAACTATTCCATGTATTACGTTTAGGCATGCCGCATTGCAGTTCTCTCCGTCCCTGAGTACGCTTCCGCAGTCTGGCACCCACACTACGTTGAATATATTGCGCTGGTAGAAAGAACTTCGCGGCTTGCTGCTATTGTATGAGCAATTGCTATTGTATAGCAATTGTGTGAGACTATCGATCGTCATCTGTTGGCGATATGTTGCATCTAATGATTCTAGAGCCCCTTCGTGTACGTCGAAAGATTGCGACACTGAAACTGCTCTATCAACCCGTCTAATGTTAATCGCCTGTACTTTCTCAACTATTCCAAGTATTACATTGGAGGCATGCCGCATTGCATTTCGCCAAGTCCCTGAGTACAGTTCCGCAGTGTGGGACCCACACTACGTTGAATATATTGCGCAAGTAGAAAGAACTTCGCGGCTTGCTGCAATTGTATGAGCAATTGCTATTGTATAGCAATTGTATGAGACTATCGATCTTCATCTGTTGGCGATATGTTGCATCTAATGAATCTAGAGCACCTTCGTGTACGTCGAAAGATTGGGACACTGAAACTGCTCTATCAACCCGTCTGATGTTAGTCGTCCGTACTTTGTCAAGTATTCCAAGTATTACAT
Organism: Amblyomma americanum; assembly: GCA_030143305.2. NCBI lineage: Eukaryota > Metazoa > Arthropoda > Arachnida > Ixodida > Ixodidae > Amblyomma > Amblyomma americanum. The sequence goes on along the minus strand of JARKHS020036617.1, from coordinate 266,632 downwards.
TGGAGGCATGCCGCTTTGCAGTTCGCTCCGTCCCTGAGTACGCTTCCGGAGTGTGGGACCCACACTGTTTTTAATATATTGCGCAAGTAGAAAGAACTTCGCGGCTTGCTGCTATTGTATGAGCAATTGCTATTGTATAGCAATTCTATGAGACTATCGATCTTCATCTGTTGGCGATATGCTGCAGCAAATTAATCTAGACCTCCTTCGTGTACGTCGAAAGATTGCCAGACTAAAACTGCTCTATCAGCCCGCGTAATGTTAATCGCCCGTACTTTGTGAAGAATTTCATTGTCAAGTATTCCAAGTATTACATTGGAGGCATGCCGCCCTGTAGTTTGCCCAGTACCTGAGTACGCTACCGCAGTGTGGGACCCAAACTACGTTGAATATATTGCACAAGTAGAACGAATTTCGCGGCTTGCTGCTATTGTATGAGCAATTGCTATTGCATAGCAATTGTATGAGACTATCGATCTTCATCTGTTGGCGATATGCTGCAGCAAATTAATCTAGAGCTCCTTCGTGTACGTCGAAAGAATGCCAGACTAAAACTGCTCTATCAGCCCGCCTAATGTTAATTGCCCGTACTTTGTGAAGAATTTCATTGTCATGTATTCCAAGTATTACATTGGAGGCATGCCGCCCTGTAGTTCGCCCAGTACCTGAGTACGCTACCGCAGTGTGGGACCCACACTACGTTGAATATATTGCACAAGTAGAACGAATTTCGCGGCTTGCTGCTATTGTATGAGCAATTGCTATTGTATAGCAATTGTATGAGACTATCGATCTTCATCTGTTGGCGATAAGCTGCATCAAATGAATCTAGAGCCCGATCGTTTACGTCGAAAGAGGACGACACTAAAACTGCTCTACAACCCGTCTAATGTTAATCGCCCGTACTTTGTCAAGAATTCCAAGTATTACATTGGAGGCATGCCGCATTGCAGTTCTATTAGTCCCTGAGTACGCTTCCGGAGTGTGGGACCCACACTGTTTTTAATATATTGCGCAACTAGAAAGAATTTCGCGGCTTCCTGCTATTGTATGAGCTATTGCTATTGTACAGGTATTGTATGAGACTATCAATCTTCATCTGTTGGCGATATGTTGCATATAACAAATCTAGAGCCCCTTCGTGTAAGTCGAAAGATTGCGACACTAAAACTGCTCTATAAACCCCTCTAATGTTTATCGCCCGTACTTTCTCAACTATTCCAAGTATTACATTGGAGGCCTGCCGCATTGCAGTTCGCTCAGTCCCTGAGTACGCTTCCGCAGCGTGGGACCCACCCTATGTTGAATATATTGCGCAAGTAGAAAGAATTTTGCGGCTTGCTGCTATTGAATAAGAAATTGCTATTGTATAGCAATTTTATGAGACTCTCGATCTTGATCTCTTGGCGATATGTTGCATCTAATGAAATTAGAGCCCCTTCGTGTACGTAGAAAGATTGCGACACAAAAACTGCTCTATGAACCCGTCTAATGTTAATCGCCCGTACTTTGTCAAGTATTCCAAGTATTACATTGGAGGCATGCCGCATTGCAGTTCGCCCAGTACATGAGTACGCTACCGCAGTGTGGGACCCACACTACGTTGAATATATAGCACAAGTAGAACGAATTTCGCGGCTTGCTGCTATTGTATGCAATTGTATGAGACTATCGATCTTCATCTGTTGGCGATATGTTGCATCTAATGAATCTAGAGCCCCTTCATGTACGTCGAAAGATTGCGACACTAAAAATGCTCTATGAACCCGTCTAATGTTAATCGTCCGTACTTTGTCAAGTATTCCATGTATTACATTGGAGGCATGATCAATTGCAGTTCTATCAGTCCCTGAGTACGCTTCCGCAGAGTGGGACATCCACTATGTTGAATATATTGCGCAAGTAGAAATAATTTCGCGGATGGCTGCTATTCTATGAGCAATTGCTAGTGTATAGCAATTGTATGAGACTATCGATCTTCATGTGATGGCGATATGTTGCATCTGTTGAATCTAGAGCCCCTTCGTGTACGTCGAAAGATTGCGACACTGAAACTGCTCTATCAACGCGTCGAATGTTAATCGCCAGTACTTTGTCAAGTATTCCAAATATTACATTGGAGGCATGCCGCATTGCAGTTCTATCAGTCCCTGAGTACGCTTCCGGAGTGTGGGACCCACACTGGTTTTAATATATTGCGCAACTAGAAAGAATTTCGCGGCTTCCTGCTATTGTATGAGCTATTGCTATTGTAAAGCAATTGTATGAGAGTATCGATCTTCATGCGGTGGCGATATGTTGCATATAACGAATCTAGAGCCCCTTCGTGTAAGTCGAATGATTGTGACACTAAAACTGCTCTATCAACCAGTCTAATGTTAATCGTTTAAAAGAACGTCTTGCTGGGCAAGTTGGTACATCTTTGGATTACAGGCGCGACAACAGACAGACCACAAGGTAGATAAACGGGACGGAGCGCCACTCACAACTGATTTATTCAGAGGCACGACAAACATATATATACCAGCTGACACGCAAGGAATACTATCATGTTCCAATCTGATATGACAGCGAACGCGTGAAAAAATCGTTCTCTGCCCTATACAACGATATGGACGTGTCGCTGACACACATGCTTCTTTTCTTAGCAATAAAGAATGCTTCGATTAATTCCCTGGCTTTTGTGTCTTTACTTCTTGATAAAATTCGCACACCAGAAAAACATGGCTCACAAGAGCGTGACGGGCAAGACCTTATATGCTTAGGCAAATTTGGCCCTTCCTTATTTTGCTCCACATTTCTTTCATGTTCCCTGATTCGCTCATTAACGCAGCGTCCAGTTTGCCCTATATAGGAGCGGCCGCACGAGAGGGGGATGTCATAGACCACACCTTCGGTGCACTTCATGAATGATCGCCCATGTTTGGTGCCACACCCTCTCTCATCATTTCGTTCTCTTTCAATGCGAGAACAAAGGCTTCCGAGCTTTTTTGGGGCTGAGAAGACAAGCGGCACACCATGCCTGCTCGCAACCTTTTTCAAATTGTGGGATAACTTGTGCACATAGGGCACCACCACAGGTCGCACCACCTCTTCTCGAGGGACATCTTGGCCAGCTCTCACAGCCTTTCTTTTTATTTTCTGTAGTAGGCTTTCTGCGACCGCCGTTACGAGCAAACCAGGGAACCCGGCTGAAGACAGCCTAGCCAATTGGTTTTGGAAACTTAGTTGCATCTTGTGAGAGCATGATTTTCTAATGGCGGATTCGAGGCAGAGTGTAGCAATCCCCCTTTTTATTAGCTTGGAGTGAGCAGAATCATATGGAAGAAGCCCCTTTTTTGCGCGCGGAGCATACGCCCAACAAACCTGTTCCTCACAAAAATCAAAACTAACATCTAAAAATTGTAAAACATTACCTTCAGGAACTTCACAAGTAAAACTTAAGCCATTTCCATTTTGTCTAAATAAGGATAACACATCACGCACACTTTCTTCGAAGTTTAAACTTCCGTCCTTGGTAAGAATGATTAAAAAGTCGTCCACATATCTGAACACTTTAAAAACTTTGCTGGCTGGTAAAACCTGGTTCAAAACTTGATCCATTTGGGAAAGAAAAATATTACACAAAACCGGTGCAACACAGGAGCCTATACATATGCCAGCTTTTTGCAGAAAACACTGCTCGTCAAAAGTTACGAAGGTAGACTGTAAATAAAACTGTAAAAGGGTTAAAAAGTCGTCGATGGATACACCCGCAGTATTTTGAAAGGAAATAGGGTCTTTACTTTCAATACAATCTCTGACAGCAGTAAACAAGGCTTCGTGAGGAACAGAATAAAATAAATCCACAACATCTACCGAAAAGGCGCGTCCAACATCACGATGCGATTCAAAGAATTCACACACTTGATCGGACTTTTTGGTAAGAAAGGGGTCTTCTATATCAAGCTTACCCAACTTATCTAACAAGAACCGGCTAAGCAGCCTCTGCCATGACCCCTTTTCAGTAACGATAGTTCTAAAGGGCATACCTTGCTTGTGCGTTTTTACTGAAAAGAACACTTTTAATGCATTATTCTTGCATTTGGCAATCTGTTTGCTCAACTGGACTAAACCGAGCTGCTCACACATTGCAACAGCTCTGTTCTTAACTTTTGTCGCTTTCACTTTGACAGGCGAAAAATTCTTATCAATTGCCCGGGTTGCTCTTTCCGAGAAATTATTTTCCGATAAAACTACAAATCCACCTTCTTTATCTGCTTGTAAAAGCTTTAGGTTATTGTTCTTAAAGAAAGACACAATAGCTCGGGGTGAAGTTCCCTTATGCCGAACAGGTACCCGGTTACAGGATTTTAGCAGGCAGTCCACACCCTCAAGTAGACACTTTTCATGCTCCTCTGGATTGGCCTTACTGGCGATTCGACGATTGATGGCTATCAGTTCTTGAGGCGGCACTTGTGGTTCCAGTCCAAACTTGGGCCCCTTTTGAAGCACTGATGACACTTCCTCAGGAAGATGAATGTCCCCCACAACCACTAAACCTCCCCCACAATTCTTCTTCTTCATACTTCTTTCCTTTAGCAGCTTGTCTAACATGCACACCCAAAGTTGTTCAGTCATTTGGGAAGCTAAGGTCTTCACGGAGCGAAGATTTCTGTCAGCGAGCCAGGTAGGATATTGCTTTTGGCAGGATACACGTAGAAGATCATTTAGCAGGCGGATTTGACGCCATAACTCAGACCTGAGGATCCTACTTATCCGCTTCACATGCCCCCAGGAGGGTAGAATAGGCCGGAAAAGGGCACTATATAGGGCAAACTGGACGCTGCGTTAATGAGCGAATCAGGGAACATGAAAGAAATGTGGAGCAAAATAAGGAAGGGCCAAATTTGCCTAAGCATATAAGGTCTTGCCCGTCACGCTCTTGTGAGCCATGTTTTTCTGGTGTGCGAATTTTATCAAGAAGTAAAGACACAAAAGCCAGGGAATTAATCGAAGCATTCTTTATTGCTAAGAAAAGAAGCATGTGTGTCAGCGACACGTCCATATCGTTGTATAGGGCAGAGAACGATTTTTTCACGCGTTCGCTGTCATATCAGATTGGAACATGATAGTATTCCTTGCGTGTCAGCTGGTATATATATGTTTGTCGTGCCTCTGAATAAATCAGTTGTGAGTGGCGCTCCGTCCCGTTTATCTACCTTGTGGTCTGTCTGTTGTCGCGCCTGTAATCCAAAAATAATGTTAATCGCCCGTACTTTGTCAACTATTCCAAGTATTACATTGGAGGCATGCCGCATTGCAGTACGCTCAGTCCCTGAGTACGCTTCCGGAGAGTGGGACCCACACTATGTTGAATATATTGCGCAAGTAGAAAGAATTTTGCGGCTTGCTGCTATTGTATGAGCAATTGCTATTGCATAGCAATTGTATGAGACTATCGATCTTCATCTGTTGGCGATACGTTGCATCTAATGAATCTGGAGCCCCTTCGTGTACGTCGAAAGATTGCGACACTGAAACTGCTCTATCAACCCAACTAATGTTAATCGCTCCTACTTTGTCAACTATTCCAAGTATTACATTGGAGGCATGCCGCATTGCAGTTCGCCCATTCTCTGAGTACGCTTCCGCAGTGTAGGGCCCACACTACGTTGAATATATTGCAAACGTAGAACGAATTTCGCGGCTGGCTGCTATTGTACGAGCAATTGCTATTGTATAGCAAATGTATGAGACTATCGATCTTCATCTGTTGGCGACATGCTCCATCAAATGAATCTAGAGCCCGTTCGTTTACGTCGAAAGAATGCGACACTAAAACTGCTCTATCAACCCGTCTAATGTTAATCGCCCGTACGTTGTCAAGTATTCCAAGTATTACATTGGAGGCATGCCGCATTGCAGTACGCTCAGTCCCTGAGTACGCTTCCGGAGTGTGGGACCGACACTATGTTGAATATATTGCGCAAGTAGAAAGAATTTCGCGGCTTGCTGCTATTGTATGAGCAATTGCTATTGCATAGCAATAGCATGAGACTATCGATCTTCATCTGTTGGCGATATGTTGCATTTAATGAACCTAGAGCCCCTTCGTGTACGTCGAAAGGTTGCGACACTGAACCTGCTCTATCAACCCGTCTAATGTTAATCGCCCGTACTTTGTCAACTATTCCAAGTATTACATTGGAGGCATGCCGCATTGCAGTTCGCCAATTCCCTGGGTACGCTTCCGCAGCGTGGGACCCACACTACGTTTAATATATTGCGCAACTAGAAAAATTTCACGGCTGGCTGCTATTCTATGACCAATTGCTGTTGTATAGCAACTGTATGAGACTATCGATCTTCATCTGTTGTAGATATGTTGCATTTATTGAATCTAGAGCCCCTTCGTGTACGTCAAAAGATTGCGACACCTGAAACTGCTCTATCAACCCGTGTAATGTTAATCGCCCGTACTTTGTCAACTATTCCAAGTATTACATTTGAGGCATGCCGCATTGTAGTTCGCCCAGTCGCTGAGTACGTTTCCGCAGTCTGGGACCCACACTATGTTGAATATATTGCGCAACTAGAAAAAATTTCGCAGCTAGTTGCTACTGTATGACTAATTGCTATTGTATATCAATTGTATGAGACTATCGATCTTCATGTGTTGGCGATATGTTGCATCTAATGAATCTAGAGCCCCTTCGTGTACGTCGAAAGATTCCCAGACTAAAACTGCTCCATCAACCCCTCTAATGTTAATCGCCCGTACTTTGTCAAGTATTCCTTTGTCTCGTATTCCAAGTATTACATTGGAGGCATGCAGCCCTGTAGTTCGCGTAGTACCTGAGTACGCTTCCGCAGTGTGGGACCCCCACTACGTTAAATATATTGCACAAGTAGTAAGAATTTCGCGGCTTGCTGCTATTGTATGAGCAAATGCTATTGTATAGCAGTTCTATGAGACTATCGACCTTTATCTGTTGGCGATATGTTGCATCAAATGAATTTAGAGCGCAATCGTGTACATCGAAAGATTGCGACACTAAAACTGCTCTATCAACCCGTCCAATGTTAATCGCCCGTACTTTGTCCAGTATTCCAAGTATTATATTGGAGGTACGCCGCATTGCAGATCTATCAGTCCCTGAGTACGCTTTCGGAGTGTGGGACCCACACTACGTTGAATATATTGCGTAAGTAGAAAGAATTTCGCGGCTGGCTGCTATTGTATGAGCAATTGCTATTGCATAGCAATAGCATGAGACTATCGATCTTCATCTGTTGGCGATATGTTGCATTTAATGAATCTAGAGCCCCTTCGTGTACGTCGAAAGATTGCGACACTAAAAATGCTCTATGAACCCGTCTAATCTTAATCGCCCGTACATTGTCAACTGTTCCAAGTATTACTTTGGAGGCATGCCGCATTGCATTTCGCTCAGTCCCTGAATACGCTTCCGCAGTGTGGGACCAACACTATGTTTAATATATTGCGCAACTAGAAAGAATTTCACAGCTCGCTGCTATTGTATGATTAATTGCTATTGTATAGCAATTGTATAAGACTATCGATCTTCATCTGTTGGCGATATGTTGCATTTAATGAATTTAGAGCCCCTTGGTGTACGTCGAAAGATTGCGAGGCTGAAACTGCTCTATCAACCCGTCTAATCTTAATCGCCCGTACATTGTCAACTATTCCAAATATTACATTGGAGGTATGCCGCGTTGCAGTTGGCTCAGTCCCTGAGTACGCTTTCGCAGTGTGGGACCCTCACTATGTTGAATATATTGCGCAAGTAGAAAGAATTTCGCGACTTGCTGCTGTTGTATGAGCAATTTTTATTGCATAGCAATTGTATGAGACTATCGATCTTCATCTGTTGGCGATATGTTGCATCTAACGAATCTAGAGCCCCTTCGTGTACGTCGAATGATTGCGACACTGAAATTGCTCTATCAACCCGTCTAATGTTAATCGCCCGTACTTTGTCAAGAATTCCAAGTATTACATTGGACGCATGCCGCATATCAGTTCGCTCAGTACCTGAGTACGCTACTGCAGTGTGGGACCCACACTATGTTGAATATATTGCGCAAGTAGAAAGAATTTCGCGGCTTGCTGCTATTGTATGAGCAAATTTTATTGCATAGCAATTGTATGAGACTGTCGATCTTCATCTGTTGGCGATATGTTGCATCTAACGAATCTAGAGCCCCTTCGTGTACGTCGAATGATTGCGACACTGAAATTGCTCTATCAACCCGTCTAATGTTAATCGCCCGTACTTTGTCAAGAATTCCAAGTATTACATTGGACGCATGCCGCATATCAGTTCGCTCAGTACCTGAGTACGCTACTGCAGTGTGGGACCCACACTATGTTGAATATATTGCGCAAGTAGAAAGAATTTCGCGGCTTGCTGCTATTGTATGAGCAATTGCTATTGCATAGCAATAGCATGAGACTATCGATCTTCATCTGTTGGCGATATGTTGCATTTAATGAACCTAGAGCCCCTTCGTGTACGTCGAAAGGTTGCGACACTGAACCTGCTCTATCAACCCGTCTAATGTTAATCGCCCGTACTTTGTCAACTATTCCAAGTATTACATTGGAGGCATGCCGCATTGCAGTTCGCCAATTCCCTGGGTACGCTTCCGCAGCGTGGGACCCACACTACGTTTAATATATTGCGCAACTAGAAAAATTTCACGGCTGGCTGCTATTCTATGACCAATTGCTGTTGTATAGCAACTGTATGAGACTATCGATCTTCATCTGTTGTAGATATGTTGCATTTATTGAATCTAGAGCCCCTTCGTGTACGTCAAAAGATTGCGACACCTGAAACTGCTCTATCAACCCGTGTAATGTTAATCGCCCGTACTTTGTCAACTATTCCAAGTATTACATTTGAGGCATGCCGCATTGTAGTTCGCCCAGTCGCTGAGTACGTTTCCGCAGTCTGGGACCCACACTATGTTGAATATATTGCGCAACTAGAAAAAATTTCGCAGCTAGTTGCTACTGTATGACTAATTGCTATTGTATATCAATTGTATGAGACTATCGATCTTCATGTGTTGGCGATATGTTGCATCTAATGAATCTAGAGCCCCTTCGTGTACGTCGAAAGATTCCCAGACTAAAACTGCTCCATCAACCCCTCTAATGTTAATCGCCCGTACTTTGTCAAGTATTCCTTTGTCTCGTATTCCAAGTATTACATTGGAGGCATGCAGCCCTGTAGTTCGCGTAGTACCTGAGTACGCTTCCGCAGTGTGGGACCCCCACTACGTTAAATATATTGCACAAGTAGTAAGAATTTCGCGGCTTGCTGCTATTGTATGAGCAAATGCTATTGTATAGCAGTTCTATGAGACTATCGACCTTTATCTGTTGGCGATATGTTGCATCAAATGAATTTAGAGCGCAATCGTGTACATCGAAAGATTGCGACACTAAAACTGCTCTATCAACCCGTCCAATGTTAATCGCCCGTACTTTGTCCAGTATTCCAAGTATTATATTGGAGGTACGCCGCATTGCAGATCTATCAGTCCCTGAGTACGCTTCCGGAGTGTGGGACCCACACTACGTTGAATATATTGCGTAAGTAGAAAGAATTTCGCGGCTGGCTGCTATTGTATGAGCAATTGCTATTGCATAGCAATAGCATGAGACTATCGATCTTCATCTGTTGGCGATATGTTGCATTTAATGAATCTAGAGCCCCTTCGTGTACGTCGAAAGATTGCGACACTAAAAATGCTCTATGAACCCGTCTAATCTTAATCGCCCGTACATTGTCAACTGTTCCAAGTATTACTTTGGAGGCATGCCGCATTGCATTTCGCTCAGTCCCTGAATACGCTTCCGCAGTGTGGGACCAACACTATGTTTAATATATTGCGCAACTAGAAAGAATTTCACAGCTCGCTGCTATTGTATGATTAATTGCTATTGTATAGCAATTGTATAAGACTATCGATCTTCATCTGTTGGCGATATGTTGCATTTAATGAATTTAGAGCCCCTTGGTGTACGTCGAAAGATTGCGAGGCTGAAACTGCTCTATCAACCCGTCTAATCTTAATCGCCCGTACATTGTCAACTATTCCAAATATTACATTGGAGGTATGCCGCGTTGCAGTTGGCTCAGTCCCTGAGTACGCTTTCGCAGTGTGGGACCCTCACTATGTTGAATATATTGCGCAAGTAGAAAGAATTTCGCGACTTGCTGCTGTTGTATGAGCAATTTTTATTGCATAGCAATTGTATGAGACTATCGATCTTCATCTGTTGGCGATATGTTGCATCTAACGAATCTAGAGCCCCTTCGTGTACGTCGAATGATTGCGACACTGAAATTGCTCTATCAACCCGTCTAATGTTAATCGCCCGTACTTTGTCAAGAATTCCAAGTATTACATTGGACGCATGCCGCATATCAGTTCGCTCAGTACCTGAGTACGCTACTGCAGTGTGGGACCCACACTATGTTGAATATATTGCGCAAGTAGAAAGAATTTCGCGGCTTGCTGCTATTGTATGAGCAAATTTTATTGCATAGCAATTGTATGAGACTGTCGATCTTCATCTGTTGGCGATATGTTGCATCTAACGAATCTAGAGCCCCTTCGTGTACGTCGAATGATTGCGACACTGAAATTGCTCTATCAACCCGTCTAATGTTAATCGCCCGTACTTTGTCAAGAATTCCAAGTATTACATTGGACGCATGCCGCATATCAGTTCGCTCAGTACCTGAGTACGCTACTGCAGTGTGGGACCCACACTATGTTGAATATATTGCGCAAGTAGAAAGAATTTCGCGGCTTGCTGCTATTGTATGAGCAAATTTTATTGCATAGCAATTGTATGAGACTGTCGATCTTCATCTGTTGGCGAAATGTTATATCAAATGAATCTAGAGCCGCTTCGTGTACATCGAAAGATTGCGACACTGAAACTGCTCTATCAACCCGGCTAATGTTAATCGCCCGTACGTTGTCAAGTATTCCAAGTATTACATTGGAGGCATGCCGCATTGCAGTACGCTCAGTCCCTGAGTACGCTTCCGGAGTGTGGGACCGACACTATGTTGAATATATTGCGCAAGTAGAAAGAATTTCGCGGCTTGCTGCTATTGTATGAGCAATTGCTATTGCATAGCAATAGCATGAGACTATCGATCTTCATCTGTTGGCGATATGTTGCATTTAATGAACCTAGAGCCCCTTCGTGTACGTCGAAAGGTTGCGACACTGAACCTGCTCTATCAACCCGTCTAATGTTAATCGCCCGTACTTTGTCAACTATTCCAAGTATTACATTGGAGGCATGCCGCATTGCAGTTCGCCAATTCCCTGGGTACGCTTCCGCAGCGTGGGACCCACACTACGTTTAATATATTGCGCAACTAGAAAAATTTCACGGCTGGCTGCTATTCTATGACCAATTGCTGTTGTATAGCAACTGTATGAGACTATCGATCTTCATCTGTTGTAGATATGTTGCATTTATTGAATCTAGAGCCCCTTCGTGTACGTCAAAAGATTGCGACACCTGAAACTGCTCTATCAACCCGTGTAATGTTAATCGCCCGTACTTTGTCAACTATTCCAAGTATTACATTTGAGGCATGCCGCATTGTAGTTCGCCCAGTCGCTGAGTACGTTTCCGCAGTCTGGGACCCACACTATGTTGAATATATTGCGCAACTAGAAAAAATTTCGCAGCTAGTTGCTACTGTATGACTAATTGCTATTGTATATCAATTGTATGAGACTATCGATCTTCATGTGTTGGCGATATGTTGCATCTAATGAATCTAGAGCCCCTTCGTGTACGTCGAAAGATTCCCAGACTAAAACTGCTCCATCAACCCCTCTAATGTTAATCGCCCGTACTTTGTCAAGTATTCCTTTGTCTCGTATTCCAAGTATTACATTGGAGGCATGCAGCCCTGTAGTTCGCGTAGTACCTGAGTACGCTTCCGCAGTGTGGGACCCCCACTACGGTAAATATATTGCACAAGTAGTAAGAATTTCGCGGCTTGCTGCTATTGTATGAGCAATTGCTATTGTATAGCAGTTCTATGAGACTATCGACCTTTATCTGTTGGCGATATGTTGCATCAAATGAATTTAGAGCGCAATCGTGTACATCGAAAGATTGCGACACTAAAACTGCTCTATCAACCCGTCCAATGTTAATCGCCCGTACTTTGTCCAGTATTCCAAGTATTATATTGGAGGTACGCCGCATTGCAGATCTATCAGTCCCTGAGTACGCTTCCGGAGTGTGGGACCCACACTACGTTGAATATATTGCGTAAGTAGAAAGAATTTCGCGGCTGGCTGCTATTGTATGAGCAATTGCTATTGCATAGCAATAGCATGAGACTATCGATCTTCATCTGTTGGCGATATGTTGCATTTAATGAATCTAGAGCCCCTTCGTGTACGTCGAAAGATTGCGACACTAAAAATGCTCTATGAACCCGTCTAATCTTAATCGCCCGTACATTGTCAACTGTTCCAAGTATTACTTTGGAGGCATGCCGCATTGCATTTCGCTCAGTCCCTGAATACGCTTCCGCAGTGTGGGACCAACACTATGTTTATTATATTGCGCAACTAGAAAGAATTTCACAGCTGGCTGCTATTGTATGATTAATTGCTATTGTATAGCAATTGTATAAGACTATCGATCTTCATCTGTTGGCGATATGTTGCATTTAATGAATTTAGAGCCCCTTGGTGTACGTCGAAAGATTGCGAGGCTGAAACTGCTCTATCAACCCGTCTAATCTTAATCGCCCGTACATTGTCAACTATTCCAAATATTACATTGGAGGTATGCCGCGTTGCAGTTGGCTCAGTCCCTGAGTACGCTTTCGCAGTGTGGGACCCTCACTATGTTGAATATATTGCGCAAGTAGAAAGAATTTCGCGACTTGCTGCTGTTGTATGAGCAATTTTTATTGCATAGCAATTGTATGAGACTATCGATCTTCATCTGTTGGCGATATGTTGCATCTAACGAATCTAGAGCCCCTTCGTGTACGTCGAATGATTGCGACACTGAAATTGCTCTATCAACCCGTCTAATGTTAATCGCCCGTACTTTGTCAAGAATTCCAAGTATTACATTGGACGCATGCCGCATATCAGTTCGCTCAGTACCTGAGTACGCTACTGCAGTGTGGGACCCACACTATGTTGAATATATTGCGCAAGTAGAAAGAATTTCGCGGCTTGCTGCTATTGTATGAGCAAATTTTATTGCATAGCAATTGTATGAGACTGTCGATCTTCATCTGTTGGCGAAATGTTGCATCAAATGAATCTAGAGCCGCTTCGTGTACATCGAAAGATTGCGACACTGAAACTGCTCTATCAACCCGTCTAATGTTAATCGCCCGTACTTTGTCAACTATTCCAAGTATTACATTGGACGCATGCCGCATTGCAGTTCGCTCAGTCCCTGAGTACGCTTCCGCAGTGTGGGACCCACACTATGTTGAATATATTGCGCAAGTAGAAAGAATTTCGCGGCTTGCTGCTATTGTATGAGCAACTGCTATTGTATAGCAATTGTATGAGACTATCGATCTTCATGTGGTGGCGATATGTTGCATCTAATGAATCTAGAGCCCCTTCGTGTACGTAGAAAGATTGGGACGCTGAAACTGCTTTATCAACCCGTCTAATGTTAATCGCCCGTACTTTGTCAAGAATTCCAAGTATTACATTGGAGGCATGCCGCATTGCAGTTCGCACAGTCCCTGAGTACGCTTCTGCATTCTGGCACCCACACTACGTTGAATATTGTTACGCACGCCGGTAGGACGTTCAGTCCCTGGCAGAACAGTACCTGGCGAGCACACTGGGCAGAGCGTAGCCGGCAGGGCCTAGCCCCGAGCAGAGGCAGACGAAGTCCAGCGCGCGACAAAGGTCGAAGACAGACCGAACGGGGGAGACGGTAGCGTGATGACTAAACTAAGTGCGGCATTGCCCCTCTCCTCTGGAAAGGCATCGACTCGATGCCTGACAGTGAGGGGGAGCCACGTGTTGGTGTTAACAGAATCCCAGGCACCGAACGTGGTGAGAGTTGTCCTAGCGGGCATGGTATGGCTTGAGTCTTGCGACGTGCACAATTTCGGATGTCGGCGGGCGTCTGGAAGAACGAACACTCCCTTGCGGGCGCACTTCATACGTAACGTCGCTGAGTTGGCGGAGTACCTCGTAGGGGCCGAAGTAACGGCGCAAAAGCTTCTCGGAGCGACCGCGCAGACGGATGGGGCTCCAAACCCACACTTGATCGCCAGGCTGGAAAATGACATCACGGTGACGGAGGTTATAGCGGTGAGCATCGACTTCTTGCCGCACGCGGGTTCGTTGCCGAGCCAGCCGGCGGGCAGCCTCTGCATGGCGAACGAATGCATCAGCGTCGGCAACGGATGGGCGGGCAATATCGGGCAACAACATCGTGTCCAATATAGTCACGACTTCACGTCCGTGTACCAAACGAAATGGCGTGAACCCCGTCGTCTCTTGAAGGGCAGTATTGTAGGCAAACGTGACGTACGGAAGGATTTCGTCCCAGTTCCTATGGTCGTCGTCGACGTACATAGAAATCATATCAGCGATAGTCTTATTGAGGCGCTCGGTTAGGCCGTTGGTTTGAGGATGGTAAGCTGAGGTCTTACGATGAACTGCCACTGAGCCGCATAACTTCCTGAGTAAGCGTGGACGTGAACGCTGTGCCTCGGTCAGTTAAAACAACATAAGGGGCGCCATGGCGGAGGACTATGCTGATGATGAAAAAGTCAGCAATTTCAGCAGCAGTGGCGCGGGGAAGGGCTTTCGTCTCACAATACCGGGTGAGGTAGTCGGCGGCAACCGCAATATACCGGTTACCCGATGATGACGTGGGAAATGGGCCCAGTAAGTCCATGCCGACTTGGTGGAAAGGAATTCTCGGCGGAGCAATGGGTTGGAGCAAGCCAGCCGGCTTGAAAGGTGGTTTCTTCCGACGTTGACACTCGCGGCAGGTACGTACATAACGCTTGACAGTCGCATAAAGCCTGGGCCAGTAATAACGGTGACGAACTCGTGCCATCGTTCGAGAAAACCCGAGGTGGCCGGAAGGAAGCTCGTCGTGGCATGCCTGCAAAACGTCAGTGCGGAGCGCCGTTGGAACCACGAGCAGGTAATCAGAGTCCGTCGGGGCGTAATTTCGTTTGTAGAGGACGCCATCTCGCAAGCAAAACGACGACAAGCCACGCGCGAATAGACGAGGCGGTAACGAGGCGGTACCCTCAAGATAATCGATGAGTGGTCGCAATTCCGTGTCGTCCCTCTGGTGTTGAGCGAGGTCGGACGTGGTCAGAGCACCAATAAAGAAGGGGTCATCTTCGAGGTCATCAGAGCTGGACGGGATAGGAGCACGGGACAAGCAGTCTGTATCGCTGTGTTTGTTGCCCGACCTGTAGACAACTGTGACATCAAATTCTTGCAAGCGAAGGCTCCAACGAGCTAGCCGGCCTGAGGGGTCTTTAAGATTCGCGAGCCTGCACAGTGAGTGGTGGTCACTCACGACCCGAAACGCGCGACCATACAAATAGGGCCGGAACTTCGTTATCGCCCACACAACAGCTAGGCACTCCTTTTCAGTGGTTGAGTAATTGGCCTCGGACCGAGACAGCGTGCGGCTGCCGTAAGCAATCACACGCTCAACACCATCTTGCCACTGGACGAGGACTGCACCGAGGCCAATGTTGCTGGCATCGGTGTGAAGTTCTGTATCCGCCTCCTCGTCAAAATGGGCAAGAATGGGCGTTTTTTGTAGGCGTTTGCGGAGCTTTTCGAAGGCGTCCTGCTGTTCCTGTGCCCAGACGAAAGGCTGATCGTCTTTTGTCAGCCGTGTGAGAGGCTCAGCCAGCCTGGAGAAGTCTTGCACGAAGCGTCGGTAATATACGCAGAGGCCAAGAAACCGGCGCACAGCTCGCTTATCAGTGGGAGTCGGGAACGCAGCTACAGCAGCCGTCTTGTCGGGGTCGGGGCTGACACCCTCAGGTGTCACAACATGGCCCAAAAACTTAAGCCGTTGGTACGCGAAGTGGCATTTTTCGGGTTTTAGAGATAGACCGGCTGATCGGATGGCCGTCAATACTGCACTCAAGCGTTTGAGATGTTCTTCGTAGGTCGCAGCGAAAATAACCACATCATCAAGATAGACGAGACACAACTGCCATTTGAGGCCAACCAGGACAGTGTCCATCATTCTTTGAAAGGTGGCAGCCAGACCTTCCAGCAAACTGTGAGTCCGCCACCGCTGCTTCTTCATTCGCCTTGTACGCCCGCGCCGTTTCATGGTGACAAGTTTGAAGATGTGGAGGACTGGTTGGACGGGTATGACAGGGTCTCTGAATTTAATCTGTGGGACGAGGACCGCAAGCTTCGGAACGTCTACTTTGCCCTCCAGGACGCCGCCAAGACGTGGTTCGAAAACCACGAGTCCGCCATCCACACCTGGCAAGACTTCCGGCGCCAGTTGCTGGATACGTTCAGCAGCAACGAGCGGAGGGAGCGTGCTGAATTGGCCCTGCAATCGAGAGCGCAGCAGCCAAACGAGAGCGTGGCGATGTTCGTGGAGGACATGACCCGGCTTTTCAACCGCGCTGATCCTTCGATGTCGGAAGCCAAGAAGGTGCGCCATTTGATGCGGGGCGTCAAGGAGCAATTGTTCGCTGGGCTCGTGCGCGATCCTCCGGCTACAGTCGCCGATTTTGCAAAGGAAGCGGCAGGCATGGAGCGCGCCCTGCAGCAGCGGTTTGCGCACTACGGCCGTTCCTCAAACATCACTGCTGTGGAGTGCCACATGCCGAGGCCCGGCGATGAGAACACCTCCCTCCGAGAGCTCATCAGGAGCATCGTTCGCGAAGAGCTGCAGAAGCTTCGCTCTGTGGAGCAGCCTCCTAGTGTCACCGCCATCTCGGAGGCTGTCCGTGACGAGATACGCCGCACGGTACAGCCCACTCCACCGCCGCCACCGCCAGCGCCCTATGTGATGACATACAGCGAGACATTGCGAAGTCCTGCGCCACCACCGCCGGCGTTCTACTCTCCTGCCCCCACCGCGCCGTCCCACCGATTCCCGCATACGACAGCGCCGCCAGACGACCGCCCACCCGTCACGAAGGCAAACATGTGGCGAACGCCGAACAGGCCCCTGTGCTTCCATTGCGGCGAAGCAGGCCACATCTGTCGTCACTACCCGTACCGCAGGATTGGCCTGCGCGGCTTTTCGCCCGACGCACCCCTGCCGCGCTATGGTGAACAACCCCGCGAGATCGATCAGTACCTAGCGGCCAACGTCCCACCGGTAACCACTGCCCAACGTCAGTCCAGGTCACCGTCGCCTCGACGGTTTTCTTCACCAGTTCGCCAGTCCTACGTCCGGCAGTCCTCCAGTCCGCGCCGGGAAAATTGAGGACGGCGACCCCCGGAGGTAGGGCCGCCGTCACCGGACATAATGACGAACATCCTCCGCTCACCGACATTAGCATGCGACCCGACCTCCGACCCCACGCCGCGACGACCTTTCGACGCCCAGAGACGCCTTCTTCGCTTGACGCCTCAATTGGACAATCTGAACGACCCTTAAATCCGACGACTTTTCGACGAATGGAGACGCCTCCGCTTGACGCCCCAACCCGACCGCGAGAACGATCCCCTAGTCCGACCTCCCTCACACAGCGTTTTTCTGACGGTGACCAAGCTTCGGCTGAAATCTCGGTCATCGTTGATGACCGCTCGGGGGAGCCGGTAGCGTGATGACTAAACTAAGTGCGGCAATATATTGCGCAAGTAGAAAGAATTTCGCGGCATGATGCTGTTGAATGACCAATTGCTATTGTATAGCAATTGTATGAGACTATCGATCTTCATCTGCTGGCGATATGTTGCATCTAATGAATCTAGAGCCCCTTCGTGTACGTCGAAAGATTGCCAGACTAAAACTGTTGGCGATATGTTGCAGGAAATTAATCTAGAGCTCCTTCATGTACGTCGAAAGATTGCCAGACAAACTTCTCTATCAGCCCGTCTAATGTTAATCGCCCGTACTTTGTCAAGAATTCCATTGTCAAGCATTCCAAGTATTACATTGGAGGCATACAGCCCTGTAGTTCGCCCAGTACTTGAGTACGCTTCCGCAGTGTGGGACCTCACTATGTCGAATATATTGCGCAAGTAGATTGAATTTCGCGGCTTGCTGCTTGTATGAGAAACTGCTATTGTATCGCAATTCTATGAGACTATCGATCTTTATCTGTTGGCGATATGTTGCATCAAATGAATCTAGAGCCGCTTCGTGTACATCGAAAGATTGTGACACTGAAACTGCTCTATCAACCCGTCTAATGTTAATCGCCCGTACTTTGTCAACTATTCCAAGTATTACATTGGAGGCATACAGCCCTGTAGTTCGCCCAGTACTTGAGTACGCTTCCGCAGTGTGGGACCCCACGATGTCGAATATATTGCGCAAGTAGATTGAATTTCGCGGCTTGCTGCTATTGTATGTGCAACTGTTATTGTATAGCAGTTCTATGAGACTATCGATCTTTATCTGTTGGCGATATGTTGCATCAAATGAATCTAGAGCCCCTTTGTGAACGTCGATTGATTGCGACACCGAAACTGCTCTATCAACGCGTTTAATGTTAATCGCCCGTACTTTGTCAACTATTCCAAGTATTACATTGGAGGCATGCCGCATTGCAATTCGCCCAGTCCCTGAGTACGGTTCCGCAGTGTGGGACCCACGCTATGTTTAATATATTGCGGAACTAGAAAGAATTTCACTCCTGGCTGCTATTGTATGACCAATTGCTATTGTATAGCAATTGTATGAGACTATCGATCTTAATCTGTTAGCGATATGTTGCATCTAATGAATCTAGAACCCCTTCATGTACGTCGAAAGATTGCGACGCTGAAACTGCTCTATCAACACGTCTAATCTTAATCGCCCGTACATTGTCGACAGTTCCAAGTATTACTTTGGAGGCATGCCGCATTGCAGTTCACTCAGTCCCTGAGTACGCTTCCGCAGTGTTTGACCCACACTACGTTTAATATATTGCGCAACTAGAAAGAATTTCACGGCTGGCTGCTATTGTATGATTAAATGCTATTGTATAGCATTTGTATGAGACTAACGATCTTCATCTGTTGGCGATATGTTGAATCTAATGAATCTAGAGCCCCTTGGTGTACGTCGAAAGATTGCGACGCTGAAACTGCTCTATCAGCCCGTCTAATCTTTATCGCCCGTACATTGTCAACTATTCCAAATATTACATTGGAGGTATGCCGCGTTGCAGTGGGCTCAGTCCCTGAGTACGCTTTCGCAGTGTGGGACCCTCACTATGTTGAATATATTGCGCAAGTAGAAAGAATATCGCGGCTTGCTGCTGTTGTATGAGCAATTTTTATTGCATAGCAATTGTACGAGACTATCAATCTTCATCGGTTGGCGATATGTTGCATCTAATGAATCTAGAGCCCCTTCGTGTACGTCGAAAGATTGCCAGACTAAAACTGCTCCATCAACCCCTCTAATGTTAATCGCCCGTACTTTGTCAAGTATTCCTTTGTCTCGTATTCCAAGTATTACATTGGAGGCATGCAGCCCTGTAGTTCACGCAGTACCTGTGTACGCAACCGCAGTGTGGGACCCCCACTATGTAGAATATATTGCGCAAGTAGAAAGAATTTCGCGGCTTGCTGCTATTGTATGAGCAATTGCTATTGTAAAACAGTTCTATGAGACTATCGATCTTTATCTGTTGGCGATATGTGGCGGCAAATTAATCTAGAGCTCCTTCGTGTACGTAGAAAGATTGCCAGACTAAAACTGCTCTGTCAGCCCGTCTAATGTTAATCGCCCGTACTTTGTCAAGAATTCCATTGTCAAGTATTCCAAATATTACATTGGAGGCATGCAGCCCTGTAGTTCGCGCAGTACCTGAGTACGCTTCCGCAGTGTGGGACCCCTACTACGTTGAATATATTGCACAAGTAGAAAGTATCTCGCGGCTTGCTGCTACTGTATGAGCAATTGCTATTGTATAGCAATTGTATGAGACTATCGATCTTCATCTGTTGGCGATATGTTGCAGCAAATTAATCTAGAGCTCCTTCGTGTACGTCGAAAGATTGCCAGACTAAAACTGCTCTGTCAGCCCGTCTAATGTTAATCACCCGTACTTTGTCAAGAATTCCATTGTCAAGTATTCCAAGTATTATATTGGAGGTATGCCGCATTGCAGATCTATTAGTCCCTGAGTACGCTTCCGGAGTGTGTAACCCACACTACGTTGAATATATTGCGCAAGCAGAAAGAATTTCGCGGCTGGCTGCTATTGTATGAGCAATTGCTATTGTATAGCAATTGTATGAGACTATCAACCTTCATGTGGTGGCGATATGTTGCATCTAACGAATCTAGAGCCCCTTCGTGTACGTCGAATGATTGCGACACTGAAACTGCTCTATCAACCCGTCTAATGTTAATCGCCTGTACTTTGTCAAGAATTCCAAGTATTACATTGGAGGCATGCCGCATTGCAGTTCGCTCAGTCCCTGAGTACGCTTCCGCAGTGTGGGACCCACACTACGTTGAATATATTGCGCAAGTAGAAAGAACTTCCCGGCTTGCTGCTATTGTATGAGCAATTGCTATTGTATAGCAATTGTATGAGACTATCGATCTTCATGTGGTGGCGATATGTTGCATCTAATGAATCTAGAGCCCCTTCGTGTACGTCGAAAGATTGGGACGCTGAAACTGCTTTATCAACCCGTCTAATGTGAATCGCCCGTACTTTGTCAAGAATTCCAAGTATTACATTGGAGGCATGCCGCATTGCAGTTCGCACAGTCTCTGAGTACGCTTCCGGATTCTGGGACCCACACTACGTTGAATATATTGCGTAAGTAGAAAGAATTTTGCGGCATGATGCTGTTGTATGACGAATTGCTATTGTATAGCAATTGTATGAGACTATCGATCTTCATCTGTTGGCGATATGCTGCATCTAAAGAATTTAGAGCCCCTTCGTGTACGTCGAAAGATTGCCAGACTAACTCTGTTGGCGATACGTTGCAGCAAATTAATCTAGAGCTCCTTCGTGTACGTCGAAAGATTGCCAGACTAAAACTTCTATATCAGCCCGTCTAATGTTAATCGCCCGTACTTTGTCAAGAATTCCATTGTCAAGTATTCCAAGTATTACATTGGAGGCATACAGCCCTGTAGTTCGCCCAGTACCTGAGTAAGTTTCCGCAGTGTGGGACCCCACTATGTCGATTATATTGCGCAAGTAGAAAGAATTTCGCGGCTGGCTGCTATTGTATGAGCAATTGCTATTGTATAGCAATTGTATGAGACATTCGATCTTCATGTGGTGGGGATATGTTGCATCTAACGAATCTAGAGCCCCTTCGTGTACGTCGAAAGATTGTTACACCTAAACTGCTCTATCAACCCGTCTAGCGTTAATCGCCCGTATTTTGTCAACTATTCCAAGTATTACATTGGAGGCATTCCGCATTGCAGTTCGCCCAGTCCCTGAGTACGCTTCCGGAGTGTGGGACCCACACTATGCTGAATATACTGCGCAAGTAGAAAGAATTTCACGGCTGGCTGCTATTGTATGAGCAATTTTTATTGCATAGCAATTGTATGAGACTATCGATATTCATATGTTGGCGATACGTTGCATCTAATGAATCTAGAGCCCCTTCGTGTACGTCGAATGATTGCGACACCGAAACTGCTCTATCAACCCGTCTAACGTTAATCGCCCGTACTTTGTCAAGTATTCAAAGTATTACATTGGAGGCATGCCGCATTGCAGTTCGCTCAGTCCCTGAGTACGCTTCCGCAGTGTGGGACCCACACTACGTTGAATATATTGCGCAAGTAGAAAGAACTTCGCGGCTTGCTGCTATTGTATGAGCAATTGCTATTGTATAGCAATTGTATGAGACTATCGATCTTCATGTGGTGGCGATATGTTGCATCTAATGAATCTAGAGCCCCTTCGTGTACGTCGAAAGATTGCCAGACTAAAACTGTTGGCGATACGTTACAGCAAATTAATCTAGAGCTCCTTCGTGTACGTCGAAAGAATGCCAGACTAAAACTTCTATATCAGCCCGTCTAATGTTAATCGCCCGTACTTTGTCAAGAATTCCATTGTCAACTATTCCAAGTATTACATTGGAGGCATTCCGCATTGCAGTTCGCCCAGTCCCTGAGTACGCTTCCGGAGTGTGGGACCCACACTATGTCGAATATATTGCGCAACTAGAAAGAATTTCATGGCTGGCTGCTATTGTATGACCAATTGCTATTGTGTAGCAATTGTATGAGACTATCGATCTTCATCTGTTGGCGATATGTTGCATATAATGAATCTATAACCCCTTCATGTACGTCGAAAGATTGCGACGCTGAAACTGCTCTATCAACACGTCTAATCTTAAACGCCCGTACATTGTCGACTGTTCCAAGTATTACTTTGGAGGAATGCCGCATTGCAGTTCGCTCAGTCCCTGAGTACGCTTCCGCAGTGTGGGACCCACACTATGTTTAATTATTGCGCACCTAGAAAGAATTTCAAGGCTGGCTGCTATTGTATGATCAATTGCTATTGTATATCAATTGTATGATACTATCAATCTTCATCTGTTGGCGATATGTTGCATCTAATGAATCTAGAGCCCCTTCGAGTGCGTATAAAGGTTGCGACACTGAACCTGCTCTATCAACCCGTCTAATGTTAATCGCCCGTACTTTGTCAACTATTCCAAGTATTACATTGGAGGCATGCCGCATTGCAGTTCGCCCATTCCCTGAGTACGATTCCGCAGTGTGGGACCCACATTACGTTTAAGATAATGCGCAACTAGAAAGAATTTCACGGCTTGCTGCTATTGTATGAGAAATTGCTATTGCATAGCAGTTCTATGAGACTATCGATCTTTATCTGTTGGCGATATATTGCATCAAATCAATCTAGAGCGCCTTCGTGTACATCGAAAGATTGCAACACTAAAACTGCTCTATCAACCCGTCCAATGTTAATCGCCCGTACTTTGTCCAGTATTCCAAGTATTATACTGGAGGTATGCCGCATTACAGATCTATTAGTCCCTGAGTACACTTCCGCAGTCTGGGACCCACACTATGTTGAATATATTGCGCAACTAGAAAGAATTTCACGGCTGGCTGCTATTGTACGCCTAATTGCTATTGTATAGCAATTGTATGAGACTATCCATCTTCATCTGTTGGTGATAAGTTGCATCTGATGAATGTAGAGCCCCCTCGTGTCCGTCGAAAGATTGCGACACTGAAACTGCTCTATCAACACGTCTAATGTTAATCGCCCGTACTTTGTCAACTATTCCAAGTATTACATTGGAGGCATGCCGCATTGCATTTCGCCCAGTCCTTGAGTACGCTACTGCAGTGTGGGATCCACACTGCGTTGAATATATTGCACAAGTAGAAAGAATTTCACGGCTAACTGCTATTGTATGACCAATTGCTATTGTATAGCAATTGTATGAGACTATCGATCTTCATATGTTGGCGATATATTGCATCTAATGATTCTAGAGCCCCTTCGTGTACGTCGAAAGATTGCGACACTGAAACTGCTCTATCAACCCGTCTAATGTTAATCGCCCGTACTTTCTCAACTATTCCAAGTATTACATTGGAGGCAAGTCGCATTGCAGTTCGCCAAGTCCCTGAGTACGCTTCCGCAGTCTGGCACCCACACTACGTTGAATATATTGCGCAAGTAGTAAGAATTTCGCGGCTTGCTGCTATTGTATGAGCAATTGCTATTGTATAGCAATTGTATGAGACTATCGATCTTCATCTGTTGGCGATATGTTGCATATAATGAATCTAGAGCCCCTTCGTGTACGTCGAAACATTGGGACACTGAAACTGCTCTATCAACCCGTCTAATGTTAATCGCCCGTACTTTCTCAACTATTCAAAGTATTATATTGGAGGTATGCCGCATTACAGATCTATTAGTCCCTGAGTACGCTTCCTTAGTGTGGGACCCACACTATGCTGAATATATTGCGCAAGTAGAAAGAATTTCACGGCTGGCTGCGATTGTATGAACAATTGCTATTGAATAGCAATTGTATGAGACTATCGATCTTCATCTGTTGGCGATATGTTGCATCTGATGAATGTAGAGCCCCCTCGTGTCCGTCGAAAGATTGCGACACTGAAACTGCTCTATCAACAAGTCTACTGTTAATCGCCCGTACTTTGTCAACTATTCCAAGTATTACATTGGACGCATGCCGCATATCAGTTCGCTCAGTACCTGAGTACGCTACTGCAGTGTGGGACCCACACTATGTTGAATATATTGCGCAAGTAGAAAGAATTTCGCGGCTTGCTGCTATTGTATGAGCAAATTTTATTGCATAGCAATTGTATGAGACTGTCGATCTTCATCTGTTGGCGAAATGTTGCATCAGATGAATCTAGAGCCGCTTCGTGTACATCGAAAGATTGCGACACTGAAACTGCTCTATCAACCCGTCTAATGTTAATCGCCCGTACTTTGTCAACTATTCCAAGTATTACATTGGACGCATGCCGCATTGCAGTTCGCTCAGTCCCTGAGTACGCTTCCGCAGTGTGGGACCCACACTATGTTGAATATATTGCGCAAGTAGAAAGAATTTCGCGGCTTGATGCTGTTGTATGACCAATTGCTATTGTATCGCAATTGTATGAGACTGTCGATCTTCATCTGTTGGCGAAATGTTGCATCAAATGAATCTAGAGCCTCTTCGTGTACATCGAAAGATTGCGACACTGAAACTGCTCTATCAACCCGTCTAATGTTATTCGCCCGTACTTTGTCAACTATTCCAAGTATTACATTGGACGCATGCCGCATTGCAGTTCGCTCAGTACCTGAGTACGCTACTGCAGTGTGGGACCCACACAACGTTGAATATATTGCACAAGTAGAAAGAATTTCACGGCTGGCTGCTATTGTATGACCAATTGCTATTGTATAGCAATTGTATGAGGCTATCGATCTTCATCTGTTGGCGATATGTTGCATCTAATGATTCTAGAGCCCCTTCGTGTACGTCGAAAGATTGCGACACTGAAACTGGTCTTTCAACCCGTATAATGTTAATCGCCCGTACTTTCTCAACTATTCCAAGTATTACATTGGAGGCATGCCGCATTGCAGTTCGCGAATTCCCTGAGTACGGTTCCGCAGTGTGGGACCCACACTATGCTGAATATATTGCGCAACTAGAAAGAATTTCACGGCTGGCGGCTATTGTATGACCAATAGCTATTGTATAGCAACTGTATGAGACTATCAATCTTCATCTGTTGGCGATGTGTTGCATCTAATGAATCTATAGCCCCTTCGTGTACGTCGAATGATTGCGACACTGA
Organism: Amblyomma americanum; assembly: GCA_030143305.2. Taxonomy (NCBI): domain Eukaryota; kingdom Metazoa; phylum Arthropoda; class Arachnida; order Ixodida; family Ixodidae; genus Amblyomma; species Amblyomma americanum. The sequence continues at coordinate 241,086 of JARKHS020036617.1, read as the reverse complement.
AACTGCTCTATCAACCCGTCTAATGTTAATCGCCCGTACTTTATCAACTATTCCATGTATTACGTTGTAGGCATGCCGCATTGCAGTTCGCTCCGTCCCTGAGTACGCTTCCGCAGTCTGGCACCCACACTACGTTGAATATATTGCGCTGGTAGAAAGAACTTCGCGGCTTGCTGCTATTGTATGAGCAATTGCTATTGTATAGCAATTGTATGAGACTGTCGATCGTCATCTGTTGGCGATATGTTGCATCTAATGATTCTAGAGCCCCTTCGTTGACGTCGAAAGATTGTGACACTGAAACTGCTCTATCAACCCGTCTAATGTTAATCGCCTGTACTTTCTCAACTATTCCAAGTATTACATTGGAGGAATGCCGCATTGCATTTCGCCAAGTCCCTGAGTACAGTTCCGCAGCGTGGGACCCACACTACGTTGAATATATTGCGCAAGTAGAAAGAACTTCGCGGCTTGCTGCTATTGTATGAGCAATTGCTATTGTATAGCAATTGTATGAGACTATCGATCTTCATCTGTTGGCGATATGTTGCATCTAATGAATCTAGAGCGCCTTCGTGCACGTCGAAAGATTGGGACACTGAAACTGCTCTATCAACCCGTCTGATGTTAGTCGTCCGTACTTTGTCAAGTATTCCAAGTATTACATTGGAGGCATGCCGCTTTGCAGTTCGCTCAGCCCTGAGTACGCTACTGCAGTGTGGGACCCACACTATGTTGAATATATTGCGCAGCTAGAAAGAAGTTCGCAGCTTTATGCTGTTGTATGACGAATTGCTAATGTATAGCAATTGTATGAGACTGTCGATCTTGATCTGTTGGCGATATATTGCATCTAATGAATCTAGAGCCCCTTCGTGTACGTCGAAAGATTGCCAGACTAAAACTGTTGGCGGCATGTTGCAGCAAATTAATCTATAGCCCCTTCGTGTACGTCGAATGATTGCACACTGAAACTGCTCTATCAACCCGTCTAATGTTAATCGCCCGTACTTTATCAACTATTCCATGTATTACGTTTAGGCATACCGCATTGCAGTTCGCTCCGTCCCTGAGTACGCTTCCGCAGTCTGGCACCCACACTACGTTGAATATATTGCGCTGGTAGAAAGAACTTCGCGGCTTGCTGCTATTGTATGAGCAATTGCTATTTTATAGCAATTGTATGAGACTATCGATCGTCATCTGTTGGTGATATGTTGCATCTAATGATTCTAGAGCCCCTTCGTTGACGTCGAAAGATTGTGACACTGAAACTGCTCTATCAACCCGTCTAATGTTAATCGCCTGTACTTTCTCAACTATTCCAAGTATTACATTGGAGGAATGCCGCATTGCATTTCGCCAAGTCCCTGAGTACAGTTCCGCAGCGTGGGACCCACACTACGTTGAATATATTGCGCAAGTAGAAAGAACGTCGCGGCTTGCTGCTATTGTATGAGCAATTGCTATTGTATAGCAATTGTATGAGACTATCGATCTTCATCTGTTGGCGATATGTTGCATCTAATGAATCTAGAGCGCCTTCGTGCACGTCGAAAGATTGGGACACTGAAACTGCTCTATCAACCCGTCTGATGTTAGTCGTCCGTACTTTGTCAAGTATTCCAAGTATTACATTGGAGGCATGCCGCTTTGCAGTTCGCTCAGCCCTGAGTACGCTACTGCAGTGTGGGACCCACACTATGTTGAATATATTGCGCAGCTAGAAAGAAGTTCGCAGCTTTATGCTGTTGTATGACGAATTGCTAATGTATAGCAATTGTATGAGACTGTCGATCTTGATCTGTTGGCGATATATTGCATCTAATGAATCTAGAGCCCCTTCGTGTACGTCGAAAGATTGCCAGACTAAAACTGTTGGCGACATGTTGCAGCAAATTAATCTATAGCCCCTACGTGTACGTCGAATGATTGCGACACTGAAACTGCTCTATCAACCCGTCTAATGTTAATCGCCCGTACTTTATCAACTATTCCATGTATTACGTTTAGGCATGCCGCATTGCAGTTCGCTCCGTCCCTGAGTACGCTTCCGCAGTCTGGCACCCACACTACGTTGAATATATTGCGCTGGTAGAAAGAACTTCGCGGCTTGCTGCTATTGAATGAGCAATTGCTATTTTATAGCAATTGTATGAGACTATCGATCGTCATCTGTTGGCGATATGTTGCATCTAATGATTCTAGAGCCCCTTCGTGTACGTCGAAAGATAGCGACACTGAAACTGCTCTATCAACCCGTCTAATGTTAATCGCCCGTACTTTGTCAAGTATTCCAAGTATTACATTAGAGGCATGCCGCATTGCAGTTCTATCAGTCCCTGAGTACGCTACCGGAGTGTGGGACCCACACTGTTTTTAATATATTGCGCAACTAGAAAGAATTTCGCGGCTTCCTGCTATTTTATGATCTATTGCTATTGTACAGGTATTGTATGAGACTATCGATCTTCATGTGGCGGCGATATGTTGCATATAACAAATCTAGAGCCCCATCGTGTAAGTCGAAAGATTGCGACACTAAAACTGCTCTATCAACCCGTCTAATGTTAATCGCCCGTACTTTGTCAAGAATTTCATTGTCAAGTTTTCCAAGTATTACATTGGAGGCATACCGCCCTGTAGTTCGCCCAGTACCTGAGTACGCTTCCGCAGTGTGGGACCCCCACAATGTGGAATATATTGCGCAAGTAGAAAGAATTTCGCGACTTGCTGCTATTTTATGAGCAATTTTTATTGTATAGCAATTCAATGAGACTATCGATCTTCATCTGTTGGCGATATGTTGCATCAAATGAATCTAGAGCCCCTTCGTTTACGTCGAAAGATTGCGACACTAAAACTGCTCTATCAACCCCTCTAATGTTTATCGCCCGTACTTTGTCAAGTATTCCAAATATTACATTGGAGGCATGCCGCATTGCAGTTCTATCAGTCCCTGAGTACGCTTCCGGAGCGTGGAACCCACACTGTTTTTATATATTGCGCAACTAGAAAGAATTTCGCGACTTCCTGTTATTTTATCAGCAATTGCTATTGCATCGAAATTGTATGAGACAATCGATCTTCATCTGTTGGCGATACGTTGCATCTAATGAATCTAGAGCCCCTTCGTGTACGTCGAAAGATTGCGACACTAAAACTGCTCTATCAACCCGTCTAATGTTAATCGCCCGTACTTTGTCAAGTATTCCAAGTATTACATTGGTGGCATGCCGCATTGCAGTTCGCCCAGTACATGAGTACTCTACCGCAGTGTTGGACCCACACTACGCTGAATATATAGCACAAGTAGAATGAATTTCGCGGCTTGCTGCTATTGTATGACCAATTGCTATTGAATAGCAATTGTATGAGACTATCGATCTTCATCTGTTGGCGATATGTTGCTGCAAATGAATCTAGAGCCTTTCGTGTACGTCGAAAGATTGCAAGACTAAATTTGCTCTATCAGCCCGTCTAATGTTAATCGCCCGTACTTTGTCAAGAATTCCATTATCAAGTATTCCAAGTATTACATTGGAGGCATGCCGCCCTGTAGTTCCCCAATACATGAGTACGCTACCGCAGTAAGGGACCCACACTACGTTGAATATATTGCACAAGTAGAAAGAAATTCGCGGCTTGCTGCTATTGTATGAGCAATTGCTATTGTATAGCTATTGTATGAGACTATCGATCTTGATCTGTTGGCGATATGTTGCAGCAAATTAATCTAGAGCTCCTTCGTGTACGTCGAAAGATTGCGACACTAAAACTGCTCTATGAACCCGTCTAATGTTAATCGCCCGTACTTCGTCAAGTATTCCAAGTATTGCATTGGAGGCATGCCGCATTGCAGTTCTATCAGTCCCTGAGTACGCTTCCGCAGTGTGGGACCCACACTATGTTGAATATATTGCGCAAGTAGAAATAATTTCACGGCTGTCTGCTATTCTATGAGCAATTGCTATTGTACAGCAATTCAGTGAGACTATCGATCTTCATCTGTTGGCGATATGGTGCATCAAATGAATCTTGAGCCCCTTCGTGTACGTTGAAAGATTGCAAGACTACATATGCTCTATCAACTCCCCTAATATTAATAGCCCATACTTTGTCAGGCATTCCATTGTCAAGTATTCCAAGCATTAGATTGGATGCATGCAGCGCTGTAGTTCGCCCAGCCCCTGAGTACGTTTCCGCAGTGTGGGACACACAATACGTTGAATATATTGCACAAGTAGAACGAATTTCGCGGCTTGCTGGTATTGTATGAGCAATGGCTACTGTATAGCAATTGTATGAGACTATCGATCCTCATCTGTTGACGACATGCTGCAGCAAATAATCTAGAGCTCCTTCGTGTACGTCGAAAGATTGCCAGACTAAAACTGCTCTATCAGCCCGCCTAATGTTAATCACCCGTACTTTGTCAAGAATTTCATTGTCAAGTTTTCCAAGTATTACATTGGAGGCATGCCGCCCTGTAGTTCGCCCAGTACCTGAGTACGCTTCCGCAATGTGGGACCCCCACAATGTGGAATATACTGCGCAAGTAGAAAGAATTTCGCGACTTGCTGCTATTGTATGAGCAATTTTTATTGTATAGCAATTCAATGAGACTATCGATCTTCATCAGTTGGCGATATGTTGCATCAAATGAATCTAGAGCTCTTCGTTTACATCGAAAGATTGCGACACTAAAACTGCTCTATTAACGCGTCTAATGTTAATCGCCCGTACTTTGTCAAGTATTCCAAGTATTACATTGGAGGCATGCCGCATTGCAGTTCTATCAGTCCCTGAGTACGCTTCCGGAGCGTGGAACCCACACTGTTTTTAATATATTGCCCAACTAGAAAGAATTTCGCGGCTTCCTTCTATTGTATGAGCTATTGCTATTGTATAGCAATTGTATGAGACTATCGATCTTCATGTGGTGGCGATATGTTGCATATAACAAATCTAGAGCCCCTTCGTGTAAGTCGAAAGATTGCGACACTAAAACTGCTCTATTAACCCGTCTAATGTTAATCGCCCGAACTTTGTCAACTATTCCAAGTATTACATTGGAGGCATGCCGCATGGCAGTACGCTCAGTCCCTGAGTACGCTTCCGGAGTGTGGGACCCACACTATGTTGAATATGTTGCGCAAGTAGAAAGAATTTCGCGGCTTGCTGCTATTGTATGGGCAATTGCTATTGCATAGAAATTGTATGAGATATGACGTTCCTTGTGTGTGCTACGAGGTTCCGCGTTCGACGGCGCGGCGTAGACGGAGCGGCCCAGATGACAGCGGCATCATCAATTACCGAGCCATACTGGTTGAGAGTGACGACCAGAACGAAGGGGTTTAAGCCCAACCGGACTCCCTTTCCATAGTGTCGGCACGAGTCGAACGCCGCCGCCGCCGCCGCCACGGGGAAACGGGCTTTATCCTCCCCAATTACCGTGGCCGTTCCAGGGGGCCACGTTTCGGCAGGCCTGGCCCCGTGGCAAGACGGCGGGCCTCATCAACCAACCCTCCCGAGCACATCCCAGGACAAGGGACCACTTTCCCGGCCTTTTAGTGACCTCGCGTTCCGGCCTTGAAGGGCGAGTGTCATTTGATGGAGAACGGAGGCCGGTTACCCGCGGGAAACTGTCAGCGGGCCAGAGCGCGCCTTACCTTGAGGGGCGAGTGTCATTTGATGGAGAACGGAGGCCGGTGACCCGCGGGAACTGTCAGCGGGCCAGAGCGCGCCTTACCACAGCCGACGCTATGCGCTACCTCGAAGACAACCTTCTTTCCCTCGGACTCAACACGTGAGAGGGGCGAGACCATAAGTGCGCTGGTGTGTTTGTGCGCCCAAGTGAAAGCCCTAGCCCCCCTCCTTCCCCTCCGGCGTGGGCGTCCTCACCCTAGGGAGTGTGGGGAGAAGAGGATATAAAAATCGACAAGCAGTACGGAAAAGGGACGCTCAGAACGACATCGTTCGCCAAGAGGGCCTTCAGCGCCGAAGCCCGACGGCGTGCAGCTTCTGCCAGCAACCGCTCGAGCTCAACTCCGGAGCCCCTCCATCGTCCCCATGAAGTCGTCGGCACGTAAGCTCGGACGCCCCAGCCTCTGAATCTTAATCATGTATAATTATTGAATATATCTGTTTGTTTAAACTGAGCCATACGGTGTCTCTGCCTCTCCATCCCGTGTGGACCTGCGCATTATGGGGGTCATCACACTGGTGTCAGAAGTGGGGTCTCAAAAGCAAATGTCCTCTGAATGCTGCGACATTCATGACTTCAAAATTGTAATCAAAAGGGAATCACGGGACTGATTGTGGGACTTTTACCCCCATTTAAGAGGCTTGAGGCACCGGAGGGTTTGAAAAAAAAATGTCTATCTGAGGGAGCTCCCACTCCACAGCCGTCGCTCGGAGCAAGCATGCTGGCATTAGGAAGCGTCATTCCGACGTTTACAGTAGATAAGACAGGGGTTCCAATCTGCGATTTCTTTTCCATGCTAGAAGAGATTGGGAAAATGGGGGGATGGTCCGATGCTCAAATGCTGGGAATGGCGAGGTGTAAGATGGCAGGAGCTGCTCATGATTTTGCATGGCGAGACAAAAAAGTAAAATCCACAAAATCATTTGCGGAATTTAAGAAGCCCGCGTTTGAGCATTTCGACACTGAACCACGTCACGTGCGGGTACAGAGGTTCCGTGACGCCGGACAGATGGTAGGGGAGGATGTGCGAACGTTTGCGTCGCGGCTTCAGCGCTTAGCGCGCGATACGTTAAGCAGGGAGGAGGAAGGAGACCAGCTAAAGAAGAAATACGCGGAGGATATACTTAAAGAGGAAACGACCGCTTTGTTCGTGGCTGGTCTGCAAGACCCCGTGCGCCGGTTCGTGCTCTCGCGCAAGCCGAGCAATTTCGACCATGCCGTGGAGGCCGCATTGGATGAGGAACGAAATGAGGCGTTAACGACAGCCGCAGCGAGAGTACGCGTCATAGAGAGAGCGGTGCTCAACCCTGAGGTTGCTCTCTTGACAGAGCGGTTATATCGCTTAGAACAGCTGCTATCTCAGCAGGTAGAACGCCAGGTTGAAGCGCGCGCTCAACAGCGCCCATTCGCTGGAAACTGGAGACCGCCACAAAGCTACAGGCGCGGTATGCGAGATTTTGAAGAAATCGTATGCTTCGCTTCCCAGGGTGGCGGACACATCGCCAGGTTCTGCCAAAACGTGCGCCGTGGGGAGCCACAAAGAGAAGCAGGCGAGACACGCCCTAAGCAAGCCTACAGCGGGGCTCCAGATACCGAGACAAAAAACTAGATAGTCCTCCCCTGCCTGAGGAGCGTGGGGAGGGAGCAGTGGATGATGAGGTGGTGGTAGTTTGTGTGGCCGACGAGGCATGCCCTGTTATGCGTTGCAAGTTAAATGGTTGTTGCATGGAATTGTTGATAGATACGGGGTCAAAGGTGACATTGCTTAAGGAGAGCAGTTTTAACACGCTTCGAAGGAAGGGGGACCGCGAGTTGTTGGAAGCGTCTGGTGGTATGGCAACCAAATTTGTAGGCATAACGGGGGATCCTCTTGGCATAAGTGGACTCTACCGGTTACACTTCTCTCTCGGCGGAATTGCATTGGAGCACCCCTGCTACGTATGCCCGGACACGGTGTCTCTGCCAAACGGAGTGTCAGGTATATTAGGGCAGGATTTTTTGAGAAAAGGGAAGGTAGTAGTCTCATTCTCTGAGGAAGAGGTTAATGCGGGCGGATCAAAATTTCCGTTTTTGAACAGGAGAGGGGCTGAGATTCGCATTACGGATATTGACACCCGTCAAACAGTGGGATCATGGGAGAAGGTATATTCGCGGGTTGCCGTCAGGCCGGTCGATGAGGCGGTCGTCCTTCCTTGGTCGGAGCACATTTTGTACGCGTTTGTGCCTTCAGATGTATAGAGCGGCGCCGTGGGAGTGCTTGAGCCGGTCGACTCTCTCAGCAATGGCCTGAAGGCAGCCGCGTGCCTCGTGACAGTTAATGACGCCCACAGAGTGCCCCTACGGGTGGTTAACTGTAGCCAGCAGCCACTGAGCCTTCCCAAGAACAAAACATTGGCTTTCCTCACCTCTGCGATAGAGAAACGTTAGCCCACCGATACGGTACTCGCAACTGTAGAGCATGCTAGTCCTTCGGCTGCTCCAAAGGTGTCGTTCGATCTTTCTCACGTAAAATTAAGGGAGAGGGAGGCTCTGGCTGGTTTGCTGAACGACTACTCCGAGGTATTCGTCGCGTCCAACGTGGATTTGGGCTGCTGTGGCGTTATAAAGCACAGGATAGAAACCGGCACTTCATCGCCCGTTTACCAGCGTGCGTACAGGATTCCTTACTCCCAACGTGAGGAGATGGAGCGGCAGGTGCAGGACCTGATTAATCGCGGCATTGTCGAACACTCAAAGTCACCCTGGGGAGCACCAGCACTATTGGTGGAAAAGCCAGATGGCTCGTATCGATTGGTTGTGGACTACCGCAAACTAAATGCCGTAACTCGCATCGATCCATACCCCATCCCCAATATACAGGAGACGCTTTCTCAGCTGGGCTCTGCCAGGTACTTCACGGTAGTGGACATGGCGGCTGGATTCTGGCAGATAGCAATGGATCCGGCAGATGCCGAGAAAACGGCATTCAACACGCCCTCAGGGCACTATGAATGGAAAAGAATGCCGATGGGTCTGGCCAACAGCCCTGCTGTCTGGCAGAGAACCGCTGATGTTATCCTGGCAGGTCTTCTGGGGAGGCTGTGCTTCGTGTATATGGATGACATAATCATATACAGTGACAGATTTGAGAACCATTTGCGCGATATTGAGCAGGTTTTGGTGCGACTAAGAGGTGCGGGTCTCAAGCTGAAGCCCTCTAAGTGCCAATTCCTCAAAAACGAGGTGAAATACCTCGGGCACGTTGTTTCAGCTGACGGCGTGCGACCGGACCCTGAGAAACTAAGGTGTGTCTCGGATTTTCCATCCCCGACTAGCGTCCGCCAGGTCCGGCAGTTTCTCGGCCTGATCGGTTACTACCGAAGGCACATAGAGGAGTTCGCCAAGCTCGCTAAGCCACTCACCGCCTTAACAGCCAAAAATGTCGCCTTTCGCTGGGACGAAAACGCGGAGGATGCTTTTGGGGCCCTGAAAAAGAAGCTAATGAGTGCACCGCTCTTGCGCCACCCGGATTTTAATTTGCCCTTCGTTATGGCCACAGATGCGTCAAAGTTCGCAGTTGGTGCCGTGCTATCTCAGGTTATCGAGGGCAAAGAACATCCCGTTGCTTTTGCTAGCCGACAGCTGAGCCCCACAGAGCAAAAGTACGGAGCTACGGAAAGGGAGTGCCTCGCCGTTGTCTGGGCAGTAAAGCACTTCAGATGCTACCTTTACGGCCGCAAATTCAAGCTAGTCACAGACTGCCATCCTCTGAAATGGGTGATGAGTGTCAGGGACCCTAGCTCGCGACTCGCTAGATGGAATCGACACCTGCAGAAATACTGCTTTGAAGTTGAGCACAAGTCAGGAAAGACACATCTGAATGCTGATGCACTCAGCCGCACAGCTGCCGTGGCAGCTATAGATGAGTTTGTCCCCGTAGACGACCCCGCCGAATTACGCACAGATCAGTGCAAAGATCCTGACCTGAAGCGAATAATCGAAAGCTTAGAGGGCGCACCGTCTCACCCCGAACAGCTAGGTTATTTCATTGGCAAAGACGGCACCCTGTGTCGGCGCACGAGGCCAACCAGGAAAGGGAGACCAGAGAAAACCGCTTGGGAGAGAGTCGTCATACCTCGGTCGTGGACAGAAAGGGTTCTTCGCGCGTTTCACGATGCGCCATGCGCCGGTCATTTTGGCGTAGCGAAGACACACAGGCGTGTGGAGCGTTTGTACTTTTGGAGTGGCATGCGACAGGATGGTTAGAGACTACTGAGCGAAGTGTCATTCCTGTCTCGAAAGAGAAACACCCAAGGGACGAAGACCAGCTCCAATTCAGCCGTTCCCTGAGGTTTCGGCTCCCTTCGAGCGGACAGGTATGGACATAATGGGCCCATTGCCCACGACCACTTCCGAAAACAAGTGCATTTTAGTATTTGTCGATCACCTTTCAAAATACGCGGAAGCGGTAGCACTCCCAGATCAGAAGGCAGACACGGTTGCAAGAGCATTTGTCGAACAGATCGTGCTCCGACATGGACCCCCGAGGCAACTCTTGACAGATCGGGGAACGAACTTCGTGTCGCAGCTAATGAGGAGAGTTTGCGAGCTGCTTAAGATCGCTAAGAAGCAGACAACACCGTACCATCCGGCTTGCAACGGCGCGGTGGAGCGACTGAACCAAACCGTGGCCGGGTTCCTGTCGCATTTTGTTTCGCGCAACCATCGGGACTGGGACTTGTGACTCCCGTATGCAATGTTTGCCTACAATTCCGCAGCACACGAGAGTACGGGCGAATCGCCATTCTTTCTTCTCTACGGCCGAGATCCGGACCAGCCTAGTGAAGTGCCAGAGGGCCCCCGTCGTGTCCCATACGCTTCACTGGACGACTATAAGGTTGAGCTAGAATCTCGCTTGCAAGTGGCGAGGGACATCGCAAAGGAGGCCTTAAAGAAAGCGGCGAAGCGCAGGAAGGAGGTGCACGATCGCAGTGCTAGAGACGCGCCGTTTGATGTGGGGGACAGCGTGTACATTGAAAACTGCCAAAGGCAGATTGGGCTAGCTCGTAAGTTCCAGACGAAGTGGAGAGGACCGTGCGAGGTTGTCGAGAAGCTTTCTCCGGTAAACTTCAGAGTCCGAGACGTGAACCGGCGCTTGATAAGGATACACGCAAATCGCCTCAAGTCGGCACCGGTTCAGTATTCACGAAATGAGGAAAGGGAAAGCGCGGATTTTGATAGGGACAGAAGTGAAGCGGAGCGCGCAGATAGTTCGCAGGAAACGCCCTCTCCTGCATTTGTTCGGCAGGCGCCAGAGGTGACGGCCGGAATGCCACCGGATTTACTTCATGCATTGCTAGAAGAAGCGCGCGAGGTTGCCGCACAGATAACGGCAGGGGAGGCTCCTGCCACGAGCCCTCGCGAGTCCCAAAGCAGACAAAGGGTGACAGACTTACTTAGTATGACTCATGAAGGCCGATATCCGCTGCGAAATCGGAAAGCTAAGTCTGACTAATGGCGTAAACCGAGCGGAGTTGTGAACTGGTTAAAATTGTGTAATGCCGCAGCTCATAACATTGCTATGTGCTTATGTGTTAAGTTATCGGAGTTGGTAGTTAAACCTTTCTGTCATTAACTAACACCTTCACAGGAGAGCATGCGGAGCGCATGCAGAACCTGCCCTACTTCCTTTCGTTATCTATATTTTTGTCTGTGCCGTGATCGTGCTAGAAGTGGGAGCTCCTTTGTAACTGTGGTAAATTTATTTCGTCCAGTTTGGACTAGAAAGGAGAGGCTTGGGTGCTGAGTTTCATGTTTATCTGTAAAAGAAGATCAGTGCTGCCCCTGGAGACGCCAGTTATGTCAGCTGAGGCATATGGTGTTGTGCAGTGGTGTTGAGTGCAGCGAAAAGTGTTTTGTCGGACGCACTTTGCGAGGCGATTCAGAAAGACAAGGGGAGCTGCATGGACTCAAATGTTCGGAGAACATTCTTCTGGAGGGTGAGCGAGTGTGACGTTCCTTGTGTGTGCTACGAGGTTCCGCGTTCGACGGCGCGGCGTAGACGGAGCGACCCAGATGACAGCGGCATCATCAATTACCGAGCCATACTGGTTGAGAGTGACGACCAGAACGAAGGGGTTTAAGCCCAACCGGACCCCTTTTCCATTGTGTCGGCACGAGTCGAACGCCGCCGCCGCCGCCGCGGGGAAACGGGCTTTATCCTCCCCAATTACCGTGGCCGTTCCAGGGGGCCTCGTTTCGGCAGGCCTGGCCCCGTGGCAAGACGGCGGGCCTCATCAATCAACCCTCCCGAGCACATCCCAGGACAATGGACCACTTTCTCGGCCTTTTAGTGACCTCGCGTTCCGGCCTTGAGGGGCGAGTGTCATTTGATGGAGAACGGAGGCCGGTGACCCGCGGGAACTGTCAGCGGGCCAGAGCGCGAATTACCTTGAGGGGCGAGTGTCATTTGATGGAGAACGGAGGCCGGTGACCCGCGGGAACTGTCAGCGGGCCAGAGCGCGCCTTACCACAGCCGACGCTATGCGCTACCTCGAAGACAACCTTCTTTCGCTCGGACTCAACACGTGAGGGGGGCGAGACCATAAGTGCGCTGGTGTGTTTGTGCGCCCAAGTGAAAGCCCTAGCCCCCCTCCTTCCCCTCCGGCGTTGGCGTCCTCACCCTAGGGAGCGTGGGGAGAAGAGGATATAAAATCGACAAGCAGTACGGAAGAGGGACGCTCAGGACGACATCGTTCGCCAAGAGGGCCTTCAGCGCCGAAGCCCGACGGCGTGCAGCTTCTGCGAGCAACCGCTCGAGCTCAACTCCGGAGCCCCTCCATCGTCCTCATGAAGTCGTCGGCACGTAAGCTCGGACGCCCCAGCCTCTGAATCTTAATCATGTATAATTATTGAATATATCTGTTTGTTTAAACTGAGCCATACGGTGTCTCTTTGCCTCTCCGTCCCGTGTGGACCTGCGCATTATGGGGGTCATCACAGAGACTATCGATCTTCATCTGTTGGCGATACGTTGCATCTAATGAATCTAGAGCCCCTTCGTGTACGTCGAAAGATTGCGACACTGAAACTGCTCTATCAACCCGTCTAATGTTAATCGCCCGTACTTTGTCAACTGTTCCATGTATTACGTTGTAGGCATGCCGCATTGCAGTTCGCTCCGTACCTGAGTACGCTTCCGCAGTCTGGCATCCACACTACGTTGAATATATTGCGCAAGTAGAAAGAATTTTGCGGCTTGCTGCTACTGAATGAGAAATTGCTATTGTATAGCAATTGTATAAGACTATCGATCTTCATGTGGTGGCGATATGTTGCATCTAACGAATCTAGAGCCCCTTCGTGTACGTTGAAAGATTGCGACACTGAAACTGCTCTATGAACCCGTCTAATGTTAATCGCCCGTACTTTGTCAAGTATTCCAAGTTTTACATTGGAGGCATGCCGCATTTTAGTTCTATCAGTCTCTGAGTACGCTTCCGCAGTGTAGGGCCCACACTACGTTGAATATATTGCAAAAGTAGAACGAATTTCGCGGCTGGCGGCTATTGTATGAGCAATTGCTATTGTATAGCAATTGTATGAGACTATCGATCATCATCTGTTGGCGATAAGCTGCATCAAATGAATCTAGAGCCCGTTCGTTTACGTCGAAAGATTGCGACACTAAAACTGCTCTATGAACCCGTCTAATGTTATTCGCCCGTACTTCAAGTATTCCAAGTATTACATTGGAGGCATGCCGCATTGCAGTACGCTCAGTCCCTGAGTACGCTTCCGCAGCGTGGGGCCCACACTATGTTGAATATATTGCGCAAGTAGAAAGAATTTCGCGCCTTGCTGCTACTGAATGAGAAATTGCTATTGTATAGCAATTGTATAAGACTATCGATCTTCATGTGGTGGCGATATGTTGCATCTAACGAATCTAGAGCCCCTTCGTGTACGTTGAAAGATTGCGACACTGAAACTGCTCTATCAACCCGTCGAATGTTAATCGCCCGTACTTTGTCAACTATTACAAGTATTACATTGGAGGCATGCCGCATTGCAGTTCGCCCAGTACCTGAGTACGCTACCGCAGTGTGGGACCCAGACTACGTTGAATATATTGCACAAGTAGAACGAATTTCGCGGCTTGCTGCTATTGTATGAGCAGTTGCTATTGTATAGCAATTGTATGAGACTATCGATCTTCATCTGTTGGCGATATGCTGCATCAAATGAATCTAGAGCCCATTCGTTTACGTCGAAAGAGTACGACACTAAAACTGCTCTATCAACCCGTCTAATGTTAATCGCCCGTACTTTGTCAAGTATTCCAAGTATTACATTGGAGGCATGCCGCATTGCAGTTCTATCAGTCCCTGAGTACACTTCCGGAGTGTGGGACCCACACTGTTTTTAATATATGGCGCAACTAGAAAGAATTTCGCGGCTTCCTGCTATTGTATGAGCTATTGCTATCGTATAACTATTGTATGAGACTATCGATCTTCATATAGTGGCGATATGTTGCATATAACAAATCTAGAGCACCTTCGTGTAAGTCGAAAGATTGCGACACTAAAACTGCTCTATCAACCCGTGTAATGTTAATCGCCCGTACTTTGTCAACTATTCCAAGTATTACATTGGAGGCATGCCGCATTGCAGTTCGCTCAGTCCCTGAGTACGCTTCCGCAGCGTGGGACCCGCACTACGTTGAATATTTTGCAGAAGTAGAACGAATTTCGCGGCTTGCTGCTATTGTATGAGCAATTGCTATTGTATAGCAATTGTATGAGACTATCGATCTTCATCTGTTGGCGATATGCTGCATCAAATGAATCTCGAGCCCGTTCGTTTACGTCGAAAGGGTGCGACACTAAAACTGCTTTATCAACCCGTCTAATGTTAATCGCCTGTACTTTGTCAAGTATTCCAAGTATTACATTGGAGGCATGCCGCATTGCAGTTCTATCAGTCCCTGAGTACGCTTCCGGAGTGTGGGACCCACACTGTTTTTAATATATTGCGCAAGTAGAAAGAACTTCGCGGCTTGCTGCTATTTTATGAGCAATTGCTATTTTATAGCAATGCAAAGAGACTATCGATCTTCATCTGTTGGTGATATGTTGCATAAAATGAATGTAGAGCCCCTTCGTGTACGTCGAAAGATTGCGACACTAAAACTGCTCTATGAACCCGTCTAATGTTAATCGCCCGTACTTTGTCAAGTATTCCAAGTAATACATTGGAGGCATGCCGCATTGCAGTTCTATAAGTCCCTGAGTACGCTTCCGGAGTGTGGGACCCACACTGTTTTTAATATATTGCGCAAGTAGAAAGAACTTCGCGGCTTGCTGCTATTGTATGAGCAATTGCTATTGTATAGCAATTCTATGAGACTACCGATCTTCATCTGTTGGCGATATGCTGCAGCAAATTAATCTAGACCTCCTTCGTGTACGTCGAAAGATTGCCAGACTAAAACTGCTCTATCAGCCCGCGTAATGTTAATCGCCCGTACTTTGTGAAGAATTTCATTGTCAAGTATTCCAAGTATTACATTGGAGGCATGCCGCCCTGTAGTTCGCCCAGTACCTGAGTACGCTACCGCAGTGTGGGACCCAAACTTCGTTGAATATATTGCACAAGTAGAACGAATATCGCGGCTTGCTGCTATTGTATGAGCAATTGCTATTGTATAGCAATTGTATGAGACTATCGATCTTCATCTGTTGGCGATAAGCTGCATCAAATGAATCTAGAGCCCGTTCGTTTACGTCGAAAGAGGGCGACACTAAAACTGCTCTATCAACCCGTCTAATGTTAATCGCCTGTACTCTGTCAAGTATTCCAAGTATTACATTGGAGGCATGCCGCATTGCAGTTCTATCAGTCCCTGAGTACGCTTCCGGAGTGTAGGACCCACACTGTTTTTAATATATTGCGCAACAAGAAAAAATTTCGCGGCTTCCTGCTTTTGTATGAGCTATTGCTATTGTACAGCTATTGTATGAGACTATCGATCTTCATGTGGTGGCGATATGTTGCATTTAACAAATCTAGAGCCCCTTCGTGTAAGTCGAAAGATTGCGACACTAAAACTGCTCTATCAACCCGTCTAATGTTAACCGCCCGTACTTTCTCAACTATTCCAAGTATTACATTGGAGGCCTGCCGCATTGCAGTTCGCTCAGTCCCTGAGAACGCTTCCGCAGCGTGGGACCCACCCTATGTTGAATATATTGCGCAAGTAGAAAGAATTTCGCGCCTTGCTGCTATTGATAGAGAAATTGCTATTGTATAGCAATTTTATGAGACTATCGATCTTCATCTCTTGGCGATATGTTGCATCTAATGAAATTAGAGCCCCTTCATGTACGTAGAAAGATTGCGACACTAAAACTGCTCTATCACCCCATCTAATGTTAATCGCCCGTACTTTATCAAGTACTCCAAGTATTACATTGGAGGCATGCCGCATTGCAGTTCTCCCAATCCCTGAGTACACTCCGCAGAGTGGGACGCAAACTATGTTGAATATATTGCGCAAGTGGAAAGAATTTCGCGGCTTGCTGATATTGTATGAGCAATTGCTATTGTATAGCAATTCAAAGAGAATATCGATCTTCATCTGTTGGTGATATGTTGCATCAAATGAATGTAGAGCCCCTTCGTTTACGTCGAATGATTGCGACACTAAAACTGCTATCAACCCGTCTAATGGTAATCGCCCGTACTTTGTCAAGTATTCCAAGTATTACATTGGAGGCATGCCGCATTGCAGTTCTATCAGTCCCTGAGTACGCTTCTGGAGTGTGGGACCCACACTGTTTTGAATATATTGCGCAACTAGAAAGAATTTCGCGGCTTCCTGCTATTGTATGAGCTATTGCTATTGTATAGCAATTGTATGAGACTATCGATCTTCATCTTTTGGCGATATGATGCATCTAATGAATCTAGAGCCCCTTCGTGTAAGTCGAAAGATTGCGACACTAAAACTGCTCTATCAACCCGTCTAATGTTAATCGCCCGTAATTTGTCAACTATTACAAGTATTACATTGGAGGCATGCCGCATTGCAGTACGCTCATTCCCTTAGTACGCTTCCGCAGTGTGGGACCCCACTATGTTGAATATATTGCGCAAGTAGAAATAATTTCACGGCTGGCTGCTATTCTATGAGCAATTGCTATTGTATTGCAATTGTATGAGACTATCGATCTTCATCGTCTGGCGATATGTTGCATCTAATGAAATCAGAGCCCGTTCGTGTACGTCGAAAGATTGCGACACTAAAACTGCTCTATGAACCCGTCTAATGTTAATTGCCCCTACTTTGTCAAGTATTCCAAGTATTACATTGGAGGCATGCCGCATTGCAGTGCGCTCAGTCCCTGAGTACGCTACTGCAGTGTGGGACCCACACAATGTCGAATATATTGCGCAACTAGAAAGAATTTCGCGGCTTGATGCTGTTGTATGACCAATTGCTATTGTATCGCAATTGTATGAGACTATCGATCTTCATCTGTTGGCGATATGTTGCGTCTAATGAATCTAGAGCCCCTTCGTGTATGTCGAAAGATTGCCAGACTAAAACTGTTGGCGACATGTTGCAGCAAATTAATCTAGAGCTCCTTCGTGTACGTCGAAAGATTGCCAGACTAAAACTTCTCTATCAGCCCGTCTAATGTTAATCGCCCGTACTTTGTCAAGAATTCCATTGTCAAGTTTTCCAAGTATTACATTGGAGGCATGCAGCCCTGTAGTTCACCCAGTACCTGAGTACGCTTCCGCAGTGAGGGACCCCCACTATGTTGAATATATTGCGCAAGTAGAAAGAATTTCGGGGCTTGCTGCTATTGTATGAGCAATTGCTATTGTATCGCAAATCTATGAGACTATCGATCTTTATCTGCTGGCGATGTGTTGCATCAAATGAATCTAGAGCCGCTTCGTGTACTTCGAAAGATTGCGACACTGAAACTTCTCTTTCAACCCGTCTAATGTTAATCGCCCGTACTTTGTCAACTATTCCAAGTATTACATTGGAAGCATGGCGCATTGCAGTTTGCCAAGTCCCTGAGTGCGGTTCCGCAGTGTGGGACCCACACTATGCTGAATATATTGCGCAAGTAGAAATAATTTCACGGCTGGCTGCTTTTGTATGAGCAATTGCTATTGAATAGCAATTGTATGAGACTATCCATCTTCATCTGTTGGCGATATGTTGCATCTGATGAATGTAGAGCCCCCTCGTGTCCGTCGAAAGATTGCGACACTGAAACTGCTCTATCAACCCGTCTACTGTTAATCGCCCGTACTTTGTCAACTATTCCAAGTATTACATTGGACGCATGCCGCATTGCAGTTCGCTCAGTACCTGAGTACGCTACTGCAGTGTGGGACCCACACTACGTTGAATATATTGCACAAGTAGAAAGAATTTCACGGTTGGCTGCTATTGTATGACCAATTGCTACTGTATAGCAATTGTATGAGGCTATCGATCTTCATCTGTTTGCGATATGTTGCATCTAATTATTCTAGAGCCCCTTCGTGTACGTCGAAAGATTGCGACACTGAAACTGCTCTATCAACCCGTCTAATGTTAATCGCCCGCACTTTCTCAACTATTCCAAGTATTACATTGGAGGCATGCCGCATTGCAGTTCGCCAAGTCCCTGAGTACGGTTCCGCAGTGTGGGACCCACACTATGCTGAATATATTGCGCAACTTGAAAGAATTTCACGGCTGGCGGCTATTGCATGACCAATTGCTATTGTATAGCAACTGTATGAGACTATCAATCTTCATCTGTTTGCGATATGTTGCATCTAATGAATCTAGAGCCCCTTCGTGTGCGTCGAATGATTGCGACACTGAAACGGCTCTATCAACCCGTCTAATGTTAATCGCCCGTACTTTGTCAACTATTCCATGTATTACGTTGTAGGCATGCCGCCTTGCAGTTCGCTCCGTCCCTGAGTACGCTTCCGCAGTCTGGCACCCACACTACGTTGAATATATTGCGCAAGTAGTAAGAATTTCGCGGCTTTCTGCTATTGTATGAGCAATTGCTAGTGTATAGCAATTGTATGAGACTATCGATCTTCATCTGTTGGCGATATGTTGCATCTAATGAATCTAGAGCCCCTTCGTGTACGTCGAAAGACTGGGACACTGAAACTGCTCTATCAACCCGTCTGATGTTAATCGTCCGTACTTTGTCAAGTATTCCAAGTATTACATTGGAGGCATGCCGCATTGCAGTTCGCTCAGTCCCTGAGTACGCTACTGCAGTGTGGGACCCACACAATGTCGAATATATTGCGCAACTAGAAAGAAGTTCGCGGCTTGATGCTGTTGTATGACCAATTGCTATTGTATCGCAATTGTATGAGACTATCGATCTTCATCTGTTGGCGATATGTTGCATCTAATGAATCTAGAGCCCCTTCGTGTACGTCGAAAGATTGCCAGACTAAAACTGTTGGCGACATGTTGTAGCAAATTAATCTAGAGCTCCTTCGTGTACGTCGAAAGATTGCCAGACTAAAACTTCTCTATCAGCCCGTCTACTGTTAATCGCCCGCACTTTGTCAAGAATTCCATATTCAAGTATTCCAAGTATTACATTGGAGGCACGCAGCCCTGTAGTTCACCCAGTACCTGAGTACGCTTCCGCAGTGTGGGACCCCCACTATGTTGAATATATTGCGCAAGTAGAAAGAATTTCGGGGCTTGCTGCTATTCTGTGAGCAATTGCTATTTTATCGCAAATCTATGAGACTATCGATCTTTATCTGCTGGCGATATGTAGCATCAAATGAATCTAGAGCCTCTTCGTGTACATCGAAAGATTGCGACACTGAAACTGCTCTATGAACCCGTCTAATGTTAATCGCCCGTACTTTGTCAACTATTCCAAGTATTACATTGGAGGCATTCCGCATTGCAGTTCACCCAGTCCCTGAGTACGCTTCCGGAGTGTGGGACCCACACTATGCTGAATATATTGCGCAAGTATAAAGAATTTCACGGCTGGCTGCTATTGTATGAGCAATTGCTATTGAATAGCAATTGTATGAGACTATCCATTTTCATCTGTTGGCGATATGTTGCATCTGATGAACGTAGAGCCCCCTCGTGTAAGTCGAAAGATTGCGACACTGAAACTGCTCTATCAACCCGTCTACTGTTAATCGCCCGTACTTTGTCAACTATTCCAAGTATTACATCGGACGCATGCCGCATTGCAGTTCACCCAGTCCCTGAGTACGCTTCCGGAGTGTGGGACCCACACTATGCTGAATATATTGCGCAAGTAGAAAGAATTTCACGGCTGGCTGCTATTGTATGAGCAATTGCTATTGAATAGCAATTGTATGAGACTATCCATATTCATCTGTTAGCGATATGTTGCATCTGATGAATGTAGAGCCCCCTCGTGTAAGTCGAAAGATTGCGACACTGAACCTGCTCTATCAACCCGTCTAATGGTAATCGCCCGTACTTTGTCAACTATTCCAAGTATTACATTGGACGCATGCCGCATTGCAGTTCGCTCAGTACCTGAATACGCTACTGCAGTGTGGGAGCCACACTACGTTGAATATATTGCGGAACTAGAAAGAATTTCACTCCTGGCTGCTATTGAATGACCAATTGTTATTGTATAGCGATTGTATGAGACTATCGATCTTCATCTGTTAGCGATATGTTGCATCTAAAGAATCTGGAACCCCTTCATGTACGTCGAAAGATTGCGACGCTTAAACTGCTCTATCAACCCGTCTAATCTTAATCGCCCGTACATTGTCAACTGTTCCATGTATTACATTGGAGGCATGCTACATTGCAGTTCGCCCATTCCCTGAGTACGCTTCCGCAGTGTGGGACCCACACTATGTTTAATATATTGCGCAACTAGAAAGAATTTCACGGCTGGCTGCTATTGTATGATTAATTGCTATTGTATAACAATTGTATGAGACTCTCGATCTTCATCTGTTGGCGATATGTTGCATCTAATGAATCTGGAGCCCCTTGGTGTACGTCGAAAGATTTCGACGCTGAAACTGCTCTATCAACCCGCCTAATCTTAATCGCCCGTACATTGTCAACTATTCCAAGTATTACATTGGAGGCTTGCCGCATTGCAGTTCCCTCAGTCCCTGAGTACGCTACTGCAGCGTGGGACCCACACTACGTTGAATGTATTGCACAAGTAGAAAGAATTTTGCGGCTTGCTGCTATTGTATGAGCAATTGCTATTGTATAGCAATTGTATGAGACTACAGATCTTCATCTGTTGGCGATACGTTGCATCTAATGAATCTAGAGCCCCTTCGTATACGTCGAAAGATTGCGACACTGAAACTGCTCTACCAACCCGTCTAACGTTAATCGCCCGTACTTTGTCAACTATTCCAAGTATTACATTGGAGGCAAGCTGCATTGCAGTTCGCCCATTCCCTGAGTATGCTTCCGCAGTGTGGGACCCACACTATGCTGAATATATTGCGCAACTAGAAAGAATTTCACGGCTGGCGGCTATTGTAAGACCAATTGCTATTGTATAGCAATTGTATGAGACTATCAATATTCATCTGTTGGCGATATGTTGCATCTAATGAATCTAGAGCCCCTTCGTGTACGTCGAATGATTGCGACACTGAAACTGCTCTATCAACCCGTCTAATGTTAATCGCCCGTACTTTGTCAATTGTTCCATGTATTACGTTGTAGGCATGCCGCATTGCAGTTCGCTCCGTCCCTGAGTACGCTTCCGCAGTCTGGCACCCACACTAGGTTGAATATATTGCGCAAGTAGAAAGAACTTCGCGGCTTGCTGCTATTGTTTGAGCAATTGCTATTGTATAGCAATTGTATGAGACTATCGATCTTCATCTGTTGGCGATATGTTGCATCTAATGAATCTAGAGCCCCTTCGTGTACGTCGAAAGATTGGGACACTGAAACTGCTCTATCAACCCGTCTGATGTTAATCGTCCGTACTTTGTCAAGTATTCCAAGTATTACATTGGAGGCATGCCGCATTGCAGTTCGCTCAGTCCCTGAGTACGCTACTGCAGTGTGGGACCCAAACTACGTCGAATATATTGCGCAAATAGAAAGAATTTCGCAGCTTGATGCTGTTGTATGACGAATTGCTATTGTATAGCAATTGTATGAGACTATCGATCTTGATCTGTTGGCGATATATTGCATCTAATGAATCTAGAGCCCCATCGAGTACGTCGAAAGATTGCCAGACTAAAACTTCTCTATCAGCCCGTCTAATGTTAATCGCCCGCACATTGTCAAGAATTTCATTGTCAAGTATTCCAAGTATTACATTGAAGGAATGCAGCCCTGTAGTTCGCCCAGTACCTGAGTACGCTTCCGCAGTGTGGGACCCCCACTATGTTGAATATATTGCGCAAGTAGAAAGAATTTTGGGGCTTGCTGCTATTGTATGAGCAATTGCTATTGTATCACAATTCTATGAGACTATCGATCTTTATCTACTGGCGATATGTTGCATCAAATGAATCTAGAGCCGCTTCGTGTACATCGAAAGATTGCGACACTGAAACTGCTCTATCAACACGTCTAATGTTAATCGCCCGTACTTTGTCAACTATTCCAAGTATTACATTGGAGGCATTCCGCAATTCAGTTCACCCAGTCCTTGAGTACGCTTCCGGAGAGCGGGACCCACACTATGCTGAATATATTGCGCAAGTAGAAAGAATTTCACGGCTGGCTGCTATTGTATGATCAATTGCTATGGTATAGCTATTATATGAGACTATCGATCTTCATCTGTTGGCGATATGTTGCATCTAATAAATCTAGAGCCCCTTCGTGTACGTAGGAAGATTGCGACACTGAAACTGCTCTATCAACCCGTCTAATGTTAATTGCCCGTACTTTCTGAACTATTCCAAGTATTACATTAGAGGCATTCCGCATTGCAGTTCACCCAGTCCCTGAGTACGCTTCCGGAGTGTGGGACCCACACTATGCTGAATATATTGCGCAAGTATAAAGAATTTCACGGCTGGCTGCTATTGTATGAGCAATTGCTATTGAATAGCAATTGTATGAGACTATCCATTTTCATCTGTTGGCGATATGTTGCATCTGATGAACGTAGAGCCCCCTCGTGTAAGTCGAAAGATTGCGACACTGAAACTGCTCTATCAACCCGTCTACTGTTAATCGCCCGTACTTTGTCAACTATTCCAAGTATTACATCGGACGCATGCCGCATTGCAGTTCACCCAGTCCCTGAGTACGCTTCCGGAGTGTGGGACCCACACTATGCTGAATATATGGCGCAAGTAGAAAGAATTTCACGGCTGGCTGCTATTGTATGAGCAATTGCTATTGAATAGCAATTGTATGAGACTATCCATATTCATCTGTTAGCGATATGTTGCATCTGATGAATGTAGAGCCCCCTCGTGTAAGTCGAAAGATTGCGACACTGAACCTGCTCTATCAACCCGTCTAATGGTAATCGCCCGTACTTTGTCAACTATTCCAAGTATTACATTGGACGCATGCCGCATTGCAGTTCGCTCAGTACCTGAATACGCTACTGCAGTGTGGGAGCCACACTACGTTGAATATATTGCGGAACTAGAAAGAATTTCACTCCTGGCTGCTATTGAATGACCAATTATTATTGTATAGCAATTGTATGAGACTATCGATCTTCATCTGTTAGCGATATGTTGCATCTAAAGAATCTGGAACCCCTTCATGTACGTCGAAAGATTGCGACGCTTAAACTGCTCTATCAACCCGTCTAATCTTAATCGCCCGTACATTGTCAACTGTTCCATGTATTACATTGGAGGCATGCTACATTGCAGTTCGCCCATTCCCTGAGTACGCTTCCGCAGTGTGGGACCCACACTATGTTTAATATATTGCGCAACTAGAAAGAATTTCACGGCTGGCTGCTATTGTATGATTAATTGCTATTGTATAGCAATTGTATGAGACTCTCGATCTTCATCTGTTGGCGATATGTTGCATCTAATGAATCTGGAGCCCCTTGGTGTACGTCGAAAGATTTCGACGCTGAAACTGCTCTATCAACCCGCCTAATCTTAATCGCCCGTACATTGTCAACTATTCCAAGTATTACATTGGAGGAATGCCGCATTGCAGTTCGCCCATTCCCTGAGTACGCTACCGCAGTGTGGGACCCCCACTATGTAGAATATATTGCGCAAGTAGAAAGAATTTCGCGGCTTGCTGCTATTGTATGAGCAATTGCTATTGTATAGCAGTTCTATGAGACTATCGATCTTTATCTGTTGGCGATATGTTGCGTCTTATGAATCTAGAGCCCCTTCGTGTACGTCGAAAGATTGCGACACTGAAACTGCTCTACCAACCCGTCTAACGTTAATCGCCCGTACTTTGTCAACTATTCCAAGTATTACATTGGAGGCAAGCTGCATTGCAGTTCGCCCATTCCCTGAGTATGCTTCCGCAGTGTGGGACCCACACTATGCTGAATATATTGCGCAACTAGAAAGAATTTCACGGCTGGCGGCTATTGTAAGACCAATTGCTATTGTATAGCAATTGTATGAGACTATCAATATTCATCTGTTGGCGATATGTTGCATCTAATGAATCTAGAGCCCCTTCGTGTACGTCGAATGATTGCGACACTGAAACTGCTCTATCAACCCGTCTAATGTTAATCGCCCGTACTTTGTCAATTGTTCCATGTATTACGTTGTAGGCATGCCGCATTGCAGTTCGCTCCGTCCCTGAGTACGCTTCCGCAGTCTGGCACCCACACTAGGTTGAATATATTGCGCAAGTAGAAAGAACTTCGCGGCTTGCTGCTATTGTTTGAGCAATTGCTATTGTATAGCAATTGTATGAGACTATCGATCTTCATCTGTTGGCGATATGTTGCATCTAATGAATCTAGAGCCCCTTCGTGTACGTCGAAAGATTGGGACACTGAAACTGCTCTATCAACCCGTCTGATGTTAATCGTCCGTACTTTGTCAAGTATTCCAAGTATTACATTGGAGGCATGCCGCATTGCAGTTCGCTCAGTCCCTGAGTACGCTACTGCAGTGTGGGACCCAAACTACGTCGAATATATTGCGCAAATAGAAAGAATTTCGCAGCTTGATGCTGTTGTATGACGAATTGCTATTGTATAGCAATTGTATGAGACTATCGATCTTGATCTGTTGGCGATATATTGCATCTAATGAATCTAGAGCCCCATCGAGTACGTCGAAAGATTGCCAGACTAAAACTTCTCTATCAGCCCGTCTAATGTTAATCGCCCGCACATTGTCAAGAATTCCATTGTCAAGTATTCCAAGTATTACATTGAAGGAATGCAGCCCTGTAGTTCGCCCAGTACCTGAGTACGCTTCCGCAGTGTGGGACCCCCACTTTGTTGAATATATTGCGCAAGTAGAAAGAATTTTGGGGCTTGCTGCTATTGTATGAGCAATTGCTATTGTATCACAATTCTATGAGACTATCGATCTTTATCTACTGGCGATATGTTGCATCAAATGAATCTAGAGCCGCTTCGTGTACATCGAAAGATTGCGACACTGAAACTGCTCTATCAACACGTCTAATGTTAATCGCCCGTACTTTGTCAACTATTCCAAGTATTACATTGGAGGCATTCCGCAATTCAGTTCACCCAGTCCTTGAGTACGCTTCCGGAGAGCGGGACCCACACTATGCTGAATATATTGCGCAAGTAGAAAGAATTTCACGGCTGGCTGCTATTGTATGATCAATTGCTATGGTATAGCTATTATATGAGACTATCGATCTTCATCTGTTGGCGATATGTTGCATCTAATAAATCTAGAGCCCCTTCGTGTACGTAGTAAGATTGCGACACTGAAACTGCTCTATCAACCCGTCTAATGTTAATTGCCCGTACTTTCTGAACTATTCCAAGTATTACATTGGAGGCATTCCGCATTGCAGTTCACCCAGTCCCTGAGTACGCTTCCGGAGTGTGGGACCCACACTATGCTGAATATATTGCGCAAGTATAAAGAATTTCACGGCTGGCTGCTATTGTATGAGCAATTGCTATTGAATAGCAATTGTATGAGACTATCCATTTTCATCTGTTGGCGATATGTTGCATCTGATGAACGTAGAGCCCCCTCGTGTAAGTCGAAAGATTGCGACACTGAAACTGCTCTATCAACCCGTCTACTGTTAATCGCCCGTACTTTGTCAACTATTCCAAGTATTACATCGGACGCATGCCGCATTGCAGTTCACCCAGTCCCTGAGTACGCTTCCGGAGTGTGGGACCCACACTATGCTGAATATATGGCGCAAGTAGAAAGAATTTCACGGCTGGCTGCTATTGTATGAGCAATTGCTATTGAATAGCAATTGTATGAGACTATCCATATTCATCTGTTAGCGATATGTTGCATCTGATGAATGTAGAGCCCCCTCGTGTAAGTCGAAAGATTGCGACACTGAACCTGCTCTATCAACCCGTCTAATGGTAATCGCCCGTACTTTGTCAACTATTCCAAGTATTACATTGGACGCATGCCGCATTGCAGTTCGCTCAGTACCTGAATACGCTACTGCAGTGTGGGAGCCACACTACGTTGAATATATTGCGGAACTAGAAAGAATTTCACTCCTGGCTGCTATTGAATGACCAATTGTTATTGTATAGCAATTGTATGAGACTATCGATCTTCATCTGTTAGCGATATGTTGCATCTAAAGAATCTGGAACCCCTTCATGTACGTCGAAAGATTGCGACGCTTAAACTGCTCTATCAACCCGTCTAATCTTAATCGCCCGTACATTGTCAACTGTTCCATGTATTACATTGGAGGCATGCTACATTGCAGTTCGCCCATTCCCTGAGTACGCTTCCGCAGTGTGGGACCAACACTATGTTTAATATATTGCGCAACTAGAAAGAATTTCACGGCTGGCTGCTATTGTATGATTAATTGCAATTGTATAGCAATTGTATGAGACTCTCGATCTTCATCTGTTGGCGATACGTTGCATCTAATGAATCTAGAGCCCCTTCGTATACGTCGAAAGATTGCGACACTGAAACTGCTCTACCAAAACGTCTAACGTTAATCGCCCGTACTTTGTCAACTATTCCAAGTATTACATTGGAGGCATGCCGCATTGCAGTTCGCCCAGTCCCTGAGTACGCTTTGCATTGTGGGACCCACATTAGGATAAATATATTGCGCAACTAAAAAGAATTTCGCGGCTTGCTGCTATTGTATGAGCAATTGCTATTGCTTATCAATTGTATGAGACTATCGATCTTCATCTGTTGGCGATATGTTGCATCTAATGAATCTAGAGCCCCTTCGTGTACGTCGAAAGATTGCCAGACTAAAACTGTTGGCGACATGTTGTAGCAAATTAATCTAGAGCTCCTTCGTGTACGTCGAAAGATTGCCAGACTAAAACTTCTCTATCAGCCCGTCTACTGTTAATCGCCCGCACTTTGTCAAGAATTCCATATTCAAGTATTCCAAGTATTACATTGGAGGAATGCCGCATTGCAGTTCGCACATTCCCTGAGTACGCTACCGCAGTGTGGGACCCCCACTATGTAGAATATATTGCGCAAGTAGAAAGAATTTCGCGGCTTGCTGCTATTGTATGAGCAATTGCTATTGTATAGCAGTTCTATGAGACTATCGATCTTTATCTGTTGGCGATATGTTGCATCAAATGAATCTAGAGCCCCTTCGTCTACGTGGAAAGATTGCGACACTGAACCTGCTCTATCAACCCGTCTAATGGTAATCGCCCGTACTTTGTCAACTATTCCAAGTATTACATTGGAGGCAAGCTGCATTGCAGTTCGCCCATTCCCTGAGTATGCTTCCGCAGTGTGGGACCCACACTATGCTGAATATATTGCGCAACTAGAAAGAATTTCACGGCTGGCGGCTATTGTAAGACCAATTGCTATTGTATAGCAATTGTATGAGACTATCAATATTCATCTGTTGGCGATATGTTGCATCTAATGAATCTAGAGCCCCTTCGTGTACGTCGAATGATTGCGACACTGAAACTGCTCTATCAACCCGTCTAATGTTAATCGCCCGTACTTTGTCAATTGTTCCATGTATTACGTTGTAGGCATGCCGCATTGCAGTTCGCTCCGTCCCTGAGTACGCTTCCGCAGTCTGGCACCCACACTACGTTGAATATATTGCGCAAGTAGAAAGAACTTCGCGGCTTCCTGCTATTGTTTGAGCAATTGCTATTGTATAGCAATTGTATGAGACTATCGATCTTCATCTGTTGGCGATATGTTGCATCTAATGAATCTAGAGCCCCTTCGTGTACGTCGAAAGATTGGGACACTGAAACTGCTCTATCAACCCGTCTGATGTTAATCGTCCGTACTTTGTCAAGTATTCCAAGTATTACATTGGAGGCATGCCGCATTGCAGTTCGCTCAGTCCCTGAGTACGCTACTGCAGTGTGGGACCCAAACTACGTCGAATATATTGCGCAAATAGAAAGAATTTCGCAGCTTGATGCTGTTGTATGACGAATAGCTATTGTATAGCAATTGTATGAGACTATCGATCTTGATCTGTTGGCGATATATTGCATCTAATGAATCTAGAGCCCCATCGAGTACGTCGAAAGATTGCCAGACTAAAACTTCTCTATCAGCCCGTCTAATGTTAATCGCCCGTACATTGTCAAGAATTCCATTGTCAAGTATTCCAAGTATTACATTGAAGGAATGCAGCCCTGTAGTTCGCCCAGTACCTGAGTACGCTTCCGCAGTGTGGGACCCCCACTATGTTGAATATATTGCGCAAATAGAAAGAATTTTGGGGCTTGCTGCTATTGTATGAGCAATTGCTATTGTATCACAATTCTATGAGACTATCGATCTTTATCTACTGGCGATATGTTGCATCAAATGAATCTAGAGCCGCTTCGTGTACATCGAAAGATTGCGACACTGAAACTGCTCTATCAACACGTCTAATGTTAATCGCCCGTACTTTGTCAACTATTCCAAGTATTACATTGGAGGCATTCCGCAATTCAGTTCACCCAGTCCTTGAGTACGCTTCCGGAGAGCGGGACCCACACTATGCTGAATATATTGCGCAAGTAGAAAGAATTTCACGGCTGGCTGCTATTGTATGATCAATTGCTATGGTATAGCTATTATATGAGACTATCGATCTTCATCTGTTGGCGATATGTTGCATCTAATAAATCTAGAGCCCCTTCGTGTACGTAGGAAGATTGCGACACTGAAACTGCTCTATCAACCCGTCTAATGTTAATTGCCCGTACTTTCTGAACTATTTCAAGTATTACATTGGAGGTATGCCGCATTGCAGTTCGCTCTGTCCCTGAGTACGCTTCCGCAGTGTGGGACCCATACTATGTTGAATATATTGCGGAACTAGATAGAATTTCACTCCTGGCTGCTATTGAATGAACAATTGCTATTGTATAGCAATTGTATGAGACTATCGATCTTCATCTGTTAGCGATATGTTGCATCTAAAGAATCTAGAACGCCTTCATGTACGTCGAAAGATTGCGACGCTGAAACTGCTCTATCAACCCGTCTAATCTTAATCGCCCGTACATTGTCAACTGTTCCAAGTTTTATTTTGGAGGCATGCCGCATTGCAGTTCGCCAAGTCCCTCTGTACAGTTCCGCAGTGTTTGACCCACACTATGCTGAATATATTGCGCGACTAGCAAGAATTTCACGGCTGGCAGCTATTGTAAGACCAATTGCTATTGTATAGCAATTGTATCAGACTATCAATATTCATATGTTGGCGATATGTTGCATCTAATGAATCTAGATCCCCTTCGTGTACGTCGAATGATTGCGACACTGAAACTGCTCTATCAATCCGTCTAATGTTAATCGCCCGTACTTTGTCAACTGTTCCATGTATTACGTTGTAGGCATGCCGCATTGCAGTTCGCTCCGTACCTGAGTACGCTTCCGCAGTCTGGCATCCACACTACGTTGAATATATTGCGCAAGTAGAAAGAACTTCGCGGCTTGCTGCTATTGTATGAGCAATTGCTATTGTATAGCAATTGTATGAGACTATCGATCTTGATCTGTTGGCGATATATTGCATCTAATGAATCTAGAGCCCCATCGAGTACGTCGAAAGATTGCCAGACTAAAACTTCTCTATCTGCCCGTCTAATGTTAATCGCCCGTACTTTGTCAAGAATTTCATTGTCCAGTATTTCAAGTATTACATTGGAGGCATGCAGCCCTGTAGTCCGCCCAGTACCTGAGTACGCTCTCGCAGTGTGGGACCCCCACTATGTTGAATATATTGCGCAAGTAGAAAGAATTTCGGTGCTTGCTGCTATTGTATGAGCAATTGCTATTGTATCGCAATTCTATGAGACTATCGGTCTTTATCTACTGGCGATATGTTGCATCAAATGAATCTAGAGCCGCTTCGTGTACATCGAAAGATTGCGACACTGAAACTGCTCTATCAACCCGTCTAATGTTAATCGCCCGTACTTTGTCAACTATTCCAAGTATTACATTGGAGGCATTCCGCATTTCAGTTCACCCAGTCCTTGAGTACGCTTCCGGAGTGTGGCACCCACACTATGCTGAATATATTGCGCAAGTAGAAAGAATTTCACGGCTGGCTGCTATTGTATGAGCAATTGCTATTGTATAGCAATTGTATGAGACCATCCATCTTCATCTGTTGGCGATACGTTGCATCTGATGAATGTAGAGCCCCCTCGTGTACGTCGAAAGATTGCGACACTGAAACTGCTCAATCAACACGTCTAATGTTAATCGCCCGTACTTTGTCAACTATTCCAAGTATTACATTGGACGCATGCCGCATTGCAGTTCGCTCAGTACCTGGGTACGCTACTGCAGTGTGGGACCCACACTACGTTGAATATATTGCACAAGTAGAAAGAATTTCACGGCTGGCTGCTATTGTATGATCAATTGCTATTGTATAGCAATTGTATGAGACTCTCGATCTTCATCTGTTGGCAATATGTTGTATCTAATGAATCTAGAGCCCCTTCGTGTACGTCGAAAGATTGCGACACTGAACCTGCTCTATCAACCCGTCTAATGTTAATCGCCCGTACTTTGTCAGCTATTCCAAGTAATACATTGGAGGCATGCTGCATTGCAGTTCGCCCATTCCGTGAGTACGCTTCCGCAGTGTGGGACCCACACTACGTTTATATATTGCGCAAATAGAAAGAATTTCACGGCTGGCTGCTATTGTATGATTAATTGCTATTGTATAGCAATTGTATGAGACTCTCGATCTTCATCTGTTGGCGATATGTTGCATCTAATGAATCTGGAGCCCCTTGGTGTACGTCGAAAGAATGCGACGCTGAAACTGCTCTATCAACCCGTCTAATGTTAATCAACCGTACATTGTCAACTATTCCAAGTATTACATTGGAGGATTGCCGCATTGCAGTTCCCTCTGTCCCTGAGTACGCTACTGCAGCGTGGGACGCACACTACGTTGAATGTATTGCACAAGTAGAAAGAATTTCGCAGCTTGATGCTGTTGCATGACCAATTGCTACTGTATAGCAATTGTATGAGACTATCGATCTTCATCTGTTGGCGATATGTTGCGTCTTATGAATCTAGAGCCCCTTCGTGTACGTCAAAAGATTACGACACCTGAAACTGCTCTATCAACCCGTGTAATGTTAATCGCCCGTACTTTGACAACTATTCCAAGTATTACATTGGAGGCATGCCGCAATGCAGTTCGCCCAGTCCCTGAGCACGGTTCCGTAGTGTGGGACCCACACTATGTTTAATATATTGCGCAACTAGAAAGAATTTCACGGCTGGCTGCTGTTGTATGACCAATTGCTATTATATAGCAATTGTATGAGACTATCGATCTTCAACTGTTAGCGATATGTTGCATCTAAAGAATCTAGAACCCCTTCATGTACGTCGAAAGATTGCGACGCTGAAACTGCTCTATCAACCCGTCTAATCTTAATCGCCCGTACATTGTCAACGGTTCCAAGTATTACTTTGGAGGCATGCCGCATTGCAGTTCGCTCAGTCCCTGAGTACGCTTCCGCAGTATGGGACCCACACTATGTTTAATATATTGCACAAGTAGAAAGAATTTCACGGCTGGCTGCTATTGTATGACCAATTGCTATTGTATAGAAATTGTATGAGACTATCGATCTTCATCTGTTGGCGATATATTGCATCTAATGATTCTAGAGCCCCTTCGTGTACGTCGAAAGATTGCGACACTGAAACTGCTCTATCAACCCGTCTAATGTTAATCGCCCGTACTTTCTCAACTATTCCAAGTATTACATTGGAGGCATGCCGCATTGCAGTTTGCCAAGTCCCTGAGTACGGTTCCGCAGTGTGGGACCCACACTATGCTGAATATATTGCACAACTTGGAAAAATTTCACGGCTGGCGGCTATTGTATGACCAATTGCTATTGTATAGCAATTGTATGAGACTATCAATCTTCATCTGTTTGCGATATGTTGCATCTAATGAATCTAGAGCCCCTTCGTGTACGTCGAATGACTGCGACACTGAAACTGCTCTATCAACCCGTCTAATGTTAATCGCCCGTACTTTGTCAACTATTTCATGTATTATATTGTAGGCATGCCGCATTGTAGTTCGCTCCGTCCCTGAGTACGCTTCCGCAGTCTGGCACCCACACTACGTTGAATATATTGCGCAAGTAGTAAGAATTTCGCGGCTTGCTGCTATTGTATGAGCAATTGCTATTGTATAGCAATTGTATGAGACTATCGATCTTCATCTGTTGGCGATATGTTGCATCTAATGAATCTAGAGCCCCTTCGTGTACGTCGAAAGATTGCTTGACTAAAACTGTTGGCGACATGTTGCAGCAAATTAATCTAGAGCTCCTTCGTGTACGTCGAAAGATTGCCAGACTAAAACTTCTCTATCAGCCCGTCTAATGTTAATCGCCCGCACTTTGTCAAGAATTCCATATTCAAGTATTCCAAGTATTACATTGGAGGCATGCAGCCCTGTAGTTCACCCAGTACCTGAGTACGCTTCCGCAGTGTGGGAGTCCCACTATGTTGAATATATTGCACAAGTAGAAAGAATTTTGGGGCTTGCTGCTATTGTATGAGCAATTGCTGTTGTATCGCAAATCTATGAGACTATCGATCTTTATCTGCTGGCGATATGTTGCATCAAATGAATCTAGAGCCGTTTCGTGTACATCGAAAGATTGCGACGCTGAAACTGCTCTATCAACCCGTCTAATGTTAATCGCCCGTACTTTGTCAACTATTCCAAGTATTACATTGGAGGCATTCCGCATTGCAGTTCGCCCAGTCCCTGAGTACGCTTCCGGAGTGTGGGACCCACACTATGCTGAATATATTGCGCAGGTAGAAAGAATTTCACGGCTGGCTGCTATTGTATGAGCAATTGCTTTTGAATAGCAATTGTATGAGACTATCCATCTTCATCTGTTGGCGATATGTTGCATCTGATGAATGTAGAGCACCCTCGTGAAAGTCGAAAGATTGCGACACTGAAACTGCTCTATCAACCCGTCTACTGTTAATCGCCCGTACTTTGTCAACTATACCAAGTATTACATTGGACCAATGCCGCATTGCAGTTCGCTCAGTACTTGAGTACGCTACTGCAGTGTGGGACCCACACTACGTTGAATATATTGCGGAACTAGAAAGAATTTCACTCCTGGCTGCTATTGAATGACCAATTGCTATTGTATAGCAATTGTATTAGACTATCGATCTTCATCTGTTAGCGATATGTTGCATCTAAAGAATCTAGAACCCCTTCATGTACGTCGAAAGATTGCGACGCTGAAACTGCTCTATCAACCCGTCTAATCTTAATCGCCCGTACATTGTCAACTGTTTCAAGTATTACTTTGGAGACATGCCGCATTACAGTTCGCTCAGTCCCTGAGTACGCTTCCGCAGTGTGGGACCCCCACTACGTTTAATATATTGCGCATCTAGAAAGAATTTCACGGCTGGCTGGTATTGTATGAATAATTGCTATTGTATAGCAATTGTATGAGACTCTCTATCTTCATCTGTTGGCGATATGTTGCATCTAATGAATCTAGAGCCCCTTTGTGTACGTCGAAAGATTGCGACGCTGAAACTGCTCTATCAACCCGTCTAATGTTAATCACCCGTACATTGTGAACTATTCCAAGTATTACATTGGAGGCTTGCCGCATTGCAGTTCCCTCAGTCCCTGAGTACGCTACTCCAGCGTGGGACCCACACTACGTTGAATGTATTGCACAAATAGAAAGAATTTCGCGGCTTGCTGTTATTGTATGAGCAATTGCTATTGTATAGCAATTGTATGAGACTACAGAGCTTCACCTGTTGGCGATACGTTGCATCTAATGAATCTAGAGCCCCTTCGTATACGTCGAAAGATTGCGACACTGAAACTGCTCTATCAACCCGTCTAACGTTAATCACCCGTACATTGTGAACTATTGCAAGTATTACATTGGAGGCTTGCCGCATTGCAGTTCCCTCAGTCCCTGAGTACGCTACTGCAGCGTGGGGCCCACACTACGTTGAATGTATTGCACAAGTAGAAAGAATTTCGCGGCTTGCTGTTATTGTATGAGCAATTGCTATTGTATAGCAATTGTATGAGACTACAGAGCTTCATCTGTTGGCGATACGTTGCATCTAATGAATCTAGAGCCCCTTCGTATACGTCGAAAGATTGCGACACTGAAACTGCTCTATCAACCCGTCTAACGTTAATCGCCCGTACTTTGTCAACTATTCCAAGTATTACATTGGAGGCATGCCGCATTGCAGTTCGCTCAGTCCCTGAGTACGCTACTGCAGTGTGGGACCCACACTATGTCGAATATATTGCGCAACTAGAAAGAATTTCACGGCTGGCTGCTATTGTATGACCAATTGCTATTGTATAGCAATTGTATGAGACTATCGATCTTCATATTTTGGCGATATGTTGCATCTAATGAATCTAGAGCCCCTTCGTATACGTCAAAAGATTGCGACACCTGAAACTGCTCTATCAACCCGTGTAATGTTAATCGCCCGTACTTTGTCAACTATTTCATGTATTATGTTGTAGGCATGCCGCATTGTAGTTCGCTCCGTCCCTGAGTACGCTTCCGCAGTCTGGCACCCACAATACGTTGAATATATTGCGCAAGTAGTAAGAATTTCGCGGCTTGCTGCTATTGTATGAGCAATTGCTATTGTATAGCAATTGTATGAGACTATCGATCTTCATCTGTTGGCGATATGTTGCATCTAATGAATCTAGAGCCCCTTCGTGTACGTCGAAAGATTGGGACACTGAAACTGCTCTATCAACCCGTCTGATGTTAATCGTCCGTACTTTGTCAAATATTCCAAGTATTACATTGGAGGCATGCCGCATTGCAGTTCGCTCAGTCCCTGAGTACGCTACTGCAGTGTGGGACCCACACAATGTCGAATATATTGCGCAACTAGAAAGAATTTCGCGGCTTGATGCTGTTGTGTGACCAATTGCTATTGTATCGCAATTGTATGAGAATATCGATCTTCATCTGTTGGCGATATGTTGCATCTAATGAATCTAGAGCCCCTTCGTGTACGTCGAAAGATTGCTTGACTAAAACTGTTGGCGACATGTTGCAGCAAATTAATCTAGAGCTCCTTCGTGTACGTCGAAAGATTGCCAGACTAAAACTTCTCTATCAGCCCGTCTAATGTTAATCGCCCGCACTTTGTCAAGAATTCCATATTCAAGTATTCCAAGTATTACATTGGAGGCATGCAGCCCTGTAGTTCACCCAGTACCTGAGTACGCTTCCGCAGTGTGGGAGTCCCACTATGTTGAATATATTGCACAAGTAGAAAGAATTTTGGGGCTTGCTGCTATTGTATGAGCAATTGCTGTTGTATCGCAAATCTATGAGACTATCGATCTTTATCTGCTGGCGATATGTTGCATCAAATGAATCTAGAGCCGTTTCGTGTACATCGAAAGATTGCGACGCTGAAACTGCTCTATCAACAAGTCTAATGTTAATCGCCCGTACTTTGTCAACTATTCCAAGTATTACATTGGAGGCATTCCGCATTGCAGTTCGCCCAGTCCCTGAGTACGCTTCCGGAGTGTGGGACCCACACTATGCTGAATATATTGCGCAGGTAGAAAGAATTTCACGGCTGGCTGCTATTGTATGAGCAATTGCTTTTGAATAGCAATTGTATGAGACTATCCATCTTCATCTGTTGGCGATATGTTGCATCTGATGAATGTAGAGCCCCCTCGTGAAAGTCGAAAGATTGCAACACTGAAACTGCTCTATCAACCCGTCTACTGTTAATCGCCCGTACTTTGTCAACTATACCAAGTATTACATTGGACCAATGCCGCATTGCAGTTCGCTCAGTACTTGAGTACGCTACTGCAGTGTGGGACCCACACTACGTTGAATATATTGCGGAACTAGAAAGAATTTCACTCCTGGCTGCTATTGAATGACCAATTGCTATTGTATAGCAATTATATTAGACTATCGATCTTCATCTGTTAGCGATATGTTGCATCTAAAGAATCTAGAACCCCTTCATGTACGTCGAAAGATTGCGACGCTGAAACTGCTCTATCAACCCGTCTAATCTTAATCGCCCGTACATTGTCAACTGTTCCAAGTATTACTTTGGAGACATGCCGCATTACAGTTCGCTCAGTCCCTGAGTACGCTTCCGCAGTGTGGGACCCCCACTACGTTTAATATATTGCGCATCTAGAAAGAATTTCACGGCTGGCTGGTATTGTATGATTAATTGCTATTGTATAGCAATTGTATGAGACTCTCTATCTTCATCTGTTGGCGATATGTTGCATCTAATGAATCTAGAGCCCCTTTGTGTACGTCGAAAGATTGCGACGCTGAAACTGCTCTATCAACCCGTCTAATGTTAATCACCCGTACATTGTGAACTATTCCAAGTATTACATTGGAGGCTTGCCGCATTGCAGTTCCCTCAGTCCCTCAGTACGCTACTGCAGCGTGGTACCCACACTACGTTGAATGTATTGCACAAGTAGAAAGAATTTCGCGGCTGGCTGCTATTGTATGACCAATTGCTATTGTATAGCAATTGTATGAGACTATCGATCTTCATCTGTTGGCGATATATTGCATCTAATGAGTCTAGAGCCCCTTCATGTACGTCGAAAGATTGCGACACTCAAACTGCTCTATCAACCCGTCTAATGTTAATCGTCCGTACTTTGTCAAGTATTCCAAGTATTACATTGGAGGCATGCCGCATTGCAGTTCGCTCAGTCCCTGAGTACGCTACTGCAGTGTGGGACCCACACTATGTCGACTATATTGCGCAACTACAAAGAATTTCGCAGCTTGATGCTGTTGTATGACGAATTGCTATTGTATAGCAATTGTATGAGACTATCGATCTTCATCTGCTGGCGATATGTTGCATCTAATGAAATTAGAGCCCCTTCATGTACGTCAAAAGATTGCGACACCTGAAACTGCTCTATCAACCCGTGTAATGTTAATCGCCCGTACTTTGACAACTATTCCAAGTATTACATTGGAGGCTTGCCGCATTGCAGTTCCCTCAGTCCCTGAGTACGCTACTGCAGCGTGGGACCCACACTACGTTGAATGTATTGCACAAGTAGAAAGAATTTCGCGGCTTGCTGCTATTGTATGAGCAATTGCTATTGTGTAGCAATTGTATGAGACTACAGATCTTCATCTGTTGGCGATACGTTGCATCTAATGAATCTAGAGCCCCATCGTATACGTCGAAAGATTGCGACACTGAAACTGCTCTATCA
Organism: Amblyomma americanum; assembly: GCA_030143305.2. Taxonomy (NCBI): domain Eukaryota; kingdom Metazoa; phylum Arthropoda; class Arachnida; order Ixodida; family Ixodidae; genus Amblyomma; species Amblyomma americanum. The sequence continues at coordinate 203,419 of JARKHS020036617.1, read as the reverse complement.
ACCCGTCTAACGTTAATCGCCCGTACTTTGTCAACTATTCCAAGTATTACATTGGAGGCATGCCGCATTGCAGTTCGCTCAGTCCCTGAGTACGCTACTGCAGTGTGGGACCCACACTATGTCGAATATATTGCGCAACTAGAAAGAATTTCATGGCTGGCTGCTATTGTATGACCATTTGCTATTGTATAGCAATTGTATGAGACTATCGATCTTCATCTGTTGGCGATATGTTGCATCTAATGAATCTAGAGCCCCTTCGTGTACGTCAAAAGATTGCGACACCTGAAACTGCTCTATCAACCCGTGTAATGATAATCGCCCGTACTTTGACAACTATTCCAAGTATTACATTGGAGGCATGCCGCATTGCAGTTCGCCCAGTCCCTGAGCACGGTTCCGCAGTGTGGGACCCACACTATGTTTAATATATTGCACAAGTAGAAAGAATTTCACCTCTGGCTGCTATTGTATGACCAATTGCTATTGTATTGCAATTGTATGAGACTGTCGATCTTCATCTGTTGGCGATATATTGCATCTAATGATTCTAGAGCCCCTTCGTGTACGTCGAAAGATTGCGACACTGAAACTGCTCTATCAACCCGTCTAATGTTAATCGCCCATACTGTCTCAACTATTCCAAGTATTACATTGGAGGCATGTCGCATTGCAGTTTGCCAAGTCCCTGAGTACGGTTCCGCAGTGTGGGACCCACGCTATGCTGAATATATCGCGCAACTTGAAAAAATTTCACGGCTGGCGGCTATTGTATGACCAATTGCTATTGTATAGCAATTGTATGAGACTATCAATCTTCATCTGTTTGCGATATGTTGCATCTAATGAATCTAGAGCCCCTTCGTGTACGTCGAATGATTGCGACACTGAAACTGCTCTATCAACCCGTCTAATGTTAATCGCCCGTACTTTGTCAACTATTCCATGTATTACGATGTAGGCATTCCGCATTGCAGTTCGGTCCGTCCCTTAGTACGCTTTCGCAGTCTGGCACCCACACTACGTTGAATATATTGCGCAAGTAGTAAGAATTTCGCGGCTTGCTGCTATTGTATGAGCAATTGCTATTGTATAGCAATTGTATGAGACTATCGATCTTCATCTGTTTTCGATATGTTGCATCTAATAAATCTAGAGCCCCTTCGTGTACGTCGAAAGATTGGGACACTGAAACTGCTCTATCAACCCGTCTGATGTTGATCGTCCGTACTTTGTCAAGTATTCCAAATATTACATTGGAGGCTTGCCGCACTGCAGTTCCCTCAGTCCCTGAGTACGCTACTGCAGCGTGGGGCCCACACTACGTTGAATGTATTGCACAAGTAGAAAGAATTTCGCGGCTTGCTGTTATTGTATGAGCAATTGCTATAGTATAGCAATTGTATGAGACTACAGAGCTTCATCTGTTGGCGATACGTTGCATCTAATGAATCTAGAGCCCCTTCGTATACGTCGAAAGATTGCGACACTGAAACTGCTCTATCAACCCGTCTAACGTTAATCGCCCGTACTTTGTCAACTATTCCAAGTATTACATTGGAGGCATGCCGCATTGCAGTTCGCTCAGTCCCTGAGTACGCTACTGCAGTGTGGGACCCACACTATGTCGAATATATTGCGCAACTAGAAAGAATTGCACGGCTGGCTGCTATTGTATGACCAATTGCTATTGTATAGCAATTGTATGAGACTATCGATCTTCATCTTTTGGCGATATGTTGCATCTAATGAATCTAGAGCCCCTTCGTGTACGTCAAAAGATTGCGACACCTGAAACTGCTCTATCAACTCGTGTAATGTTAATCGCCCGTACTTCGACAACTATTCCAAGTATTACATTGGAGGCATGCCGCATTGCAGTTCGCCCAGTCCCTGAGCACGGTTCCGCAGTGTGGGACCCACACTATGCTGAATATATTGCGAAACTTAAAAGAATTTCACGGCTGGCGGCTATTGTATGACCAATTGCCATTGTATAGCAATTGTATGAGACTATCGATCTACAACTGTTAGCGATATGTTGCATGTAATGAATCTAGAACCCCTTCATGTACGTCGAAAGATTGCGACGCTGAAACTGCTCTATCAACCCGTCTAATCTTAATCGGCCGTACATTGTCAACTGTTTGAAGTATTACTTTGGAGGCATGCCGCATTGCAGTTCGCTCAGTCCCTGAGTACGCTTCCGCAGTGTGGGACCCACACTATGTTTAATATTGTTTAATATATTGCACAAGTAGAAAGAATTTCACGGCTGGCTGCTATTGTATGACCAATTGCTATTGTATAGCAATTGTATGAGACTATCGATCTTCATCTGTTGGCGATATATTGCATCTAATGAGTCTAGAGCCCCTTCATGTACGTCGAAAGATTGCGACACAGAAACTGCTCTATCAACCCGTCTAATGTTAATCGTCCTTACTTTGTCAAGTATTCCAAGTATTACATTGGAGGCATGCCGCATTGCAGTTCGTTCAGTCCCTGAGTACGCTACTGCAGTGTGGGACCCACACTATGTCGAATATATTGCGCAACTACAAAGAATTTCGCAGCTTGATGCTGTTGTATGACGAATTGCTATTGTATAGCAACTGTATGAGACTATCGATCTTCATCTGCTGGCGATATGTTGCATCTAATGAAATTAGAGCCCCTTCATGTACGTCAAAAGATTGCGACACCTGAAACTGCTCTTTCAACCCGTGTAATGTTAATCGCCCGTACTTTGACAACTATTCCAAGTATTACATTGGAGGCTTGCCGCATTGCAGTTCCCTCAGTCCCTGAGTACGCTACTGCAGCGTGGGACCCACACTACGTTGAATGTATTGCACAAGTAAAAAGAATTTCGCGGCTTGCTGCTATTGTATGAGCAATTGCTATTGTGTAGCAATTGTATGAGACTACAGATCTTCATCTGTTGGCGATACGTTGCATCTAATGAATCTAGAGCCCCATCGTATACGTCGAAAGATTGCGACACTGAAACTGCTCTATCAACCCGTCTAACGTTAATCGCCCGTACTTTGTCAACTATTCCAAGTATTACATTGGAGGCATGCCGCATTGCAGTTCGCTCAGTCCCTGAGTACGCTACTGCAGTGTGGGACCCACACTACGTCGAATATATTGCGCAACTAGAAAGAATTTCATGGCTGGCTGCTATTGTATGACCATTTGCTATTGTATAGCAATTGTATGAGACTATCGATCTTCATCTGTTGGCGATATGTTGCATCTAATGAATCTAGAGCCCCTTCGTGTACGTCAAAAGATTGCGACACCTGAAACTGCTCTACCAACCCGTGTAATGTTAATCGCCCGTACTTTGACAACTATTCCAAGTATTACATTGGAGGCATGCCGCATTGCAGTTCGCCCAGTCCCTGAGCACGGTTCCGCAGTGTGGGACCCACACTATGTTTAATATATTGCACAAGTAGAAAGAATTTCACCGCTGGCTGCTATTGTATGACCAATTGCTATTGTATTGCAATTGTATGAGACTATCGATCTTCATCTGTTGGCGATATATTGCATCTAATGATTCTGAGAGCCCCTTCGTGTACGTCGAAAGATTGCGACACTGAAACTGCTCTATCAACCCGTCTAATGTTAATCGCCCGTACTTTCTCAACTATTCCAAGTATTACATTGGAGGCATGTCGCATTGCAGTTTGCCAAGTCCCTGAGTACGGTTCCGCAGTGTGGGACCCACGCTATGCTGAAGATATCGCGCAACTTGAAAGAATTTCACGGCTGCCGGCTATTGTATGACCAATTGCTATTGTATAGCAATTGTATGAGACTATCAATCTTCATCTGTTTGCGATATGTTGCATCTAATGAATCTAGAGCCCCTTCGTGTACGTCGAATGATTGCGACACTGAAACTGCTCTATCAACCTGTCTAATGTTAATCGCCCGTACTTTGTCAACTATTCCATGTATTACGATGTAGGCATTCCGCATTGCAGTTCGGTCCGTCCCTTAGTACGCTTTCGCAGTCTGGCACCCACACTACGTTGAATATATTGCGCAAGTGGTAAGAATTTCGCGGCTTGCTGCTATTGTATGAGCAATTGCTATTGTATAGCAATTGTATGAGACTATCGATCTTCATCTGTTGGCGATATGTTGCATCTAATAAATCTAGAGCCCCTTCGTGTACGTCGAAAGATTGGGACACTGAAACTGCTCTATCAACCCGTCTGATGTTGATCGTCCGTACTTTGTCAAGTATTCCAAGTATTACATTGGAGGCATGCCGCATTGCAGTTCGCTCAGTCTCTGAGTACGGTACTGCAGTGTGGGACCCACACAATGTCGAATATATTGCGCAACTAGAAAGAATTTCGCGGCTTGCTGCTATTGTATGAGCAATTGCTATTGTATAGCAATTGTATGAGACTATCGATCTTCATCTGTTAGCGATATGTTGCATCTACAGAATCTAGAACCCCTTCATGTACGTCGAAAGATTGCGACGCTGAGACTGCTCTATCAACCCGTCTAATCTTAATCGCCCGTACATTGTCAACAGTTCCAAGTATTACTTTGGAGGCATGCCGCATTGCAGTTCGCTCAGTCCCTGAGTATGCTACTGCAGTGTGGGACCCACACTATGTTTAATATATTGCGCAACTAGAAAGAATTTCACGGCTGGCTGCTATTGTATGACCAATTGCTATTGTATATCAATTGTATGAGACTATCGATCTTCATCTGTTGGCGATATGTTGCATCAAATGAATCTGGAGCACCTTGGTTTACGTCGAAAGATTGCGACGCTGAAACTGCTCTATCAACCCACCTAATCTTAATCGCCCGTACATTGTCAACTATTCCAAGTATTACATTGGAGGCATGCCGCATTGCAGTTCGCTCAGTCTCTGAGTACGCTACTGCAGTGTGGGACCCTCACTATGTCGAATATATTGCGCAACTACAAAGAATTTCGCAGCTTGATGCTGTTGTATGAGGAATTGCTATTGTATAGCAATTGTATGAGACTATCGATCTTCATCTGCTGGCGATATGTTGCATCTAATGAAATTAGAGCCCCTTCATGTACGTCAAAAGATTGCGACACCTGAAACTGCTCTATCAACCCGTGTAATGTTAATCGCCCGTACTTTGACAACTATTCCAAGTATTACATTGGAGGCTTGCCGCATTGAAGTTCCCTCAGTCCCTGAGTACGCTACTGCAGCGTGGGACCCACACTACGTTGAATGTATTGCACAAGTAGAAAGAATTTCGCGGCTTGCTGCTATTGTATGAGAAATTGCTATTGTGTAGCAATTGTATGAGACTACAGATCTTCATCTGTTGGCGATACGTTGCATCTAATGAATCTAGAGCCCCTTCGTGTACGTCAAAAGATTGCGACACCTGAAACTGCTCTATCAACCCGTGTAATGTTAATCGCGCGTACTTTGACAACTATTCCAAGTATTACATTGGAGGCATGCCGCATTGCAGTTCGCCCAGTCCCTGAGCACGGTTCCGCAGTGTGGGACCCACACTATGTTTAATACATTGCGCAACTAGAAAGAATTTCACGGCTGGCTGCTATTGCATGACCAATTCCTATTGTATAGCAATTGTATGAGACTATCGATCTTCAACTGTTAGCGATATGTTGCATCTAATGAATCTAGAACCCCTTCATGTACGTCGAAAGATCACGACGCTGAAACTGCTCTATCAACCCGCCTAATCTTAATCGCCTGTACATCGCAACTGTTCCCTAGTATTACTTTGGAGGCATGCCGCATTGCAGTTCCCTCAGTCCCTGAGTACGCTACTAGAGCGTGGGACCCACACTACGTTGAATGTATTGCACAAGTAGAAAGAATTTCGCGGCTTGCTGTTATTGTATGAGCAATTGCTATTGTATAGCAATTGTATGAGACTACAGAGCTTCATCTGTTGGCGATACGTTGCATCTAATGAATCTAGAGCCCCTTCGTATACGTCGAAAGATTGCGACACTGAAACTGCTCTATCAACCCGTCTAACGTTAATCGCCCGTACTTTGTCAACTATTCCAAGTATTACATTGGAGGCATGCCGCATTGCAGTTCGCTCAGTCCCTGAGTACGCTACTGCAGTGTGGGACCCACACTATGTCGAATATATTGCGCAACTAGAAAGAATTTCACGGCTGGCTGCTATTGTATGACCAATTGCTATTGTATAGCAATTGTATGAGACTATCGATCTTCATCTTTTGGCGATATGTTGCATCTAATGAATCTAGAGCCCCTTCGTGTACGTCAAAAGATTGCGACACCTGAAACAGCTCTATCAACCCGTGTAATGTTAATCGCCCGTACTTCGACAACTATTCCAAGTATTACATTGGAGGCATGCCGCATTGCAGTTCGCCCAGTCCCTGAGCACGGTTCCGCAGTGTGGGACCCACACTATGCTGAATATATTGCGCAACTTGAAAGAATTTCACGGCTGGCGGCTATTGTATGACCAATTGCGATTGTATAGCAAGTGTATGAGACTCTCTATCTTCATCTGTTGGCGATATGTTGCATCTAATGAATCTAGAGCCCCTTTGTGTACGTCGAAAGATTGCGACGCTGAAACTGCTCTATCAACCCGTCTAATGTTAATCACCCGTACATTGTCAACTGTTTGAAGTATTACTTTGGAGGCATGCCGCATTGCAGTTCGCTCAGTCCCTGAGTACGCTTCCGCAGTGTGGGACCCACACTATGTTTAATATTGTTTAATATATTGCACAAGTAGAAAGAATTTCACGGCTGGCTGCTATTGTATGAGCAATTGCTATTGTATAGCAATTGTATGAGACTATCGATCTTCATCTGTTGGCGATATGTTGCATCTAATGAATCTAGAGCCCCTTCGTGTACGTCGAAAGATTGGGACACTGAAACTGCTCTATCAACCCGTCTGATGTTGATCGTCCGTACTTTGTCAAGTATTCCAAGTATTACATTGGAGGCATGCCGCATTGCAGTTCGCTCAGTCTCTGAGTACGCTACTGCAGCGTGGGGCCCACACTACGTTGAATGTATTGCACAAGTAGAAAGAATTTCGCGGCTTGCTGTTATTGTATGAGCAATTGCTATTGTATAGCAATTGTATGAGACGACAGAGCTTCATCTGTTGGCGATACGTTGCATCTAATGAATCTAGAGCCCCTTCGTATACGTCGAAAGATTGCGACACTGAAACTGCTCTATCAACCCGTCTAACGTTAATCGCCCGTACTTTGTCAACCATTCCAAGTATTACATTGGAGGCATGCCGCATTGCAGTTCGCTCAGTCCCTGAGTACGCTACTGCAGTGTGGGACCCACACTATGTCGAATATATTGCGCAACTAGAAAGAATTTCACGGCTGGCTGCTATTGTATGACCAATTGCTATTGTATAGCAATTGTATGAGACTATCGATCTTCATCTTTTGGCGATATGTTGCATCTAATGAATCTAGAGCCCCTTCGTGTACGTCAAAAGATTGCGACACCTGAAATTGCTCTATCAACCCGTGTATTGTTAATCGCCCGTACTTCGACAACTATTCCAAGTATTACATTGGAGGCATGCCGCATTGCAGTTCGCCCAGTCCCTGAGCACGGTTCCGCAGTGTGGGACCCACACTATGCTGAATATATTGCGCAACTTGAAAGAATTTCACGGCTGGCGGCTATTGTATGACCAATTGCCATTGTATAGCAATTGTATGAGACTATCGATCTACAACTGTTAGCGATATGTTGCATGTAATGAATCTAGAACCCCTTCATGTACGTCGAAAGATTGCGACGCTGAAACTGCTCTATCAACTCGTCTAATCTTAATCGCCCGTACATTGTCAACTGTTTGAAGTATTACTTTGGAGGCATGCCGCATTGCAGTTCGCTCAGTCCCTGAGTACGCTTCCGCAGTGTGGGACCCACACTATGTTTAATATTGTTTAATATATTGCACAAGTAGAAAGAATTTCACGGCTGGCTGCTATTGTATGAGCAATTGCTATTGTATAGCAATTGTATGAGACTATCGATCTTCATCTGTTGGCGATATGTTGCATCTAATGAATCTAGAGCCCCTTCGTGTACGTCGAAAGATTGGGACACTGAAACTGCTCTATCAACCCGTCTGATGTTGATCGCCCGTACTTTGTCAACTATTCCATGTATTACGTTGTAGGCATTCCGCATTGCAGTTCGGTCCGTCCCTTAGTACGCTTTCGCAGTCTGGCACCCACACTACGTTGAATATATTGCGCAAGTAGTAAGAATTTCGCGGCTTGCTGCTATTGTATGAGCAATTGCTATTGTATAGCAATTGTATGAGACTATCGATCTTCATCTGTTGGCGATATGTTGCATCTAATGAATCTAGAGCCCCTTCGTGTACGTCGAAAGATTGGGACACTGAAACTGCTCTATCAACCCGTCTAATGTCAATCGCCCGTACTTTGTCAACTATTTCAAGTATTACATTGGAGGCATGCCGCATTGCAGTTCGCCCAGTCCCTGAGTATGTTTCCGCGGTGTGGGACCCACACCAGATTGAATATATTGCGCAAGTAGGAAGAATTTCGCGGCTTGCTGCTATTGTATGACCAGTTGCTATTGTATAGCAATTGTATGAGTCTATCGATCTTCATCTGTTGGCGATATGTTGCAGCTAATGAATCTAGAGCCCCTTCGTGTACGTCGAAAGATTGCGACACTAAAGCTGCTCTATCAACCCGTCTAATGGTAATCGCCCGTACTTTGTCAACTATTCCAAGTATTACATTGGAGGCATGCCGCATTGCAGTTCGTTCAGTCCATGAGTACGCTTCTCCAGTGTGGGACCCACACTTTTTTAATATATTGCGCAACTAGAAAGAATTTCGCGGCTTGCTGCTATTGTATGACCAATTGCTATTGTATAGCAATTGTATGATACTATCGATCTTCATCTGTTGGCGATATGTTGCATCTAATGAATCTAGAGCCCCTTCGTGTACGTCGAAAGATTGCGACACTGAAACTGCTCTATCAACCCGTCTAATGTTAATCGCCCCTACCTTGTCAAGTATTCCAAGTATTAAATTGGAGACATGCCGCATTGCAGTTCGTTCAGTCTATGAGTACGCTTCTCCAGTGTGGGACCCACACTTTTTTAATATATTGCGCAACTAGAAAGAATTTCACGGCTGGCTGCTATTGTATGACCAATTGCTATTGTATAGCATTTGTATGAGACTATCGATCTACATCTGTTGGCGATATGTTGCATCTAATGAATCTAGAGCCCCTTCGTGTACGTCGAAAGATGGCGACACTAAAATTGCTCAATCAACCCGTCTAATGTTAATCGCCCCTATTTTGTCAACTATTCCAAGTATTACATTGGAGGCATGCCGCATTGCAGTTCGGTCCGTCCCTTAGTACGCTTTCGCAGTCTGGCACCCACACTACGTTGAATATATTGCGCAAGTGGTAAGAATTTCGCGGCTTGCTGCTATTGTATGAGCAATTGCTATTGTATAGCAATTGTATGGCACTATCGATCTTCATCTGTTGGCGATATGTTGCATCTAATGAATCTAGAGCCCCTTCGTGTACGTCGAAAGATTGCGACACTAAAACTGCTCTATCAACCCGTCTAATGGTAATCGCCCGTACTTTGTCAACTATTCCAAGTATAACATTGGAGGCATGCCGCATTGCAGTTCGCTCAGTCTGTGAGTACGGTACTGCAGTGTGGGACCCACACAATGTCGAATATATTGCGCAACTAGAAAGAATTTCGCGGCTTGCTGCTATTGTATGAGCAATTGCTATTGTATAGCAATTGTATGAGACTATCGATCTTCATCTGTTAGCGATATGTTGCATCTACAGAATCTAGAACCCCTTCATGTACGTCGAAAGATTGCGACGCTGAAACTGCTCTATCAACCCGTCTAATCTTAATCGCCCGTACATTGTCAACAGTTCCAAGTATTACTTTGGAGGCATGCCGCATTGCAGTTCGCTCAGTCCCTGAGTACGCTTCTGCAGTGTGGGACCCACACTATGTTTAATATATTGCGCAACTAGAAAGAATTTCACGGCTGGCTGCTATTGTATGACCAATTGCTATTGTATATCAATTGTATGAGACTATCGATCTTCATCTGTTGGCGATATGTTGCATCAAATGAATCTGGAGCACCTTGGTGTACGTCGAATGATTGCGACGCTGAAACTGCTCTATCAAACCACCTAATCTTAATCGCCCGTACATTGTCAACTATTCCAAGTATTACATTGGAGGCATGCCGCATTGCAGTTCGCTCAGTCCCTGAGTACGCTACTGCAGTGTGGGACCCTCACTATGTCGAATATATTGCGCAACTACAAAGAATTTCGCAGCTTGATGCTGTTGTATGAGGAATTGCTATTGTATAGCAATTGTATGAGACTATCGATCTTCATCTGCTGGCGATATGTTGCTTCTAATGAAATTAGAGCCCCTTCATGTACGTCAAAAGATTGCGACACCTGAAACTGCTCTATCAACCCGTGTAATGTTAATCGCCCGTACTTTGACAACTATTCCAAGTATTACATTGGAGGCTTGCCGCATTGAAGTTCCCTCAGTCCCTGAGTACGCTACTGCAGCGTGGGACCCACACTACGTTGAATGTATTGCACAAGTAGAAAGAATTTCGCGGCTTGCTGCTATTGTATGAGAAATTGCTATTGTGTAGCAATTGTATGAGACTACAGATCTTCATCTGTTGGCGATACGTTGCATCTAATGAATCTGGAGCCCCTTCGTATACGTCGAAAGGTTGCGACACTGAAACTGCTCTATCAACCCGTCTAACGTTAATCGCCCGTACTTTGTCAACTATTCCAAGTATTACATTGGAGGCATGCCGCATTGCAGTTCGCTCAGTCCCTGAGTACGCTACTGCAGTGTGGGACCCACACTATGTCGAATATATTGCGCAACTAGAAAGAATTTCACGGCTGGCTGCTATTGTATGACCAATTGCTATTGTATAGCAATTGTATGAGACTATCGATCTTCATCTGTTGGCGATATGTTGCATCTAATGAATCTAGAGCCCCTTCGTGTACGTCAAAAGATTGCGACACCTGAAACTGCTCTATCAACCCGTGTAATGTTAATCGCGCGTACTTTGACAACTATTCCAAGTATTACATTGGAGGCATGCCGCATTGCAGTTCGCCCAGTCCCTGAGCACGGTTCCGCAGTGTGGGACCCACACTATGTTTAATACATTGCGCAACTAGAAAGAATTTCACGGCTGGCTGCTATTGCATGACCAATTCCTATTGTATAGCAATTGTATGAGACTATCGATCTTCAACTGTTAGCGATATGTTGCATCTAATGAATCTAGAACCCCTTCATGTACGTCGAAAGATTGCGACGCTGAAACTGCTCTATCAACCCGCCTAATCTTAATCGCCTGTACATTGTCAACTGTTCCCTAGTATTACTTTGGAGGCATGCCGCATTGCAGTTCCCTCAGTCCCTGAGTACGCTACTAGAGCGTGGGACCCACACTACGTTGAATGTATTGCACAAGTAGAAAGAATTTCGCGGCTTGCTGTTATTGTATGAGCAATTGCTATTGTATAGCAATTGTATGAGACTACAGAGCTTCATCTGTTGGCGATACGTTGCATCTAATGAATCTAGAGCCCCTTCGTATACGTCGAAAGATTGCGACACTGAAACTGCTCTATCAACCCGTCTAACGTTAATCGCCCGTACTTTGTCAACTATTCCAAGTATTACATTGGAGGCATGCCGCATTGCAGTTCGCTCAGTCCCTGAGTACGCTACTTCAGTGTGGGACCCACACTATGTCGAATATATTGCGCAACTAGAAAGAATTTCACGGCTGGCTGCTATTGTATGACCAATTGCTATTGTATAGCAATTGTATGAGACTATCGATCTTCATCTTTTGGCGATATGTTGCATCTAATGAATCTAGAGCCCCTTCGTGTACGTCAAAAGATTGCGACACCTGAAACTGCTCTATCAACCCGTGTAATGTTAATCGCCCGTACTTCGACAACTATTCCAAGTATTACATTGGAGGCATGCCGCATTGCAGTTCGCCCAGTCCCTGAGCACGGTTCCGCAGTGTGGGACCCACACTATGCTGAATATATTGCGCAACTTGAAAGAATTTCACGGCTGGCGTCTATTGTATGACCAATTGCGATTGTATAGCAAGTGTATGAGACTCTCTATCTTCATCTGTTGGCGATATGTTGCATCTAATGAATCTAGAGCCCCTTTGTGTACGTCGAAAGATTGCGACGCTGAAACTGCTCTATCAACCCGTCTAATGTTAATCACCCGTACATTGTGAACTATTCCAAGTATTACATTGGAGGCTTGCTGCATTGCAGTTCCCTCAGTCCCTCAGTACGCTACTGCAGCGTGGTACCCACACTACGTTGAATGTATTGCACAAGTAGAAAGAATTTCGCGGCTTGCTGTTATTGTATGAGCAATTGCTATTGTATAGCAATTGTATGAGACTACAGAGCTTCATCTGTTCGCGATACGTTGCATCTAATGAATCTAGAGCCCCTTCGTATACGTCGAAAGATTTCGACACTGAAACTGCTCTATCAACCCGTCTAACGTTAATCACCCGTACATTGTGAACTATTCCAAATATTACATTGGAGGCTTGCCGCACTGCAGTTCCCTCAGTCCCTGAGTACGCTACTGCAGCGTGGGGCCCACACTACGTTGAATGTATTGCACAAGTAGAAAGAATTTCGCGGCTTGCTGTTATTGTATGAGCAATTGCTATTGTATAGCAATTGTATGAGACGACAGAGCTTCATCTGTTGGCGATACGTTGCATCTAATGAATCTAGAGCCCCTTCGTATACGTCGAAAGATTGCGACACTGAAACTGCTCTATCAACCCGTCTAACGTTAATCGCCCGTACTTTGTCAACTATTCCAAGTATTACATTGGAGGCATGCCGCATTGCAGTTCGCTCAGTCCCTGAGTACGCTACTGCAGTGTGGGACCCACACTATGTCGAATATATTGCGCAACTAGAAAGAATTTCACGGCTGGCTGCTATTGTATGACCAATTGCTATTGTATAGCAATTGTATGAGACTATCGATCTTCATCTTTTGGCGATATGTTGCATCTAATGAATCTAGAGCCCCTTCGTGTACGTCAAAAGATTGCGACACCTGAAATTGCTCTATCAACCCGTGTATTGTTAATCGCCCGTACTTCGACAACTATTCCAAGTATTACATTGGAGGCATGCCGCATTGCAGTTCGCCCAGTCCCTGAGCACGGTTCCGCAGTGTGGGACCCACACTATGCTGAATATATTGCGCAACTTGAAAGAATTTCACGGCTGGCGGCTATTGTATGACCAATTGCCATTGTATAGCAATTGTATGAGACTATCGATCTACAACTGTTAGCGATATGTTGCATGTAATGAATCTAGAACCCCTTCATGTACGTCGAAAGATTGCGACGCTGAAACTGCTCTATCAACTCGTCTAATCTTAATCGCCCGTACATTGTCAACTGTTTGAAGTATTACTTTGGAGGCATGCCGCATTGCAGTTCGCTCAGTCCCTGAGTACGCTTCCGCAGTGTGGGACCCACACTATGTTTAATATTGTTTAATATATTGCACAAGTAGAAAGAATTTCACGGCTGGCTGCTATTGTATGAGCAATTGCTATTGTATAGCAATTGTATGAGACTATCGATCTTCATCTGTTGGCGATATGTTGCATCTAATGAATCTAGAGCCCCTTCGTGTACGTCGAAAGATTGGGACACTGCAACTGCTCTATCAACCCGTCTGATGTTGATCGTCCGTACTTTGTCAAGTATTCCAAGTATTACATTGGAGGCATGCCGCATTGCAGTTCGCTCAGTCTCTGAGTACGCTACTGCATTGTGGGACCCTCACTATGTCGAATATATAGCGCAACTACAAAGAATTTCGCAGCTTGATGCTGTTGTATGACGAATTGCTATTGTATAGGAATTGTATGAGACTATCGATCTTCATCTGCTGGCGATATGTTGCATCTAATGAAATTAGAGCCCCTTCATGTACGTCAAAAGATTGCGACACCTGAAACTGCTCTATCAACCCGTGTAATGTTAATCGCCCGTACTTTGACAACTATTCCAAGTATTACATTGGAGGCTTGCCGCATTGAAGTTCCCTCAGTCCCTGAGTACGCTACTGCAGCGTGGGACCCACCCTACGTTGAATGTATTGCACAAGTAGAAAGAATTTCGCGGCTTGCTGCTATTGTATGAGAAATTGCTATTGTGTAGCAATTGTATGAGACTACAGATCTTCATCTGTTGGCGATACGTTGCATCTAATGAATCTGGAGCCCCTTCGTATACGTCGAAAGATTGCGACACTGAAACTGCTCTATCAACCCGTCTAACGTTAATCGCCCGTACTTTGTCAACTATTCCAAGTATTACATTGGAGGCATGCCGCATTGCAGTTCGCTCAGTCCCTGAGTACGCTACTGCAGTGTGGGACCCACACTATGTCGAGTATATTGCGCAACTAGAAAGAATTTCACGGCTGGCTGCTATTGTATGACCAATTGCTATTGTATAGCAATTGTATGAGACTATCGATCTTCATCTGTTGGCGATATGTTGCATCTAATGAATCTAGAGCCCCTTCGCGTACGTCAAAAGATTGCGACACCTGAAACTGCTCTATCAACCCGTGTAATGTTAATCGCCCGTACTTTGACAACTATTCCAAGTATTACATTGGAGGCATGCCGCATTGCAGTTCGCCCAGTCCCTGAGCACGGTTCCGCAGTGTGGGACCCACACTATGTTTAATATATTGCGCAACTAGAAAAAATTTCACGGCTGGCGGCTATGTATGACCAATTGCTATTGCATAGCAATTGTATGAGACTATCAATCTTCATCTGTTTGCGATATGTTGCATCTAATGAATCTAGAGCCCCTTCGTGTACGTCGAATGATTGCGACACTGAAACTGCTCTATCAACCCGTCTAATGTTAATCGCCCGTACTTTGTCAACTATTCCATGTATTACGTTGTAGGCATTCCGCATTGCAGTTCGGTCCGTCCCTTAGTACGCTTTCGCAGTCTGGCACCCACACTACGTTGAATATATTGCGCAAGTAGTAAGAATTTCGCGGCTTGCTGCTATTGTATGAGCAATTGCTATTGTATAGCAATTGTATGAGACTATCGATCTTCATCTGTTGGCGATATGTTGCATCTAATGAATCTAGAGCCCCTTCGTGTACGTCGAAAGATTGGGACACTGAAACTGCTCTATCAACCCGTCTAATGTCAATCGCCCGTACTTTGTCAACTATTTCAAGTATTACATTGGAGGCATGCCGCATTGCAGTTCGCCCAGTCCCTGAGTATGTTTCCGCGGTGTGGGACCCACACCAGATTGAATATATTGCGCAAGTAGGAAGAATTTCGCGGCTTGCTGCTATTGTATGACCAATTGCTATTGTATAGCAATTGTATGAGTCTATCGATCTTCATCTGTTGGCGATATGTTGCAGCTAATGAATCTAGAGCCCCTTCGTGTACGTCGAAAGATTGCGACAATAAAGCTGCTCTATCAACCCGTCTAATGGTAATCGCCCGTACTTTGTCAACTATTCCAAGTATTACATTGGAGGCATGCCGCATTGCAGTTCGTTCAGTCCATGAGTACGCTTCTCCAGTGTGGGACCCACACTTTTTTAATATATTGCGCAACTAGAAAGAATTTCGCGGCTTGCTGCTATTGTATGACCAATTGCTATTGTATAGCAATTGTATGATACTATCGATCTTCATCTGTTGGCGATATGTTGCATCTAATGAATCTAGAGCCCCTTCATGTACGTCGAAAGATTGCGACACTGAAACTGCTCTATCAACCCGTCTAATGTTAATCGCCCCTACCTTGTCAAGTATTCCAAGTATTAAATTGGAGACATGCCGCATTGCAGTTCGTTCAGTCTATGAGTACGCTTCTCCAGTGTGGGACCCACACTTTTTTAATATATTGCGCAACTAGAAAGAATTTCACGGCTGGCTGCTATTGTATGACCAATTGCTATTGTATAGCATTTGTATGAGACTATCGATCTACATCTGTTGGCGATATGTTGCATCTAATGAATCTAGAGCCCCTTCGTGTACGTCGAAAGATAGCGACACTAAAATTGCTCAATCAACCCGTCTAATGTTAATCGCCCCTATTTTGTCAACTATTCCAAGTATTACATTGGAGGCATGCCGCATTGCAGTTCGGTCCGTCCCTTAGTACGCTTTCGCAGTCTGGCACCCACACTACGTTGAATATATTGCGCAAGTGGTAAGAATTTCGCGGCTTGCTGCTATTGTATGAGCAATTGCTATTGTATAGCAATTGTATGGCACTATCGATCTTCATCTGTTGGCGATATGTTGCATCTAATGAATCTAGAGCCCCTTCGTGTACGTCGAAAGATTGCGACACTAAAACTGCTCTATCAACCCGTCTAATGGTAATCGCCCGTACTTTGTCAACTATTCCAAGTATAACATTGGAGGCATGCCGCATTGCAGTTCGCTCAGTCTGTGAGTACGGTACTGCAGTGTGGGACCCACACAATGTCGAATATATTGCGCAACTAGAAAGAATTTCGCGGCTTGCTGCTATTGTATGAGCAATTGCTATTGTATAGCAATTGTATGAGACTATCGATCTTCATCTGTTAGCGATATGTTGCATCTACAGAATCTAGAACCCCTTCATGTACGTCGAAAGATTGCGACGCTGAAACTGCTCTATCAACCCGTCTAATCTTAATCGCCCGTACATTGTCAACAGTTCCAAGTATTACTTTGGAGGCATGCCGCATTGCAGTTCGCTCAGTCCCTGAGTACGCTTCTGCAGTGTGGGACCCACACTATGTTTAATATATTGCGCAACTAGAAAGAATTTCACGGCTGGCTGCAATTGTATGACCAATTGCTATTGTATATCAATTGTATGAGACTATCGATCTTCATCTGTTGGCGATATGTTGCATCAAATGAATCTGGAGCACCTTGGTGTACGTCGAAAGATTGCGACGCTGAAACTGCTCTATCAACCCACCTAATCTTAATCGCCCGTACATTGTCAACTATTCCAAGTATTACATTGGAGGCATGCCGCATTGCAGTTCGCTCAGTCCCTGAGTACGCTACAGCAGTGTGGGACCCTCACTATGTCGAATATATTGCGCAACTACAAAGAATTTCGCAGCTTGATGCTGTTGTATGAGGAATTGCTATTGTATAGCAATTGTATGAGACTATCGATCTTCATCTGCTGGCGATATGTTGCATCTAATGAAATTAGAGCCCCTTCATGTACGTCAAAAGATTGCGACACCTGAAACTGCTCTATCAACCCGTGTAATGTTAATCGCCCGTACTTTGACAACTATTCCAAGTATTACATTGGAGGCTTGCCGCATTGAAGTTCCCTCAGTCCCTGAGTACGCTACTGCAGCGTGGGACCCACACTACGTTGAATGTATTGCACAAGTAGAAAGAATTTCGCGGCTTGCTGCTATTGTATGAGAAATTGCTATTGTGTAGCAATTGTATGAGACTACAGATCTTCATCTGTTGGCGATACGTTGCATCTAATGAATCTGGAGCCCCTTCGTATACGTCGAAAGGTTGCGACACTGAAACTGCTCTATCAACCCGTCTAACGTTAATCGCCCGTACTTTGTCAACTATTCCAAGTATTACATTGGAGGCATGCCGCATTGCAGTTCGCTCAGTCCCTGGGTACGCTACTGCAGTGTGGGACCCACACTATGTCGAATATATTGCGCAACTAGAAAGAATTTCACGGCTGGCTGCTATTGTATGACCAATTGCTATTGTATAGCAATTGTATGAGACTATCGATCTTCATCTGTTGGCGATATGTTGCATCTAATGAATCTAGAGCCCCTTCGTGTACGTCAAAAGATTGCGACACCTGAAACTGCTCTATCAACCCGTGTAATGTTAATCGCGCGTACTTTGACAACTATTCCAAGTATTACATTGGAGGCATGCCGCATTGCAGTTCGCCCAGTCCCTGAGCACGGTTCCGCAGTGTGGGACCCACACTATGTTTAATACATTGCGCAACTAGAAAGAATTTCACGGCTGGCTGCTATTGCATGACCAATTCCTATTGTATAGCAATTGTATGAGACTATCGATCTTCAACTGTTAGCGATATGTTGCATCTAATGAATCTAGAACCCCTTCATGTACGTCGAAAGATTGCGACGCTGAAACTGCTCTATCAACCCGCCTAATCTTAATCGCCTGTACATTGTCAACTGTTCCCTAGTATTACTTTGGAGGCAGGCCGCATTGCAGTTCCCTCAGTCCCTGAGTACGCTACTAGAGCGTGGGACCCACACTACGTTGAATGTATTGCACAAGTAGAAAGAATTTCGCGGCTTGCTGTTATTGTATGAGCAATTGCTATTGTATAGCAATTGTATGAGACTACAGAGCTTCATCTGTTGGCGATACGTTGCATCTAATGAATCTAGAGCCCCTTCGTATACGTCGAAAGATTGCGACACTGAAACTGCTCTATCAACCCGTCTAACGTTAATCGCCCGTACTTTGTCAACTATTCCAAGTATTACATTGGAGGCATGCCGCATTGCAGTTCGCTCAGTCCCTGAGTACGCTACTGCAGTGTGGGACCCACACTATGTCGAATATATTGCGCAACTAGAAAGAATTTCACGGCTGGCTGCTATTGTATGACCAATTGCTATTGTATAGCAATTGTATGAGACTATCGATCTTCATCTTTTGGCGATATGTTGCATCTAATGAATCTAGAGCCCCTTCGTGTACGTCAAAAGATTGCGACACCTGAAACTGCTCTATCAACCCGTGTAATGTTAATCGCCCGTACTTCGACAACTATTCCAAGTATTACATTGGAGGCATGCCGCATTGCAGTTCGCCCAGTCCCTGAGCACGGTTCCGCAGTGTGGGACCCACACTATGCTGAATATATTGCGCAACTTGAAAGAATTTCACGGCTGGCGGCTATTGTATGACCAATTGCGATTGTATAGCAAGTGTATGAGACTCTCTATCTTCATCTGTTGGCGATATGTTGCATCTAATGAATCTAGAGCCCCTTTGTGTACGTCGAAAGATTGCGACGCTGAAACTGCTCTATCAACCCGTCTAATGTTAATCACCCGTACATTGTGAACTATTCCAAGTATTACATTGGAGGCTTGCTGCATTGCAGTTCCCTCAGTCCCTCAGTACGCTACTGCAGCGTGGTACCCACACTAAGTTGAATGTATTGCACAAGTAGAAAGAATTTCGCGGCTTGCTGTTATTGTATGAGCAATTGCTATTGTATAGCAATTGTATGAGACTACAGAGCTTCATCTGTTCGCGATACGTTGCATCTAATGAATCTAGAGCCCCTTCGTATACGTCGAAAGATTTCGACACTGAAACTGCTCTATCAACCCGTCTAACGTTAATCACCCGTACATTGTGAACTATTCCAAATATTACATTGGAGGCTTGCCGCACTGCAGTTCCCTCAGTCCCTGAGTACGCTACTGCAGCGTGGGGCCCACCCTACGTTGAATGTATTGCACAAGTAGAAAGAATTTCGCGGCTTGCTGCTATTGTATGAGAAATTGCTATTGTGTAGCAATTGTATGAGACTACAGATCTTCATCTGTTGGCGATACGTTGCATCTAATGAATCTGGAGCCCCTTCGTATACGTCGAAAGATTGCGACACTGAAACTGCTCTATCAACCCGTCTAACGTTAATCGCCCGTACTTTGTCAACTATTCCAAGTATTACATTGGAGGCATGCCGCATTGCAGTTCGCTCAGTCCCTGAGTACGCTACTGCAGTGTGGGACCCACACTATGTCGAGTATATTGCGCAACTAGAAAGAATTTCACGGCTGGCTGCTATTGTATCACCAATTGCTATTGGATAGCAATTGTATGAGACTATCGATATTCATCTGTTGGCGATACGTTGCATCTAATGAATCTAGGACCCCTTCGTGTACGTCGAAAGATTGCGACAGTGAAACTGCTCTATCAACCCGTCTAATGTTAATCGCCCGTACTTTGTCAACTATTCCAAGTATTACATTGGAGGCATGCCGCATTGCAGTTCGCCCAGTCCCTGAGCACGGTTCCGCAGTGTGGGACCCACACTATGTTTAATATATTGCGCAACTAGAAAAAATTTCACGGCTGGCGGCTATTGCATGACCAATTGCTATTGTATAGCAATTGTATGAGATTATCGATCTTCAACTGTTAGCGATACGTTGCATCTAATGAATCTAGAACCCCTTCACGTACGTCGAAAGATTGCGACGCTGAAACTGCTCTATCAACCCGCCTAATCTTAATCGCCTGTACATTGTCAACTGTTCCCTAGTATTACTTTGGAGGCATGCCGCATTGCAGTTCGCCAAGTCCCTGAGTACGGTTCCGCAGTGTGGGACCCACGCTATGCTGAATATATTGCGCAACTTAAAAAAATTTCACGGCTGGCGGCTATGTATGACCAATTGCTATTGTATAGCAATTGTATGAGACTATCAATCTTCATCTGTTTGCGATATGTTGCATCTAATGAATCTAGAGCCCCTTCGTGTACGTCGAATGATTGCGACACTGAAACTGCTCTATCAACCCGTCTAATGTTAATCGCCCGTACTTTGTCAACTATTCCATGTATTACGTTGTAGGCATTCCGCATTGCAGTTCGGTCCGTCCCTTAGTACGCTTTCGCAGTCTGGCACCCACACTACGTTGAATATATTGCGCAAGTAGTAAGAATTTCGCGGCTTGCTGCTATTGTATGAGCAATTGCTATTGTATAGCAATTGTATGAGACTATCGATCTTCATCTGTTGGCGATATGTTGCATCTAATGAATCTAGAGCCCCTTCGTGTACGTCGAAAGATTGGGACACTGAAACTGCTCTATCAACCCGTCTAATGTCAATCGCCCGTACTTTGTCAACTATTTCAAGTATTACATTGGAGGCATGCCGCATTGCAGTTCGCCCAGTCCCTGAGTATGTTTCCGCGGTGTGGGACCCACACCAGATTGAATATATTGCGCAAGTAGGAAGAATTTCGCGGCTTGCTGCTATTGTATGACCAATTGCTATTGTATAGCAATTGTATGAGTCTATCGATCTTCATCTGTTGGCGATATGTTGCAGCTAATGAATCTAGAGCCCCTTCGTGTACGTCGAAAGATTGCGACACTAAAGCTGCTCTATCAACCCGTCTAATGGTAATCGCCCGTACTTTGTCAACTATTCCAAGTATTACATTGGAGGCATGCCGCATTGCAGTTCGTTCAGTCCATGAGTACGCTTCTCCAGTGTGGGACCCACACTTTTTTAATATATTGCGCAACTAGAAAGAATTTCGCGGCTTGCTGCTATTGTATGACCAATTGCTATTGTATAGCAATTGTATGATACTATCGATCTTCATCTGTTGGCGATATGTTGCATCTAATGAATCTAGAGCCCCTTCGTGTACGTCGAAAGATTGCGACACTGAAACTGCTCTATCAACCCGTCTAATGTTAATCGCCCCTACCTTGTCAAGTATTCCAAGTATTAAATTGGAGACATGCCGCATTGCAGTTCGTTCAGTCTATGAGTACGCTTCTCCAGTGTGGGACCCACACTTTTTTAATATATTGCGCAACTAGAAAGAATTTCACGGCTGGCTGCTATTGTATGACCAATTGCTATTGTATAGCATTTGTATGAGACTATCGATCTACATCTGTTGGCGATATGTTGCACCTAATGAATCTAGAGCCCCTTCGTGTACGTCGAAAGATGGCGACACTAAAACTGCTCAATCAACCCGTCTAATGTTAATCGCCCCTATTTTGTCAACTATTCCAAGTATTACATTGGAGGCATGCCGCATTGCAGTTCGGTCCGTCCCTTAGTACGCTTTCGCAGTCTGGCACCCACACTACGTTGAATATATTGCGCAAGTGGTAAGAATTTCGCGGCTTGCTGCTATTGTATGAGCAATTGCTATTGTATAGCAATTGTATGGCACTATCGATCTTCATCTGTTGGCGATATGTTGCATCTAATGAATCTAGAGCCCCTTCGTGTACGTCGAAAGATTGCGACACTAAAACTGCTCTATCAACCCGTCTAATGGTAATCGCCCGTACTTTGTCAACTATTCCAAGTATAACATTGGAGGCATGCCGCATTGCAGTTCGCTCAGTCCCTGAGTACGCTACCGCAGTGTGGGAACCACACTATGTTGAATATATTGCACAAATAGATCGAATTTCGTGGCTTGATGCTAATGTATGACCAATTGCTATTGTATAGCAATTGTATGAGACTATCGATTTTCATCTGTTGGCGATATGTTGCATCTAATGAATCTAGGGCCCCTTTGTGTACGTCGATAGATTGCGACACTGAAGCTGCTCTATCAACCCGTCTAATGTTAATCGCCCGTACTTTGTCAACTATTCCAAGTATTACATTGGAGGCATGCCGCATTGCAGATCGCCCAGTCCCTGAGTATGTTTCCGCAGTGTGGGACCCACACCAGGTTGAATATATTGCGCAAGTAGGAAGAATTTCGCGGCTTGCTGCTATTGTATGACCAATTGCTATTGTATAGCAATTGTATGAGACTATCGATCTTCATCTGTTGGCGATATGTTGCAGCTAATGAATCTAGAGCCCCTTCGTGTACGTCGAAAGATTGCGACACTGAAACTGCTCTATCAACCCGTCTAATGTTAATCGCCAGTACCTTGTCAAGTATTCCAAGTATTAAATTGGAGGCATGCCGCATAGCAGTTCGTTCAGTCCATGAGTACGCTTCTCCAGTGTGGGACCCGCACTTTTTTAATATATTGCGCAACTAGAAAGAATTTCACGGCTGGCTGCTATTGTATGACCAATTGCTATTGTATAGCATCTGTATGAGACTATCGATCTTCATCTGTTGGCGATATGTTGCATCTAATGAATGTAGAGCCCCCTCGTGTCCGTCGAAAGATTGCGACACTAAAACTGCTCAATCAACCCGTCTAATGTTAATCGTCCCTATTTTGTCAACTATTCCAAGTATTACATTGGAGGCATGCCGCATTGCAGTTCGCCCAGTCCCTGAGTATGTTTCCGTGGTGTGGGACCCACACCAGATTGAATATATTGCGCAAGTAGGAAGAATGTCGCGGCTTGCTGCTATTGTATGACCAATTGCTATTGTATAGCAATTGTATGAGTCTATCGATCTTCATCTGTTGGCGATATGTTGCAGCTAATGAATCTAGAGCCCCTTCGTGTACGTCGAAAGATTGCGACACTAAAGCTGCTCTATCAACCCGTCTAATGGTAATCGCCCGTACTTTGTCAACTATTCCAAGTATTACATTGGAGGCATGCCGCATTGCAGTTCGTTCAGTCCATGAGTACGCTTCTCCTGTGTGGGACCCACACTTTTTTAATATATTGCGCAACTAGAAAGAATTTCGCGGCTTGCTGCTATTGTATGACCAATTGCTATTGTATAGCAATTGTTTGATACTATCGATCTTCATCTGTTGGCGATATGTTGCATCTAATGAGTCTAGAGCCCCTTCGTGTACGTCGAAAGATTGCGACACTGAAACTGCTCTATCAACCCGTCTAATGTTAATCGCCCGTACCTTGTCAAGTATTCCAAGTATTAAACTGGAGGCATGCCGCATTGCAGTTCGTTCAGTCTATGAGTAGGCTTCTCCAGTGTGGGACCCACACTTTTTTAATATATTGCGCAACTAGAAAGAATTTCGCGGCTGGCTGCTATTGTATGACCAATTGCTATTGTATAGCATTTGTATGAGACTATCGATCTACATCTGTTGGCGATATGTTGCATCTAATGAATCTAGAGCCCCTTCGTGTACGTCGCAAGATGGCGACACTAAAACTGCTCAATCAACCCGTCTAATGTTAATCGCCCCTATTTTGTCAACTATTCCAAGTATTACATTGGAGGCATGCCGCATTGCAGTTTGCTCAGTCCTTGAGTACTCTACCGCAATGTGGGACCCACACTACGTTGAATATATTGCACAAGTAGAAAGAATTTCGCGGCTTGCTGCTATTGTATGAGCAATTGCTATTGTATAGCAGTTGTATGGCACTATCGATCTTCATCTGTTGGCGATATGTTGCATCTAATGAATCTAGAGCCCCTTCGTGTACGTCAAAAGATTGCGACACCTGAAACTGCTCTATCAACCCGTGTAATGTTAATCGCGCGTACTTTGACAACTATTCCAAGTATTACATTGGAGGCATGCCGCATTGCAGTTCGCCCAGTCCCTGAGCACGGTTCCGCAGTGTGGGACCCACACTATGTTTAATACATTGCGCAACTAGAAAGAATTTCACGGCTGGCTGCTATTGCATGACCAATTCCTATTGTATAGCAATTGTATGAGACTATCGATCTTCAACTGTTAGCGATATGTTGCATCTAATGAATCTAGAACCCCTTCATGTACGTCGAAAGATTGCGACGCTGAAACTGCTCTATCAACCCGCCTAATCTTAATCGCCTGTACATTGTCAACTGTTCCCTAGTATTACTTTGGAGGCATGCCGCATTGCAGTTCCCTCAGTCCCTGAGTACGCTACTAGAGCGTGGGACCCACACTACGTTGAATGTATTGCACAAGTAGAAAGAATTTCGCGGCTTGCTGTTATTGTATGAGCAATTGCTATTGTATAGCAATTGTATGAGACTATCGATCTTCATCTGTTGGCGATATGTTGCATCTAATGAATCTAGAGCCCCTTCGTGTACGTCGAAAGATTGCGACACTAAAACTGCTCTATCAACCCGTCTAACGTTAATCGCCCGTACTTTGTCAACTATTCCAAGTATTACATTGGAGGCATGCCGCATTGCAGTTCGCTCAGTCCCTGAGTACGCTACTGCAGTGTGGGACCCACACTATGTCGAATATATTGCGCAACTAGAAAGAATTTCACGGCTGGCTGCTATTGTATGACCAATTGCTATTGTATAGCAATTGTATGAGACTATCGATCTTCATCTTTTGGCGATATGTTGCATCTAATGAATCTAGAGCCCCTTCGTGTACGTCAAAAGATTGCGACACCTGAAACTGCTCTATCAACCCGTGTAATGTTAATCGCCCGTACTTCGACAACTATTCCAAGTATTACATTGGAGGCATGCCGCATTGCAGTTCGCCCAGTCCCTGAGCACGGTTCCGCAGTGTGGGACCCACACTATGCTGAATATATTGCGCAACTTGAAAGAATTTCACGGCTGGCGGCTATTGTATGACCAATTGCGATTGTATAGCAAGTGTATGAGACTCTCTATCTTCATCTGTTGGCGATATGTTGCATCTAATGAATCTAGAGCCCCTTTGTGTACGTCGAAAGATTGCGACGCTGAAACTGCTCTATCAACCCGTCTAATGCTAATCACCCGTACATTGTGAACTATTCCAAGTATTACATTGGAGGCTTGCTGCATTGCAGTTCCCTCAGTCCCTCAGTACGCTACTGCAGCGTGGTACCCACACTAAGTTGAATGTATTGCACAAGTAGAAAGAATTTCGCGGCTTCCTGTTATTGTATGAGCAATTGCTATTGTATAGCAATTGTATGAGACTACAGAGCTTCATCTGTTCGCGATACGTTGCATCTAATGAATCTAGAGCCCCTTCGTATACGTCGAAAGATTTCGACACTGAAACTGCTCTATCAACCCGTCTAACGTTAATCACCCGTACATTGTGAACTATTCCAAATATTACATTGGAGGCTTGCCGCACTGCAGTTCCCTCAGTCCCTGAGTACGCTACTGCAGCGTGGGGCCCACCCTACGTTGAATGTATTGCACAAGTAGAAAGAATTTCGCGGCTTGCTGCTATTGTATGAGAAATTGCTATTGTGTAGCAATTGTATGAGACTACAGATCTTCATCTGTTGGCGATACGTTGCATCTAATGAATCTGGAGCCCCTTCGTATACGTCGAAAGATTGCGACACTGAAACTGCTCTATCAACCCGTCTAACGTTAATCGCCCGTACTTTGTCAACTATTCCAAGTATTACATTGGAGGCATGCCGCATTGCAGTTCGCTCAGTCCCTGAGTACGCTACTGCAGTGTGGGACCCACACTATGTCGAGTATATTGCGCAACTAGAAAGAATTTCACGGCTGGCTGCTATTGTATGACCAATTGCTATTGTATAGCAATTGTATGAGACTATCGATCTTCATCTGTTGGCGATATGTTGCATCTAATGAATCTAGAGCCCCTTCGCGTACGTCAAAAGATTGCGACACCTGAAACTGCTCTATCAACCCGTGTAATGTCAATCGCCCGTACTTTGACAACTATTCCAAGTATTACATTGGAGGCATGCCGCATTGCAGTTCGCCCAGTCCCTGAGCACGGTTCCGCAGTGTGGGACCCACACTATGTTTAATATATTGCGCAACTAGAAAAAATTTCACGGCTGGCTGCTATTGCATGACCAATTGCTATTGTATAGCAATTGTATGAGACTATCGATCTTCAACTGTTAGCGATACGTTGCATCTAATGAATCTAGAACCCCTTCACGTACGTCGAAAGATTGCGACGCTGAAACTGCTCTATCAACCCGCCTAATCTTAATCGCCTGTACATTGTCAACTGTTCCCTAGTATTACTTTGGAGGCATGCCGCATTGCAGTTCGCCAAGTCCCTGAGTACGGTTCCGCAGTGTGGGACCCACGCTATGCTGAATATATTGCGCAACTTGAAAAAATTTCACGGCTGGCGGCTATGTATGACCAATTGCTATTGTATAACAATTGTATGAGACTATCAATCTTCATCTGTTTGCGATATGTTGCATCTAATGAATCTAGAGCCCCTTCGTGTACGTCGAATGATTGCGACACTGAAACTGCTCTATCAACCCGTCTAATGTTAATCGCCCGTACTTTGTCAACTATTCCATGTATTACGTTGTAGGCATTCCGCATTGCAGTTCGGTCCGTCCCTTAGTACGCTTTCGCAGTCTGGCACCCACACTACGTTGAATATATTGCGCAAGTAGTAAGAATTTCGCGGCTTGCTGCTATTGTATGAGCAATTGCTATTGTATAGCAATTGTATGAGACTATCGATCTTCATCTGTTGGCGATATGTTGCATCTAATGAATCTAGAGCCCCTTCGTGTACGTCGAAAGATTGGGACACTGAAACTGCTCTATCAACCCGTCTAATGTCAATCGCCCGTACTTTGTCAACTATTTCAAGTATTACATTGGAGGCATGCCGAATTGCAGTTCGCCCAGTCCCTGAGTATGTTTCCGCGGTGTGGGACCCACACCAGATTGAATATATTGCGCAAGTAGGAAGAATTTCGCGGCTTGCTGCTATTGTATGACCAATTGCTATTGTATAGCAATTGTATGAGTCTATCGATCTTCATCTGTTGGCGATATGTTGCAGCTAATGAATCTAGAGCCCCTTCGTGTACGTCGAAAGATTGCGACACTAAAGCTGCTCTATCAACCCGTCTAATGGTAATCGCCCGTACTTTGTCAACTATTCCAAGTATTACATTGGAGGCATGCCGCATTGCAGTTCGTTCAGTCCATGAGTACGCTTCTCCAGTGTGGGACCCACACTTTTTTAATATATTGCGCAACTAGAAAGAATTTCGCGGCTTGCTGCTATTGTATGACCAATTGCTATTGTATAGCAATTGTATGATACTATCGATCTTCATCTGTTGGCGATATGTTGCATCTAATGAATCTAGAGCCCCTTCGTGTACGTCGAAAGATTGCGACACTGAAACTGCTCTATCAACCCGTCTAATGTTAATCGCCCCTACCTTGTCAAGTATTCCAAGTATTAAATTGGAGACATGCCGCATTGCAGTTCGTTCAGTCTATGAGTACGCTTCTCCAGTGTGGGACCCACACTTTTTTAATATATTGCGCAACTAGAAAGAATTTCACGGCTGGCTGCTATTGTATGACCAATTGCTATTGTATAGCATTTGTATGAGACTATCGATCTACATCTGTTGGCGATATGTTGCATCTAATGAATCTAGAGCCCCTTCGTGTACGTCGAAAGATGGCGACACTAAAACTGCTCAATCAACCCGTCTAATGTTAATCGCCCCTATTTTGTCAACTATTCCAAGTATTACATTGGAGGCATGCCGCATTGCAGTTCGGTCCGTCCCTTAGTACGCTTTCGCAGTCTGGCACCCACACTACGTTGAATATATTGCGCAAGTGGTAAGAATTTCGCGGCTTGCTGCTATTGTATGAGCAATTGCTATTGTATAGCAATTGTATGGCACTATCGATCTTCATCTGTTGGCGATATGTTGCATCTAATGAATCTAGAGCCCCTTCGTGTACGTCGAAAGATTGCGACACTAAAACTGCTCTATCAACCCGTCTAATGGTAATCGCCCGTACTTTGTCAACTATTCCAAGTATAACATTGGAGGCATGCCGCATTGCAGTTCGCTCAGTCCCTGAGTACGCTACCGCAGTGTGGGAACCACACTATGTTGAATATATTGCACAAATAGATCGAATTTCGTGGCTTGATGCTAATGTATGACCAATTGCTATTGTATAGCAATTGTATGAGACTATCGATTTTCATCTGTTGGCGATATGTTGCATCTAATGAATCTAGGGCCCCTTTGTGTACGTCGATAGATTGCGACACTGAAGCTGCTCTATCAACCCGTCTAATGTTAATCGCCCGTACTTTGTCAACTATTCCAAGTATTACATTGGAGGCATGCCGCATTGCAGATCGCCCAGTCCCTGAGTATGTTTCCGCAGTGTGGGACCCACACCAGGTTGAATATATTGCGCAAGTAGGAAGAATTTCGCGGCTTGCTGCTATTGTATGACCAATTGCTATTGTATAGCAATTGTATGAGACTATCGATCTTCATCTGTTGGCGATATGTTGCAGCTAATGAATCTAGAGCCCCTTCGTGTACGTCGAAAGATTGCGACACTGAAACTGCTCTATCAACCCGTCTAATGTTAATCGCCAGTACCTTGTCAAGTATTCCAAGTATTAAATTGGAGGCATGCCGCATAGCAGTTCGTTCAGTCCATGAGTACGCTTCTCCAGTGTGGGACCCGCACTTTTTTAATATATTGCGCAACTAGAAAGAATTTCACGGCTGGCTGCTATTGTATGACCAATTGCTATTGTATAGCATCTGTATGAGACTATCGATCTTCATCTGTTGGCGATATGTTGCATCTAATGAATGTAGAGCCCCCTAGTGTCCGTCGAAAGATTGCGACACTAAAACTGCTCAATCAACCCGTCTAATGTTAATCGTCCCTATTTTGTCAACTATTCCAAGTATTACATTGGAGGCATGCCGCATTGCAGTTCGCCCAGTCCCTGAGTATGTTTCCGTGGTGTGGGACCCACACCAGATTGAATATATTGCGCAAGTAGGAAGAATGTCGCGGCTTGCTGCTATTGTATGACCAATTGCTATTGTATAGCAATTGTATGAGTCTATCGATCTTCATCTGTTGGCGATATGTTGCAGCTAATGAATCTAGAGCCCCTTCGTGTACGTCGAAAGATTGCGACACTAAAGCTGCTCTATCAACCCGTCTAATGGTAATCGCCCGTACTTTGTCAACTATTTCAAGTATTACATTGGAGGCATGCCGCATTGCAGTTCGTTCAGTCCATGAGTACGCTTCTCCAGTGTGGGACCCACACTTTTTTAATATATTGCGCAACTAGAAAGAATTTCGCGGCTTGCTGCTATTGTATGACCAATTGCTATTGTATAGCAATTGTATGATACTATCGATCTTCATCTGTTGGCGATATGTTGCATCTAATGAGTCTAGAGCCCCTTCGTGCACGTCGAAAGATTGCGACACTGAAACTGCTCTATCAACCCGTCTAATGTTAATCGCCCGTACCTTGTCAAGTATTCCAAGTATTAAACTGGAGGCATGCCGCATTGCAGTTCGTTCAGTCTATGAGTACGCTTCTCCAGTGTGGGACCCACACTTTTTTAATATATTGCGCAACTAGAAAGAATTTCGCGGCTGGCTGCTATTGTATGACCAATTGCTATTGTATAGCATTTGTATGAGACTATCGATCTACATCTGTTGGCGATATGTTGCATCTAATGAATCTAGAGCCCCTTCGTGTACGTCGCAAGATGGCGACACTAAAACTGCTCAATCAACCCGTCTAATGTTAATCGCCCCTATTTTGTCAACTATTCCAAGTATTACATTGGAGGCATGCCGCATTGCAGTTTGCTCAGTCCTTGAGTACTCTACCGCAATGTGGGACCCACACTACGTTGAATATATTGCACAAGTAGAAAGAATTTCGCGGCTTGCTGCTATTGTATGAGCAATTGCTATTGTATAGCAGTTGTATGGCACTATCGATCTTCATCTGTTGGCGATATGTTGCATCTAATGAATCTAGAGCCCCTTCGTGTACGTCGAAAGATTGCGACACTAAAACTGCTCTGTCAAACCGTCTAATCGTAATCACCCGTACTTTATCAAGTATTCCAAATATTACATTGGAGGCATGCCGCATTGCAGTTCGCCCAGTCCCTGAGCACGGTTCCGCAGTGTGGGACCCACACTATGTTTAATATATTGCGCAACTAGAAAGAATTTCACGGCTGGCTGCTATTGCATGACCAATTGCTATTGTATAGCAATTGTATGAGACTATCGATCTTCAACTGTTAGCGATATGTTGCATCTAATGAATCTAGAACTCCTTCATGTACGTCGAAAGATTGCGAAGCTGAAACTGCTCTATCAACCCGCCTAATCTTAATCGCCTGTACATTGTCAACTGTTCCCTAGTATTACTTTGGAGGCATGCCGCATTGCAGTTCGCTCAGTCCCCGAGTACGCTTCCGCAGTGTGGGACCCACACTATGTTTAATATATTGCACAAGTAGAAAGAATTTCACTGCTGGCTGCTATTGTATGACCAATTGCTATTGTATAGCAATTGTATGAGACTATCGATCTTCATCTGTTGGCGATATATTGCATCTAATGATTCTAGAGCCCCTTCGTGTACGTCGAAAGATTGCGACACTGAAACTGCTCTATCAACCCGTCTAATGTTAATCGCCCGTACTTTCTCAACTATTCCAAGTATTACATTGGAGGCATGCCGCATTGCAGTTCGCCAAGTCCCTGAGTACGGTTCCGCAGTGTGGGACCCACGCTATGCTGAATATATTGCGCAACTTGAAAAACTTTCACGGCTGGCGGCTATTGTATGACCAATTGCTATTGTATAGCAAGTGTATGAGACTATTAATCTTCATCTGTTTGCGATATGTTGCATCTAATGAATCTAGAGCCCCTTCGTGTACGTCGAATGATTGCGACACTGAAACTGCTCTATCAACCCGTCTAATGTTAATCGCCCGTACTTTGTCAACTATTCCATGTATTACGTTGTAGGCATTCCGCATTGCAGTTCGGTCCGTCCCTTAGTACGCTTTCGCAGTCTGGCACCCACACTACGTTGAATATATCGCGCAAGTAGTAAGAATTTCGCGGCTTGCTGCTATTGTATGAGCAATTGCTATTGTATAGCAATTGTATGAGACTATCGATCTTCATCTGTTGGCGATATGTTGCATCTAATGAATCCAGAGCCCCTTCGTGTACGTCGAAAGATTGGGACACTGAAACTGCTCTATCAACCCGTCTAATGTCAATCGCCCGTACTTTGTCAACTATTTCAAGTATTACATTGGAGGCATGCCGCATTGCAGTTCGCCCAGTCCCTGAGTACGCTTCCGCAGTGTGGGACCCACACTCGGTTGAATATATTGCGCAAGTAGGAAAAATTTCGCGGCTTGCTGCTATTGTATGAGCAATTGCTATTGTATAGCAATTGTATAAGACTATCGATCTTCATCTGTTGGCGATATATTGCATCTAATGAATCTACAGCCCCTTCGTGTACGTCGAAAGATTGCGACAGTGAAACTGCTCTATCAACCCTTCTAATGTTAATCCCCGTACTTTGTCAACTATTCGAAGTATTACATGGGAGGCATGCCGCAATGCAGTTCGCCCAGTCACTGAGTACGCTTCCGCAGTGTGAGACCCACACTATGTTTAATATATTGCGCAACTAGAAAGAACTTCACGGCTGGCTGCTATTGTATCACCAATTGCTATTGTATAGCAATTGTATGAGACTATCGATCTTCATCTGTTGGCGATACGTTGCATCTAATGAATCTAGAGCACCTTCGCGTACGTCGAAAGATTGCGACACTGAAGCTGCTCTATCAACCCGTCTAATGTTAATCGCCCGTACTTTGTTAACTATTCCAAGTATTACATTGGAGGCATGCCGCATTGCAGATCGCCCAGTCCCTGAGTATGTTTCCGCAGTGTGGGACCCACACCAGGTTGAATATATTGCGCAAGTAGGAAGAATTTCGCGGCTTGCTGCTATTGTATGACCAATTGCTATTGTATAGCAATTGTATGAGACTATCGATCTTCATCTGTTGGCGATATGTTGCAGCTAATGAATCTAGAGCCCCTTCGTGTACGTCGAAAGATTGCGACACTGAAACTGCTCTATCAACCCGTCTAATGTTAATCGCCCGTACCTTGTCAAGTATTCCAAGTATTAAATTGGAGGCATGCCGCATAGCAGTTCGTTCAGTCCATGAGTACGCTTCTCCAGTGTGGGACCCGCACTTTTTTAATATATTGCGCAACTAGAAAGAATTTCACGGCTGGCTGCTATTGTATGACCAATTGCTATTGTATAGCATCTGTATGAGACTATCGATCTTCATCTGTTGGCGATATGTTGCATCTAATGAATGTAGAGCCCCCTCGTGTCCGTCGAAAGATTGCGACACTAAAACTGCTCAATCAACCCGTCTAATGTTAATCGCCCCTATTTTGTCAACTATTCCAAGTATTACATTGGAGGCATGCCGCATTGCAGTTCGCCCAGTCCCTGAGTATGTTTCCGTGGTGTGGGACCCACACCAGATTGAATATATTGCGCAAGTAGGAAGAATTTCGCGGCTTGCTGCTATTGTATGACCAATTGCTATTGTATAGCAATTGTATGAGTCTATCGATCTTCATCTGTTGGCGATATGTTGCAGCTAATGAATCTAGAGCCCCTTCGTGTACGTCGAAAGATTGCGACACTAAAGCTGCTCTATCAACCCGTCTAATAGTAATCGCCCGTACTTTGTCAACTATTCCAAGTATTACATTGGAGGCATGCCGCATTGCAGTTCGTTCAGTCCATGAGTACGCTTCTCCAGTGTGGGACCCACACTTTTTTAATATATTGCGCAACTAGAAAGAATTTCGCGGCTTGCTGCTATTGTATGACCAATTGCTATTGTATAGCAATTGTATGATACTATCGATCTTCATCTGTTGGCGATATGTTGCATCTAATGAATCTAGAGCCCCTTCGTGTACGTCGAAAGATTGCGACACTGAAACTGCTCTATCAACCCGTCTAATGTTAATCGCCCGTACCTTGTCAAGTATTCCAAGTATTAAACTGGAGGCATGCCGCATTGCAGTTCGTTCAGTCTATGAGTACGCTTCTCCAGTGTGGGACCCACACTTTTTTAATATATTGCGCAACTAGAAAGAATTTCACGGCTGGCTGCTATTGTATGACCAATTGCTATTGTATAGCATTTGTATGAGACTATCGATCTACATCTGTTGGCGATATGTTGCATCTAATGAATCTAGAGCCCCTTCGTGTACGTCGAAAGATGGCGACACTAAAACTGCTCAATCAACCCGTTGTTACGTCTCGCCTACGACGCGCGGTATAGCCGGCGCGGATGCAACGGACGCCGCGGCTTTGTTCAAAGCGGCGGTCATTTGGACCCGTTCATCGCTGCCGCAACGCCTCCCGCCAAGCGCGTCCAGGCAGGTTTCAGTGCCACGTGTCGTCGTGCGTGTGTGTGTGTGTGTGCATGTTGGTGCCCACGCTTGTCAAAGCGCGGCAGCCGGGGAGAGGAGCTCCCCAACTGGGAGGCGAGGAGGTCTGACCGGCGCCGGCCTGGCGGACGCGCCCGTCACGTCTGGACATGTTCAAGCGTCGCCGTATCGGACGCCTCTTCCCAAGCCGTTCCTTCTTGCCCTCGACTCCGAGGGTATAAAAACGCCGCTGCCCCGGACGCCGAGAGAGACTTCGATTTCGTCCTTCGAGTAACGTGGTCGCCCTGACCGGCTGCTCTTTTGAGATGCCAGAATAAACAAGTTGTTCTGTTGCCAGTCGACTCATCCTTTGCCGGGACCTTCGGATGTTTCCATCTTTGCCCCAGGCCGCCAGGCCAACGCTACCCTTGGGGCTTGCAACCCAAATGCAACAACTGGTTGCCAGCGGTGAGATCCCGACAACGGAGGCCAGCAGCGAAGATATGCGGTCAACTGTATGCTGAGCAGCACAACGACCATCCGGGAGCAGTGCAACGAGCCCTGTGTGATGACTGGTTGCCTGCAGCGGAACGACTGCGCTGAATTCTTGGCTGCGAGGTTTGGTGAGTGCGGGACTTTCTTCTTCTGAGTTTTGCCAGGCTTTTGTTAGTGTCAGAAACAGAGCTGGTAATTGTGTTGTCGTTGCTGCCGGGTTAGTTTGCGGCAAGACAATAGTAGGCAGTAGAGAAAGCAGCATTCGGAGCAGCCATGGATTTGAAGTCGTTGCGCAAACCGAAATTGCTGGAGCTTGCAAGAGAGTTGGGTCTGAATGTCTCAGACAAACTCAGAAAACCAGAACTGCTAAGGGCTATTCTTGAGTTGGAGGCTGAGGATGACGAGCTGTCGGAATGCCTTGAGACCATTGAGGAGAGGGAGCAAAAAGAGAAAGACGAGCGCGAACGTAAAGAACAAAAAGAGAAAGAGAAAGAAGAGCGCGACCGTCAACACGCTTTGGAAATGAAGCGTCTCGAGGTAGAGATGGAACGCGCTCGTAATGGAAGTCAGGCACACGGTGCAGGAGAACGGGTATCGTTCAAAATGACTGACCTGATGCGGCCGTTTAAGCTTGGAGAGGACATTGGTTTGTTCCTGGTTAACTTTGAGCGAACGTGCGAGAAGCAGGGGTTCTCTCGGGAAACGTGGCCACAGCGCTTGCTCACTTTGTTACCCGCCGAGGCGGCCGACGTAGTCGCTCGCTTGAAGAGAGAGGAGGCAGAGGATTTCGACCAAGTGAAATCGAGTCTGCTAAAAAAGTACAGGCTGTCAGCGGAGGCGTTCCGTCGGAAGTTTCGGGAAAATGAAAAAGGCAGAAATGAGTCATATACAGAGTTTGCCTACAGGCTTATGTCAAACATGCAGGAGTGGCTCAAAGAAGAGAAAGCGTTTGGTGACCACGAGAAAATTCTGCAGTGTTTCGGGCTGGAACAGTTTTACAGTCGGTTACCTGAGAACGTGCGGTACTGGGTCTTGGATAGGCCAGACGTTAGTACAGTGGCTAAAGCCGCCGAGCTAGCCGAGGAGTTTGTGACGCGTCGGGCTCGCGGAGCTAGGGACGGTCAAAAGGGTGAATTTGGCTCCAAGTCTGAGAGGCCGAAGTTCACACCCATGAGAGCAAGGGGGGGGACACGTAGTGCGGATGCGAGTGAAAGCAGTCCGACCGAACGTAAGGAGACGGCGGCAGCCGAAGCCGAACGCAGAAAGCGGTTCGAGGCGAGGCAAGCGCGCGTGTGTTATACGTGCCAGAAGCCGGGTCACTTTTCGGCGCAGTGTCCAGAAACAAAAAGAGAAGTCGTGTGTTTGTCATTATGTAGCACTGACGAGAACATGAAGCTTCTCGAGCCTTACATGCGAGACTTCCTCGTGAACGGGAAAGAGTGCCGAGTGCTTCGTGATTCCGCAGCTACAATGGATGTAGTTCACCCCTCTTACGTAGAACCCGATATGTTCACGGGCGAGTGCGCATGGATCAAGCAAGCCGTGGAAGCTCATAGCGTGTGTCTGCCCGTAGCAAAAGTGCTTATTGAAGGACCTTTCGGAGCACTTGAGACTGAGGCCGTAGTGTCATCTAGGCTGCCCCCCCAGTACCCGTACCTATTTTCGAACAGGTCCGATCACCTCCTGCGCGAGAAGGGGCTTTTGTTTGGTGAGGCTAGCGTTCAGGCCTTAACCGGATCGAGAGTTCGGGAGCTCGCTACAAAGGCGGTAGTTGCGGGGCCGACATTGTCGAACAATGAAAAAGGGTCGGAGGCGCAGCAAGCTGATACTCAGAGCACGTCCGAACTGAATAAAATTGAGCCTGTAGCGTTGAAGGCACCAGGTACTGGAGAGGAAATGCCCGACACGGGAAAGTTAGAAGAGGTTCCGGTCGAGCTTCCGGGACTAGGCTCAGTGACGAACAGGGAAGACACTGATCAGGTCATTAGTGACTTAATCATTAAAGCACCGCTGTCGCCTGAGCAGAAAACCGAACTACACCAACTCTTACAAGAGTTTCAAGGTCAGTTCTCTGAGAGGCCTGGTAGGACTTCTGTCCTTACTCATGATATAGAACTTACCTCGCCAGAGCCAGTACGATCCAAGGCGTACCGGGTGTCACCCCGCCAGCGCGATATTATGGAGGCTGAGGTAAAGAAAATGCTACAGCTCGGTGTTATTGAGGCGGGTGAGAGTGATTATACCTCCCCTTTGATTTTAGTTGAGGTACCGGGCAAGGAACCTCGTCCTTGCGTCGACTACCGCAGGCTTAATTCCATCACTAAGGATCAAATTTATCCGATCCCTAACATCGAGGAGCGCCTTGAGAAAGTTAGTAGCGCTCAGTTTATTTCCACCCTAGATCTTGTCAGGGGTTATTGGCAGGTTCCACTTACAGAAGAGGCTAGTAGGTATGCGGCGTTCATTTCACCAATGGGAACATTCCGCCCTAAAGTTTTGAGTTTTGGTTTGAAGAACGCGCCATACTGCTTTTCAAGCCTCATGGACAAAGTGTTGCGGGGACAGGAAGAATTCGCTTTACCGTATTTAGACGACGTAGCGATATTCTCCGCATCCTGGTCTGAGCATATGGCACACTTGCGGGCAGTGCTAACCCGCCTGCGCGAAGCGGGCTTGACAATCAAGGCTCCCAAGTGCCAATTAGCACAGGCCGAGGTTGTCTACCTCGGTCACGTGATTGGACAGGGTCGTCGCCGGCCCTCTGAAATAAAGGTGGCCGCTGTGCGAGACTTCCCGCAACCGCGTACGAAGACCGATATTCGGTCGTTCTTAGGTGTCGCCGGCTACTATCAGAGGTACATCCCCAGGTACTCCGATATCGCGGCTCCCCTGACGGATGCTCTAAGAAAAACAGAGCCCCAAACAGTCGTCTGGAGCGAGACAAAGGAAAGAGCTTTTAGCGCCTTAAAGAGCGCCCTAACAAGCCAGCCTGTGCTACGATCGCCAGACTACACAAAAGGGTTCGTTGTTCAGTGCGATGCTAGTGAGCGAGGCATGGGCGTTGTACTGTGCCAAAGGGACAATGGAGAAGTGGAACACCCCGTCCTGTATGCTAGTCGTAAGCTGACCTGTCGTGAGCAGGCGTACAGCGCCACCGAGAAAGAGTGTGCGTGTCTCGTGTGGGCCGTTCAGAAATTGTCATGCTACCTAGCCGGCTCGAGGTTTATCATTGAGACGGATCACTGCCCTCTCCAATGGCTGCAGACCATCTCTCCCAAAAATGGCCGCCTCCTGCGCTGGAGCCTCGCTTTGCAACAATATTCCTTTGAGGTGCGTTACAAAAAGGGGAGTCTCAACGGTAACGCCGATGGCTTAAGTCGAAGCGCCTAACGTGGGAATCCGCCTCAAAGTTGTTTGTTACTGATGTTTTCTTCCTGAGGCAGGATTTTTAACATATTGCTTTTGTTTAGTGTTTCTAAGTGATTATGTGCTTTCTAGTGCAATTTTCCAATTTGTGGACGCGTTTTGAGTGCTGCTTGACTACTGTAAGGAACTAGGCAGTAGTATAAAAGGGGAAAGAGCCTGGCAGAGCTTAGTGAGGGTTGTCTCGTGCTTGCTGACTGAGCGGTTGCGTTTCGGCGTAGTTCTAACGCTTGCTGGGAACGAGCACAAAAATGGCAACTCTCCCGAAGTGACTTTGCAGTGTCCTATGTGATCCTGAACCCGAGAACGAGGCCTTCTCTGTGCGCTGCGCTCAAGCAACGTCGAGGGACGACCGGTTTCGATTACGAGCATCATCGAGCGACATCCCTCTGGACAGCGGATGCAGTCCCCTGACCATCGGGATCTCCTTCTCCCGGCGGGGCGGTCTGTTACGTCTCGCCTACGACGCGCGGTATAGCCGGCGCGGATGCAACGGACGCCGCGGCTTTGTTCAAAGCGGCGGTCATTTGGACCCGTTCTTCGCTGCCGCAACGCCTCCCGCCAAGCGCGTCCAGGCAGGTTTCAGTGCCACGTGTCGTCGTGCGTGTGTGTGTGTGTGTGCATGTTTTGCCCACGCTTGTCAAAGCGCGGCAGCCGGGGAGAGGAGCTCCCCAACTGGGAGGCGAGGAGGTCTGACCGGCGCCGGCCTGGCGGACGCGCCCGTCACGTATGGACATGTTCAAGCGTCGCCGTATCGGACGCCTCTTCCCAAGCCGTTCCCTCTTGCCCTCGACTCCGAGGGTATAAAAACGCCGCTGCCCCGGACGCCGAGAGAGACTTCGATTTCGTCCTTCGAGTAACGTGGTCGCCCTGACCGGCTGCTCTTTTGAGATGCCAGAATAAACAAGTTGTTCTGTTGCCAGTCGACTCATCTTTTGCCGGGACCTTCGGATGTTTCCAGCTTTGCCCCAGGCCGCCAGGCCAACGCTACCCTTGGGGCTTGCAACCCTTTTGCAACACCGTCTAATGTTAATCGCCCCTATTTTGTCAACTATTCCAAGTATTACATTGGAGGCATGCCGCATTGCAGTTTGCTCAGTCCTTGAGTACTCTACCGCAATGTGGGACCCACACTACGTTGAATATATTGCACAAGTAGAAAGAATTTCGCGGCTTGCTGCTATTGTATGAGCAATTGCTATTGTATAGCAATTGTATGGCACTATCGATCTTCATCTGTTGGCGATATGTTGCATCTAATGAATCTAGAGCCCCTTCGTGTACGTCGAAAGATTGCGACACTAAAACTGCTCTGTCAAACCGTCTAATCGTAATCACCCGTACTTTATCAAGTATTCCAAATATTACATTGTATACATGCCGCATTGCAGTTCGCCCAGTCCCTGAGTACGCTTCCGGAGTGTGGGACCCACACTATGTTTTATATATTGCGCAACTAGAAAGAATTTCACGGCTGGCTGCTATTGTATCACCAATTGCTATTGTATAGCAATTGTATGAGACTATCGATCTTCATCTGTTGGCGATACATTGCATCTAATGAATCTAGAGCACCTTCGTGTACGTCGAAAGATTGCGACGCTTAAACTGCTCTATCAACCCGTCTAATGTTAATCGCCCGTACTTTGTCAACTATTCCAAGTATTACATTGGCGGCATGCCGCATTGCAGTTCGCTAAGTCCCTGAGTACGCTTCCGGAGTGTGGGACCCACACTATGTTGAACATATTGCGCAAGTAGAAAGAATTTCGCGGCTTGCTGCTATTGTATGAGCAATTGCTATTGTATAGCAATTGTATGAGACTATCGATCTTCATCTGTTGGCGATATGTTGCATCTAATGAATCTAGGGCCCCTTTGTGTACGTCGAAAGATTGCGACACTAAAACTGCTCTATCAACCCGTCTAATGGTAATCGCCCGTACTTTGTCAACTATTCCAAGTATAACATTGGAGGCATGCCGCATTGCAGTTCGCTCAGTCCCTGAGTACGCTACCGCAGTGTGGGAACCACACTATGTTGAATATATTGCACAAATAGATCGAATTTCGCGGCTT
Organism: Amblyomma americanum; assembly: GCA_030143305.2. Classification (NCBI taxonomy): domain Eukaryota; kingdom Metazoa; phylum Arthropoda; class Arachnida; order Ixodida; family Ixodidae; genus Amblyomma; species Amblyomma americanum. The sequence goes on along the minus strand of JARKHS020036617.1, from coordinate 163,238 downwards.
GATGCTAATGTATGACCAATTGCTATTGTATAGCAATTGTATGAGACTATCGATCTTCATCTGTTGGCGATATGTTGCATCTAATGAATCTAGGAGCCCCTTCGTGTACGTCGAAAGATTGCGACACTAAAACTGCTCTATCAACCCGTCTAATGTTAATCGCCCGTACTTTGTCAACTATTCCAAGTATTACATTGGAGGCATGCCGCATTGCAGTTCGCCCAATCCCTGAGTACGCTTCCGCAATGTGGGACCCACACCAGGTTGAATATATTGCGCAAGTAGGAAGAATTTCGCGGCTTGCTGCTATTGTATGAGCAATTGCTATTGTATAGCAATTGTATGAGACTATCGATCTTCATCTGTTGGCGATATGTTGCATCTAATGAATCTAGAGCCCCTTCGTGTACGTCGAAAGATTGCGACACTGAAACTGCTCTATCAACCCGTCTAATGTTAATCCCCGTACGTTGTCAACTATTCGAAGTATTACATGGGAGGCATGCCGCATTGCAGTTCGCCCAGTCCCTGAGTACGCTTCCGCAGTGTGGGACCCACACTATGTTTAATATATTGCGCAACTAGAAAGAACTTCACGGCTGGCTGCTATTGTATGACCAATTGCTATTGTATAGCAATTGTATGAGACTATCGATCTTCATCTGTTGGCGATACGTTGCATCTAATGAATCTAGAGCCCCTTCGTGTACGTCGAAAGATTGCGACAGTGAAACTGCTCTATCAACCCGTCTAATGTTAATCGCCCGTACTTTGTCAACTATTCGAAGTATTACATTGGAGGCATGCCGCATTGCAGTTCGCCCAGTCCCTGAGTATGTTTCCGCAGTGTGGGACCCACACCAGGTTGAATATATTGCGCAAGTAGGAAGAATTTCGCGGCTTGCTGCTATTGTATGACCAATTGCTATTGTATAGCAATTGTATGAGACTATCGATCTTCATCTGTTGTCGATATGTTGCAGCTAATGAATCTAGAGCCCCTTCGTGTACGTCGAAAGATTGCGACACTGAAACTGCTCTATCAACCCGTCTAATGTTAATCGCCCGTACCTTGTCAAGTATTCCAAGTATTAAATTGGAGGCATGCCGCATTGCAGTTCGCTCAGTCCCTGAGTAGTTCTCCGAGTGTGGGACCCACACTATGTTGAATATATTGCGCAAGTAGAAAGAATTTCGCGGCTTGCTGCTATTGTATGACCAATTGCTATTGTATAGCATCTGTATGAGACTATCGATCTTCATCTGTTGGCGATATGTTGCATCTAATGAATCTAGAGCCCCTTCGTGTACGTCGAAAGATTGCGACACTAAAACTGCTCAATCAACCCGTCTAATGTTAATCGCCCCTATTTTGTCAACTATTCCAAGTATTACATTGGAGGCATGCCGCATTGCAGTTTGCTCAGTCCTTGAGTATTCTACCGCAATGTGGGACCCACACTACGTTGAATATATTGCACAAGTAGAAAGAGTTTCGCGGCTTGCTGCTATTGTATGAGCAATTGCTATTGTATAGCAACTGTATGACACTATCGATCTTCATCTGTTGGCGATATGTTGCATCTAATGAATATAGACCCCCTTCGTGTACGTCGAAAGATTGCGACACTTAAACTGCTCTATCAAACCGTCTAATCGTAATCACCCGTACTTTATCAAGTATTCCAAATATTGCATTGTATGCATGCCGCAATGCAATTCGCCCAGTCCCTGATCACGCTTCCGGAGTGTGGGACCCACACTACGTTGAATATATTGCTGAAGTAGAAAGCATTTCGCGGTTTGATGCTATTGTATGAGCAATTGCTATTGTATAGCAATTGGATGACACTATAGATCTTCATCTGTTGGCGATATGTTGCATCTAATGAATCTAGAGCCCCTTCGTGTACGTCGAAAGATTGCGACACTGAAACTGCTCTATCAACCCGTCTAATGTTAATCGCCCGTACTTTGTCAACTATTCCAAGTATTACCTTGTAGGCATGCCGCATTGCAGTTCGCCCAGTCCCTGAGTACGCTTCCGGAGTGTGGGACCCACACTATGTTTAATATATTGCGCAACTAGAAAGAATTTCACGGCTGGCTGCAATTGTATCACCAATTGCTATTGTATAGCCATTGTATGAGACTATCGATCTTCATCTGTTGGCGATATGTTGCATCTAATGAATCTAGAGCCCCTTCATGTACGTCGAAAGATTGCGACACTGAAACTGCTCTATCAACCCGTCTAATGTTAATCGCCCGTACTTTGTCAACTATTTCAAGTAATAAATTGGAGGCATGCCGCGCTCCAGTTCGCTATGTCCCTGAGTACGCTTCCGCAGTGTGGGACCCACACTATGTTGAATATATTGCACAAGTAGAAAGAATTTCACGGCTTGCTGCTATTTTTTGAACAATTGCTATTGTATAGAATTGTAAGAGACTATCGATCTTCATCTGTTGGCGATATGTTGCATCTAATGAATCTAGAGCCCCTTCGTGTACGTCGAAAGATTGCGACACTGAAACTGCTCTATCAACCCGTCTAATGTTAATCGCCCGTACTTTGTCAACTATTCCAAGTATTACATTGGAGGCATGCCGCATTGCAGTTCGCCCAATCCCTGAGTACGCTTCCGCAATGTGGGACCCACACCAGGTTGAATATATTGCGCAAGTAGGAAGAATTTCGCGGCTTGCTGCTATTGTAAGACCAATTGCTATTGTATAGCAATTGTATGAGACTATCGATCTTCATCTGTTGGCGATATGTTGCATCTAATGAATCTAGAGCCCCTTCGTTTACGTCGAAAGATTGCGATACTGAAACTGCTCTATCAACCCGTCTAATGTTAATCGCCCGTACTTAGTCAACTATTCCAAGTATTACATTGAAGGCATGCCGCATTGTAGTTCGCTCAGTCCCTGAGTTCGGTTCCGCAATGTGGGACCCACACTATGTTTAATATATTGCGCAACTAGAAAGAATTTCATGGCTGGCTGCTACTGTATGACCAATTGCTATTGTATAGCAATTGTATGAGACGATCCATCTTCATCTGTTGGCGATATGTTGCATCTAACGAATCTAGAGCCCCTTCGTGTACGTCGAAAGATTGCGACAGTGAAACTGCTCTATCAACCCTTCTAATGTTAATCCCCGTACTTTGTCAACTATTCGAAGTATTACATGGGAGTCATGCCGCAATGCAGTTCGCCCAGTCCCTGAGTACGCTTCCGCAGTGTGGGACCCACACTATGTTTAATATATTGCGCAACTAGAAAGAACTTCACGGCTGGCTGCTATTGTATCACCAATTGCTATTGTATAGCAATTGTATGAGACTATCGATCTTCATCTGTTGGCGATACGTTGCATCTAATGAATCTAGAGCACCTACGTGCACGTCGAAAGATTGCGACGCTGAAACTGCTCTATCAACCCGTCTAATGTCAATCGCCCGTACTTTGTCAACTATTCCAAGTATTACTTTGGCGGCATGCCGCATTGCAGTTCGCTAAGTACCTGTGTATTCTCCCGGAGTATGGGAACCACACTATGTTGAACATATTACGCAAGTAGAAAGAATTTCGCGGCTTGCTGCCATATATGAGCAATTGCTTTTGTATAGCAATTGTATGAGACTATCGATCTTCATCTGTTGGCGATATGTTGCATCTAATGAATCTAGAGCCCCTTCGTGTACGTCAAAAGATTGCGACACTGAAACTGCTCTATCAACCCGTCTAATGTTAATCGCCCGTACTTTGTCAACTATTCCAAGTATTACATTGGAGGCATGCCGCATTGCAGTTCGCCCAGTCCCTGAGTATGTTTCCGCAGGGTGGGACCCACACCAGGTTGAATATATTGCGCAAGTAGGAAGAATTTCGCGGCTTGCTGCTATTGTATGACCAATTGCTATTGTATAGCAATTGTATGAGTCTATCGATCTTCATCTGTTGGCGATATGTTGCAGCTAATGAATCTAGAGCCCCTTCGTGAACGTCGAAAGATTGCGACACTGAAACTGCTCTATCAACCCGTCTAATGTTAATCGCCCGTACCTTGTCAAGTATTCCAAGTATTAAATTGGAGGCATGCCGCATTGCAGTTCGTTCAGTCCATGAGTACGCTTCGCCAGTGTGGGACCCACACTACGTTGAATATATTGCACAACTAGAAAGAATTTCGCGGCTGGCTGCTATTGTATGAGCAATTGCTATTGTACAGCAATTGTATGGCACTATCGATCTTCATCTGTTGGCGATATGTTGCATCTAATGAATCTAGAGCCCCTTCGTGTACATCGAAAGATTGCGACTCTAAAACTGCTCTATAAAACCGTCTAATCGTAATCACCCGTACTTTATCAAGTATTCCAGATATTACATTGTATGCATGCCGCATTGCAGTTCGCCCAGTCCCTGAGTACGCTTCCGGAGTGTGGGACCCACACTATGTTTAATATATTGCGCAACTAGAAAGAATTTCACGGCTTGCTGCTATTGTATCACCAATTGCTATTGTATAGCAATTATATGAGACTATCGATCTTCATCTGTTGGCGATATGTTGCATCTAATGAATCTAGGACCCCTTCGTGTACGTCGAAAGATTGCCACAGTGAAACTGCTCTATCAACCCGTCTAATGTTAATCGCCCGTACTTTGTCAACTATTTCAAGTATGAAATTGTAGCCATGCCGCATTGCAGTTCGCTATGTCCCTGAGTACGCTTCCGCAGTGTGGGACCCACACTATGTTGAATATATTGCGCAAGTAGAAAGAATTTCGCGGCATGCTGCTATTTTTTGAACAATTGCTATTGTATAGAAATTGTATGAGACTATCGATCTTCATCTGTTGGCGATATGTTGCATCTAATGAATCTAGAGCCCCTTCGTGCACGTCGAAAGATTGCGACATTGGAACTGCTCTATCAACCCGTCTAATGTTAATCGCCCGTACTTTGTCAACTATTTCAAGTAATAAATTGGAGGCATGCCGCACTCCAGTTCGCTATGTCCCTGAGTACGCTTCCGCAGTGTGGGACCCACACTATGTTGAATATATTGCGCAAGTAGAAAGAATTTCGCGGCTTGCTGCTATTTTTTGAACAATTGCTATTGTATAGAAATTGTAAGAGACTATCGATCTTCATCTGTTGGCGATATGTTGCATCTAATGAATCTAGGAGCCCCTTCGTGTACGTCGAAAGATTGCGACACTGAAACTGCTCTATCAACCCGTCTAATGTTAATCGCCCGTACTTTGTCAACTATTCCAAGTATTACATTGGAGGCATGCCGCATTGCAGTTCGCCCAATCCCTGAGTACGCTTCCGCAATGTGGGACCCACACCAGGTTGAATATATTGCGCAAGTAGGAAGAATTTCGCGGCTTGCTGCTATTGTAAGACCAATTGCTATTGTATAGCAATTGTATGAGGCTATCGATCTTCGTCTGTTGGCGATATGTTGCATCTAATGAATCTAGAGCCCCTTCGTGTACGTCGAAAGATTGCGACACTGAAACTGCTCTATCAACCCGTCTAATGTTAATCGCCCGTACTTTGTCAACTATTCCAAGTATTACATTGGAGGCATGCCGCATTGCAGTTCGCCCAGTCCCTGAGTATGTTTCCGCAGGGTGGGACCCACACCAGGTTGAATATATTGCGCAAGTGGGAAGAATTTCGCGGCTTGCTGCTATTGTATGACCAATTGCTATTGTATAGCAATTGTATGAGACTATGGATCTTCATCTGTTGGCGATATGTTGCATCTAATGAATCTAGAGCCCCTTCGTGAACGTCGAAAGATTGCGACATTGAAACTGCTCTATCAACCCGTCTAACGTTAATCGCCCGTACCTTGTCAAGTATTCCAAGTATTAAATTGTAGGCATGCCGCATTGCAGTTCGTTCAGTCCATGAGTACGCTTCTCCAGTGTGGGACCCACACTTTTTTAATATATTGCGCAACTAGAAAGAATTTCACGGCTGGCTGCTATTGTATGACCAATTGCTATTGTATAGCATTTGTATGAGACTATCGATCTTCATCTGTTGGCGATATGTTGCATCTAATGAATCTAGAGCCCCTTCGTGTACGTCGAAAGATGGCGACACTAAAACTGCTCAATCAACCCGTCTAATGTTAATCGCCCCTATTTTGTCAACTATTCCAAGTATTACATTGGAGGCATGCCGCATTGCAGTTTGCTCAGTCCTTGAGTACTCTACCGCAATGTGGGACCCACACTACGTTGAATATATTGCACAAGTAGAAAGAATTTCGCGGCTTGCTGCTATTGTATGAGCAATTGCTATTGTATAGCAATTGTATGACACTATAGATCTTCATCTGTTGGCGATATGTTGCATCTAATGAATCTAGAGCCCCTTCGTGTACGTCGAAAGATTGCGACACTAAAACTGCTCTATCAACCCGTCTAATCGTAATCGCCCGTACTTTGTCAAGTATTCCAAGTATTACATTGTAGGCATGCCGCATTGCAGTTCGCCCAGTCCCTGAGTACGCTTCCGGAGTGTGGGACCCACACTATGTTTAATATATTGCGCAACTAGAAAGAATTTCACGGCTGGCTGCTATTGTATCACCAATTGCTATTGTATAGCAATTGTATGAGACTATCGATCTTCATCTGTTGGCGATACGTTGCATCTAATGAATCTAGGACCCCTTCGTGTACGTCGAAAGATTGCGACAGTGAAACTGCTCTATCAACCCGTCTAATGTTAATCGCCCGTACTTTGTCAACTATTCCAAGTATTACACTGGAGGCATGCCGCATTGCAGTTCGCCCAGTCCCTGAGTACGCTTCCGCATTGTGGGACCCACACTAGGTTAAATATATTGCGCAAGTAGAAAGAATTTCGCGGCTTGCTGCTATTGTATGAGCAATTGCTATTGTATAGCAATTGTATGAGACTATCGATCTTCATCTGTTGGCGATATGTTGCATCTAATGAATCTAGAGCCCCTTCGTTTACGTCGAAAGATTGCGATACTGAAACTGCTCTATCAACCCGTCTAATGTTAATCGCCCGTACTTAGTCAACTATTCCAAGTATTACATTGAAGGCATGCCGCATTGTAGTTCGCTCAGTCCCTGAGTTCGGTTCCGCAGTGTGGGACCCACACTATGTTTAATATATTGCGCAACTAGAAAGAATTTCATGGCTGGCTGCTACTGTATGACCAATTGCTATAGTATAGCAATTGTATGAGACTATCGATCTTCATCTGTTGGCGATACGTTGCATCTAATGAATCTAGAGACCCCTTCGTGTACGTCGAAAGATTGCGACAGTGAAACTGCTCTATCAACCCGTCTAATGTTAATCGCCCGTACTTTGTCAACTATTTCAAGTAATAAATTGGAGGCATGCCGCATTGCAGTTCGCTCAGTCCCTGAGTACGCTTCCGCAGTGTGGGACCCACACTATGTTTAATATATTGCGCAACTAGAAAGAATTTCGCGGCTGGCTGCTATTGTATGAACAATTGCTATTGTATAGAAATTGTAAGAGACTATCGATCTTCATCTGTTGGCGATATGTTGCATCTAATGAATCTAGAGCCCCTTCGTGTACGTCGAAAGATTGCGACACTGAAACTGCTCTATCAACCCGTCTAATGTTAATCGCCCGTACTTTGTCAACTATTCCAAGTATTACATTGGAGGCATGCCGCATTGCAGTTCGCCCAAGTCCCTGAGTACGCTTCCGCAATGTGGGACCCACACCAGGTTGAATATATTGCGCAAGTAGGAAGAATTTCGCGGCTTGCTGCTATTGTAAGACCAATTGCTATTGTATAGCAATTGTATGAGACTATCGATCTTCATCTGTTGGCGATATGTTGCATCTAATGAATCTAGAGCCCCTTCGTGTACGTCGAAAGATTGCGACACTGAAACTGCTCTATCAACCCGTCTAATGTTAATCGCCCGTACTTTGTCAACTATTCCAAGTATTACACTGGAGGCATGCCGCATTGCAGTTCGCCCAGTCCCTGAGTACGCTTCCGCAGTGTGGGACCCACACTAGGATAAATATATTGCGCAAGTAGAAAGAATTTCGCGGCTTGCTGCTATTGTATGAGCAATTGCTATTGTATAGCAATTGTATGAGACTATCGATCTTCATCTGTTGGCGATATGTTGCATCTAATGAATCTAGAGCCCCTTCTATCAACCCGTCTAATGTTAATCGCCCGTACTTAGTCAACTATTCCAAGTATTACATTGAAGGCATGCCGCATTGTAGTTCGCTCAGTCCCTGAGTTCGGTTCCGCAGTGTGGGACCCACACTATGTTTAATATATTGCGCAACTAGAAAGAATTTCATGGCTGGCTGCTACTGTATGACCAATTGCTATAGTATAGCAATTGTATGAGACTATCGATATTCATCTGTTGGCGATACGTTGCATCTAATGAATCTAGGAGCCCCTTCGTTTACGTCGAAAGATTGCGACAGTGAAACTGCTCTATCAACCCGTCTAATGTTAATCGCCCGTACTTTGTCAACTATTTCAAGTAATAAATTGGAGGCATGCCGCACTCCAGTTCGCTATGTCCCTGAGTACGCTTCCGCAGTGTGGGACCCACACTATGTTGAATATATTGCGCAAGTAGAAAGAATTTCGCGGCTTGCTGCTATTTTTTGAACAATTGCTATTGTATAGAAATTGTAAGAGACTATCGATCTTCATCTGTTGGCGATATGTTGCATCTAATGAATCTAGAGCCCCTTCGTGTACGTCGAAAGATTGCGACACTGAAACTGCTCTATCAACCCGTCTAATGTTAATCGCCCGTACTTTGTCAACTATTCCAAGTATTACATTGGAGGCATGCCGCATTGCAGTTCGCCCAAGTCCCTGAGTACGCTTCCGCAATGTGGGACCCACACCAGGTTGAATATATTGCGCAAGTAGGAAGAATTTCGCGGCTTGCTGCTATTGTAAGACCAATTGCTATTGTATAGCAATTGTATGAGACTATCGATCTTCATCTGTTGGCGATATGTTGCATCTAATGAATCTAGAGCCCCTTCGTGTACGTCGAAAGATTGCGACACTGAAAGCTGCTCTATCAACCCGTCTAATGTCAATCGCCCGTACTTTGTCAACTATTCCAAGTATTACACTGGAGGCATGCCGCATTGCAGTTCGCCCAGTCCCTGAGTACGCTTCCGCAGTGTGGGACCCACACTAGGTTGAATATATTGCGCAAGTAGAAAGAATTTCGCGGCTTGCTGCTATTTTTTGAACAATTGCTATTGTATAGAAATTGTAAGAGACTATCGATCTTCATCTGTTGGCGATATGTTGCATCTAAAGAATCTAGAGCCCCTTCGTGTACGTCGAAAGATTGCGACACTGAAACTGCTCTATCAACCCGTCTAATGTTAATCGCCCGTACTTTGTCAACTATTCCAAGTATTACATTGGAGGCATGCCGCATTGCAGTTCGCCCAATCCCTGAGTACGCTTCCGCAATGTGGGACCCACACCAGGTTGAATATATTGCGCAAGTAGGAAGAATTTCGCGGCTTGCTGCTATTGTAAGACCAATTGCTATTGTATAGCAATTGTATGAGACTATCGATCTTCATCTGTTGGCGATATGTTGCATCTAATGAATCTAGAGCCCCTTCGTGTACGTCGAAAGATTGCGACACTGAAAGCTGCTCTATCAACCCGCCTAATGTTAATCGCCCGTACTTATTCAACTATTCCAAGTATTACATTGAAGGCATGCCGCATTGTAGTTCGCTCAGTCCCTGAGTTCGGTTCCGCAGTGTGGGACCCACACTATGTTTAATATATTGCGCAACTAGAAAGAATTTCATGGCTGGCTGCTACTGTATGAGCAATTGCTGTTGTATAGCAATTGTATGAGACGATCCATCTTCATCTGTTGGCGATATGTTGCATCTAATGAATCTAGAGCCCCTTCGTGTACGTCGAAAGATTGCGACAGTGAAACTGCTCTATCAACCCTTCTAATGTTAATCCCCGTATTTTGTCAACTATTCGAAGTATTACATGGGAGTCATGCCGCATTGCAGTTCGCCCAGTCCCTGAGTACGCTTCCGCAGTGTGGGACCCACACTATGTTTAATATGTTGCGCAACTAGAAAGAACTTCACGGCTGGCTGCTATTGTATCACCAAATGCTACTGTATAGCAATTGTATGAGACTATCGATCTTCATCTGTTGGCGATATGTTGCATCTAATGAATCTAGAGCCCCTTCGTGTACGTCGAAAGATGGCGACACTAAAACTGCTCAATCAACCCGTCTAATGTTAATCGCCCCTATTTTGTCAACTATTCCAAGTATTACATTGGAGGCATGCCGCATTGCAGTTTGCTCAGTCCTTGAGTACTCTACCGCAATGTGGGACCCACACTACGTTGAATATATTGCACAAGTAGAAAGAATTTCGCGGCTTGCTGCTGTTGTATGAGCAATTGCTATTGTATAGCAATTGTATGACATTATAGATCTTCATCTGTTGGCGATATGTTGCATCTAATCAATCTAGAGCCCCTTCGTGTACGTCGAAAGATTGCGACACTAAAACTGCTCTATGAACCCGTCTAATCGTAATCGCCCGTACTTTGTCAAGTATTCCAAGTATTACATTGTAGGCATGCCGCATTGCAGTTCGCCCAGTCCCTGAGTACGCTTCCGGAGTGTGGGACCCACACTATGTTTAATATATTGCGCAACTAGAAAGAATTTCACGGCTGGCTGCTATTGTATCACCAATTGCTATTGGATAGCAATTGTATGAGACGATCGATATTCATCTGTTGGCGATACGTTGCATCTAATGAATCTAGGACCCCTTCGTGTACGTCGAAAGTTTGCGACAGTGAAACTGCTCTATCAACCCGTCTAATGTTAATCGCCCGTACTTTGTCAACTATTCCAAGTATTACACTGGAGGCATGCCGCATTGCAGTTCGCCCAGTCCCTGAGTACGCTTCCGCATTGTGGGACCCACACTAGGATAAATATATTGCGCAAGTAGAAAGAATTTCGCGGCTTGCTGCTATTGTATGAGCAATTGCTATTGTATAGCAATTGTATGAGACTATCGATCTTCATCTGTTGGCGATATGTTGCATCTAATGAATCTAGAGCCCCTTCGTTTACGTCGAAAGATTGCGATACTGAAACTGCTCTATCAACCCGTCTAATGTTAATCGCCCGTACTTAGTCAACTATTCCAAGTATTACATTGAAGGCATGCCGCATTGTAGTTCGCTCAGTCCCTGAGTTCGGTTCCGCAGTGTGGGACCCACACTATGTTTAATATATTGCGCAACTAGAAAGAATTTCATGGCTGGCTGCTACTGTATGACCAATTGCTATAGTATAGCAATTGTATGAGACTATCGATATTCATCTGTTGGCGATACGTTGCATCTAATGAATCTAGGACCCCTTCGTTTACGTCGAAAGATTGCGACAGTGAAACTGCTCTATCAACCCGTCTAATGTTAATCGCCCGTACTTTGTCAACTATTTCAAGTAATAAATTGAAGGCATGCCGCATTGTAGTTCGCTCAGTCCCTGAGTTCGGTTCCGCAGTGTGGGACCCACACTATGTTTAATATATTGCGCAACTAGAAAGAATTTCGCGGCTTGCTGCTATTTTTTGAACAATTGCTATTGTATAGAAATTGTAAGAGACTATCGATCTTCATCTGTTGGCGATATGTTGCATCTAATGAATCTAGAGCCCCTTCGTGTACGTCGAAAGATTGCGACACTGAAACTGCTCTATCAACCCGTCTAATGTTAATCACCCGTACTTTGTCAACTATTCCAAGTATTACATTGGAGGCATGCCGCATTGCAGATCGCCCAATCCCTGAGTACGCTTCCGCAATGTGGGACCCACACCAGGTTGAATATATTGCGCAAGTAGGAAGAATTTCGCGGCTTGCTGCTATTGTAAGACCAATTGCTATTGTATAGCAATTGTATGAGACTATCGATCTTCATCTGTTGGCGATATGTTGCATCTAATGAATATAGAGCCCCTTCGTGTACGTCGAAAGATTGCGACAGTGAAACTGCTCTATCAACCCGTCTAATGTTAATCGCCCGTACTTTGTCAACTATTCCAAGTATTACACTGGAGGCATGCCGCATTGCAGTTCGCCCAGTCCCTGAGTACGCTTCCGCATTGTGGGACCCACACTAGGATAAATATATTGCGCAAGTAGAAAGAATTTCGCGGCTTGCTGCTATTGTATGAGCAATTGCTATTGTATAGCAATTGTATGAGACTATCGATCTTCATCTGTTGGCGATATGTTGCATCTAATGAATCTAGAGCCCCTTCTATCAACCCGTCTAATGTTAATCGCCCGTACTTAGTCAACTATTCCAAGTATTACATTGAAGGCATGCCGCATTGTAGTTCGCTCAGTCCCTGAGTTCGGTTCCGCAGTGTGGGACCCACACTATGTTTAATATATTGCGCAACTAGAAAGAATTTCATGGCTGGCTGCTACTGTATGACCAATTGCTATAGTATAGCAACTGTATGAGACTATCGATATTCATCTGTTGGCGATACGTTGCATCTAATGAATCTAGGACCCCTTCGTTTACGTCGAAAGATTGCGACAGTGAAACTGCTCTATCAACCCGTCTAATGTTAATCGCCCGTACTTTGTCAACTATTTCAAGTAATAAATTGGAGGCATGCCGCACTCCAGTTCGCTATGTCCCTGAGTACGCTTCCGCAGTGTGGGACCCACACTATGTTGAATATATTGCGCAAGTAGAAAGAATTTCGCGGCTTGCTGCTATTTTTTGAACAATTGCTATTGTATAGAAATTGTAAGAGACTATCGATCTTCATCTGTTGGCGATATGTTGCATCTAATGAATCTAGAGCCCCTTCGTGTACGTCGAAAGATTGCGACACTGAAACTGCTCTATCAACCCGTCTAATGTTAATCGCCCGTACTTTGTCAACTATTCCAAGTATTACATTGGAGGCATGCCGCATTGCAGTTCGCCCAATCCCTGAGTACGGTTCCGCAATGTGGGACCCACACCAGGTTGAATATATTGCGCAAGTAGGAAGAATTTCGCGGCTTGCTGCTATTGTAAGACCAATTGCTATTGTATAGCAATTGTATGAGACTATCGATCTTCATCTGTTGGCGATATGTTGCATCTAATGAATATAGAGCCCCTTCGTGTACGTCGAAAGATTGCGACACTAAAGCTACTCTATCAACCCGTCTAATGTCAATCGCCCGTACTTTGTCAACTATTCCAAGTATTACACTGGAGGCATGCCCCATTGCAGATCGCCCAATCCCTGAGTACGCTTCCGCAATGTGGGACCCACACCAGGTTGAATATATTGCGCAAGTAGGAAGAATTTCGCGGCTTGCTGCTATTGTAAGACCAATTGCTATTGTATAGAAATTGTAAGAGACTATCGATCTTCATCTGTTGGCGATATGTTGCATCTAAAGAATCTAGAGCCCCTTCGTGTACGTCGAAAGATTGCGATACTGAAACTGCTCTATCAACCCGTCTAATGTTAATCGCCCGTACTTTGTCAACTATTCCAAGTATTACATTGGAGGCATGCCGCATTGCAGTTCGCCCAATCCCTGAGTACGCTTCCGCAATGTGGGACCCACACCAGGTTGAATATATTGCGCAAGTAGGAAGAATTTCGCGGCTTGCTGCTATTGTAAGACCAATTGCTATTGTATAGCAATTGTATGAGACTATCGATCTTCATCTGTTGGCGATATGTTGCATCTAATGAATCTAGAGCCCCTTCGTGTACGTCGAAAGATTGCGACACTAAAGCTGCTCTATCAACCCGCCTAATGTTAATCGCCCGTACTTATTCAACTATTCCAAGTATTACATTGAAGGCATGCCGCATTGTAGTTCGCTCAGTCCCTGAGTTCGGTTCCGCAGTGAGGGACCCACACTATGTTTAATATATTGCGCAACTAGAAAGAATTTCATGGCTGGCTGCTACTGTATGAGCAATTGCTGTTGTATAGCAATTGTATGAGACGATCCATCTTCATCTGTTGGCGATATGTTGCATCTAATGAATCTAGAGCCCCTTCGTGTACGTCGAAAGATTGCGACAGTGAAACTGCTCTATCAACCCTTCTAATGTTAATCCCCGTATTTTGTCAACTATTCGAAGTATTACATGGGAGTCATGCCGCAGTGCAGTTCGCCCAGTCCCTGAGTACGCTTCCGCAGTGTGGGACCCACACTATGTTTAATATGTTGCGCAACTAGAAAGAACTTCACGGCTGGCTGCTATTGTATCACCAAATGCTACTGTATAGCAATTGTATGAGACTATCGATCTTCATCTGTTGGCGATATGTTGCATCTAATGAATATAGAGCCCCTTCGTGTACGTCGAAAGATTGCGACACTAAAGCTACTCTATCAACCCGTCTAATGTCAATCGCCCGTACTTTGTCAACTATTCCAAGTATTACACTGGAGGCATGCCCCATTGCAGTTCGCCCAGTCCCTGAGTACGCTTCCGCGTTGTGGGACCCACACTAGGATAAATATATTGCGCAAGTAGAAAGAATTTCGCGGCTTGCTGCTATTTTTTGAACAATTGCTATTGTATAGAAATTGTAAGAGACTATCGATCTTCATCTGTTGGCGATATGTTGCATCTAAAGAATCTAGAGCCCCTTCGTGTACGTCGAAAGATTGCGATACTGAAACTGCTCTATCAACCCGTCTAATGTCAATCGCCCGTACTTTGTCAACTATTCCAAGTATTACATCGGAGGCATGCCTCTTTGCAGTTCACCCAGTCCCTGAGTATGTTTCCGCAGGGTGGGACCCACACCAGGTTGAATATATTGCGCAAGTAGGAAGAATTTCGCGGCTTGCTGCTATTGTATGACCAATTGCTATTGTATAGCAATTGTATGAGTCTATCGATCTTCATCTGTTGGCGATATGTTGCAGCTAATGAATCTAGAGCCCCTTCGTGAACGTCGAAAGATTGCGACACTAAAACTGCTCTATCAAACCGTCTAATCGTAATCACCCGTACTTTATCAAGTATTCCAAATATTACATTGTATCCATGCCGCATTGCAGTTCGCCCAGTCCCTGAGTACGCTTCCGGAGTGTGGGACCCACACTATGTTTAATATATTGCGCAACTAGAAAGAATTTCACGGCTGGCTGCTATTGTATCACCAATTGCTATTGTATAGCAATTGTATGAGACTATCGATCTTCATCTGTTGGCGATACGTTGCATCTAATGAATCTAGAGCACCTTCGTGTATGTCGAAAGATTGCGACGCTGAAACTGCTCTATCAACCCGTCTAATGTTAATCGCCAGTACTTCGTCAACTATTCCAAGTATTATATTGGCGGCATGCCGCATTGCAGTTCGGTAAGTCCCTGTGTATTCTTCCGGAGTATGGGAACCACACTATGTTGAACGTATTACGCAAGTAGAAAGAATTTCGCGGCTTGCTGCCATATATGAGCAATTGCTATTGTATAGAAATTGTATGAGACTATCGATCTTCATCTGTTGGCGATATGTTGCATCTAATGAATCTAGAGCCCCTTCGTGCACGTCGAAAGATTGCGACATTGGAACTGCTCTATCAACCCGTCTAATGTTAATCGCCCGTACTTTGTCAACTATTTCAAGTAATAAATTGGAGGCATGCCGCACTCCAGTTCGCTATGTCCCTGAGTACGCTTCCGCAGTGTGGGACCCACACTATGTTGAATATATTGCGCAAGTAGAAAGAATTTCGCGGCTTGCTGCTATTTTTTGAACAATTGCTATTGTATAGAAATTGTAAGAGACTATCGATCTTCATCTTTTGGCGATATGTTGCATCTAATGAATCTAGAGCCCCTTCGTGTACGTCGAAAGATTGCGACACTGAAACTGCTCTATCAACCCGTCTAATGTTAATCGCCCGTACTTTGTCAACTATTCCAAGTATTACATTGGAGGCATGCCGCATTGCAGTTCGCCCAATCCCTGAGTACGCTTCCGCAATGTGGGACCCACACCAGGTTGAATATATTGCGCAAGTAGGAAGAATTTCGCGGCTTGCTGCTATTGTAAGACCAATTGCTATTGTATAGCAATTGTATGAGGCTATCGATCTTCGTCTGTTGGTGATATGTTGCATCTAATGAATCTAGAGCCCCTTCGTGTACGTCGAAAGATTGCGACACTGAAACTGCTCTATCAACCCGTCTAATGTTAATCGCCCGTACTTTGTCAACTATTCCAAGTATTACATTGGAGGCATGCCGCATTGCAGTTCGCCCAGTCCCTGAGTATGTTTCCGCAGGGTGGGACCCACACCAGGTTGAATATATTGCGCAAGTGGGAAGAATTTCGCGGCTTGCTGCTATTGTATGACCACTTGCTATTGTATAGCAATTGTATGAGTCTATGGATCTTCATCTGTTGGCGATATGTTGCATCTATTGAATCTAGAGCCCCTTCGTGAACGTCGAAAGATTGCGACATTGAAACTGCTGTATCAACCCGTCTAACGTTAATCGCCCGTACCTTGTCAAGTATTCCAAGTATTAAATTGTAGGCATGCCGCATTGCAGTTCGTTCAGTCCATGAGTACGCTTCTCCAGTGTGGGACCCACACTTTTTTATATATTGCGCAACTAGAAAGAATTTCACGGCTGGCTGCTATTGTATGACCAATTGCTATTGTATAGCATTTGTATGAGACTATCGATCTTCATCTGTTGGCGATATGTTGCATCTAATGAATCTAGAGCCCCTTCGTGTACGTCGAAAGATGGCGACACTAAAACTGCTCAATCAACCCGTCTAATGTTAATCGCCCCTATTTTGTCAACTATTCCAAGTATTACATTGGAGGCATGCCGCATTGCAGTTTGCTCAGTCCTTGAGTACTCTACCGCAATGTGGGACCCACACTACGTTGAATATATTGCACAAGTAGAAAGAATTTCGCGGCTTGCTGCTGTTGTATGAGCAATTGCTATTGTATAGCAATTGTATGACATTATAGATCTTCATCTGTTGGCGATATGTTGCATCTAATCAATCTAGAGCCCCTTCGTGTACGTCGAAAGATTGCGACACTAAAACTGCTCTATGAACCCGTCTAATCGTAATCGCCCGTACTTTGTCAACTATTCCAAGTATTACACTGGAGGCATGCCGCATTGCAGTTCGCCCAGTCCCTGAGTACGCTTCCGGAGTGTGGGACCCACACTATGTTTAATATATTGCGCAACTAGAAAGAATTTCACGGCTGGCTGCTATTGTATCACCAATTGCTATTGGATAGCAATTGTATGAGACGATCGATATTCATCTGTTGGCGATACGTTGCATCTAATGAATCTAGGACCCCTTCGTGTACGTCGAAAGTTTGCGACAGTGAAACTGCTCTATCAACCCGTCTAATGTTAATCGCCCGTACTTTGTCAACTATTCCAAGTATTACACTGGAGGCATGCCGCATTGCAGTTCGCCCAGTCCCTGAGTACGCTTCCGCATTGTGGGACCCACACTAGGATAAATATATTGCGCAAGTAGAAAGAATTTCGCGGCTTGCTGCTATTGTATGAGCAATTGCTATTGTATAGCAATTGTATGAGACTATCGATCTTCATCTGTTGGCGATATGTTGCATCTAATGAATCTAGAGCCCCTTCGTGTACGTCGAAAGATTGCGATACTGAAACTGCTCTATCAACCCGTCTAATGTTAATCGCCCGTACTTAGTCAACTATTCCAAGTATTACATTGAAGGCATGCCGCATTGTAGTTCGCTCAGTCCCTGAGTTCGGTTCCGCAGTGTGGGACCCACACTATGTTTAATATATTGCGCAACTAGAAAGAATTTCATGGCTGGCTGCTACTGTATGACCAATTGCTATAGTATAGCAATTGTATGAGACTATCGATATTCATCTGTTGGCGATACGTTGCATCTAATGAATCTAGGACCCCTTCGTTTACGTCGAAAGATTGCGACAGTGAAACTGCTCTATCAACCCGTCTAATGTTAATCGCCCGTACTTTGTCAACTATTTCAAGTAATAAATTGAAGGCATGCCGCATTGTAGTTCGCTCAGTCCCTGAGTTCGGTTCCGCAGTGTGGGACCCACACTATGTTTAATATATTGCGCAACTAGAAAGAATTTCGCGGCTTGCTGCTATTTTTTGAACAATTGCTATTGTATAGAAATTGTAAGAGACTATCGATCTTCATCTGTTGGCGATATGTTGCATCTAATGAATCTAGAGCCCCTTCGTGTACGTCGAAAGATTGCGACACTGAAACTGCTCTATCAACCCGTCTAATGTTAATCACCCGTACTTTGTCAACTATTCCAAGTATTACATTGGAGGCATGCCGCATTGCAGATCGCCCAATCCCTGAGTACGCTTCCGCAATGTGGGACCCACACCAGGTTGAATATATTGCGCAAGTAGGAAGAATTTCGCGGCTTGCTGCTATTGTAAGAACAATTGCTATTGTATAGCAATTGTATGAGACTATCGATCTTCATCTGTTGGCGATATGTTGCATCTAATGAATATAGAGCCCCTTCGTGTACGTCGAAAGATTGCGACAGTGAAACTGCTCTATCAACCCGTCTAATGTTAATCGCCCGTACTTTGTCAACTATTCCAAGTATTACACTGGAGGCATGCCGCATTGCAGTTCGCCCAGTCCCTGAGTACGCTTCCGCATTGTGGGACCCACACTAGGATAAATATATTGCGCAAGTAGAAAGAATTTCGCGGCTTGCTGCTATTGTATGAGCAATTGCTATTGTATAGCAATTGTATGAGACTATCGATCTTCATCTGTTGGCGATATGTTGCATCTAATGAATCTAGAGCCCCTTCTATCAACCCGTCTAATGTTAATCGCCCGTACTTAGTCAACTATTCCAAGTATTACATTGAAGGCATGCCGCATTGTAGTTCGCTCAGTCCCTGAGTTCGGTTCCGCAGTGTGGGACCCACACTATGTTTAATATATTGCGCAACTAGAAAGAATTTCATGGCTGGCTGCTACTGTATGACCAATTGCTATAGTATAGCAACTGTATGAGACTATCGATATTCATCTGTTGGCGATACGTTGCATCTAATGAATCTAGGACCCCTTCGTTTACGTCGAAAGATTGCGACAGTGAAACTGCTCTATCAACCCGTCTAATGTTAATCGCCCGTACTTTGTCAACTATTTCAAGTAATAAATTGGAGGCATGCCGCACTCCAGTTCGCCCAGTCCCTGAGTACGCTTCCGCATTGTGGGACCCACACTAGGATAAATATATTGCGCAAGTAGAAAGAATTTCGCGGCTTGCTGCTATTTTTTGAACAATTGCTATTGTATAGAAATTGTAAGAGACTATCGATCTTCATCTGTTGGCGATATGTTGCATCTAAAGAATCTAGAGCCCCTTCGTGTACGTCGAAAGATTGCGATACTGAAACTGCTCTATCAACCCGTCTAATGTTAATCGCCCGTACTTTGTCAACTATTCCAAGTATTACATTGGAGGCATGCCGCATTGCAGTTCGCCCAATCCCTGAGTACGCTTCCGCAATGTGGGACCCACACCAGGTTGAATATATTGCGCAAGTAGGAAGAATTTCGCGGCTTGCTGCTATTGTAAGACCAATTGCTATTGTATAGCAATTGTATGAGACTATCGATCTTCATCTGTTGGCGATATGTTGCATCTAATGAATCTAGAGCCCCTTCGTGTACGTCGAAAGATTGCGACACTAAAGCTGCTCTATCAACCCGCCTAATGTTAATCGCCCGTACTTATTCAACTATTCCAAGTATTACATTGAAGGCATGCCGCATTGTAGTTCGCTCAGTCCCTGAGTTCGGTTCCGCAGTGAGGGACCCACACTATGTTTAATATATTGCGCAACTAGAAAGAATTTCATGGCTGGCTGCTACTGTATGAGCAATTGCTGTTGTATAGCAATTGTATGAGACGATCCATCTTCATCTGTTGGCGATATGTTGCATCTAATGAATCTAGAGCCCCTTCGTGTACGTCGAAAGATTGCGACAGTGAAACTGCTCTATCAACCCTTCTAATGTTAATCCCCGTATTTTGTCAACTATTCGAAGTATTACATGGGAGTCATGCCGCAATGCAGTTCGCCCAGTCCCTGAGTACGCTTCCGCAGTGTGGGACCCACACTATGTTTAATATGTTGCGCAACTAGAAAGAACTTCACGGCTGGCTGCTATTGTATCACCAAATGCTACTGTATAGCAATTGTATGAGACTATCGATCTTCATCTGTTGGCGATATGTTGCATCTAATGAATATAGAGCCCCTTCGTGTACGTCGAAAGATTGCGACACTAAAGCTACTCTATCAACCCGTCTAATGTCAATCGCCCGTACTTTGTCAACTATTCCAAGTATTACACTGGAGGCATGCCCCATTGCAGTTCGCCCAGTCCCTGAGTACGCTTCCGCGTTGTGGGACCCACACTAGGATAAATATATTGCGCAAGTAGAAAGAATTTCGCGGCTTGCTGCTATTTTTTGAACAATTGCTATTGTATAGAAATTGTAAGAGACTATCGATCTTCATCTGTTGGCGATATGTTGCATCTAAAGAATCTAGAGCCCCTTCGTGTACGTCGAAAGATTGCGATACTGAAACTGCTCTATCAACCCGTCTAATGTCAATCGCCCGTACTTTGTCAACTATTCCAAGTATTACATCGGAGGCATGCCTCTTTGCAGTTCACCCAGTCCCTGAGTATGTTTCCGCAGGGTGGGACCCACACCAGGTTGAATATATTGCGCAAGTAGGAAGAATTTCGCGGCTTGCTGCTATTGTATGACCAATTGCTATTGTATAGCAATTGTATGAGTCTATCGATCTTCATCTGTTGGCGATATGTTGCAGCTAATGAATCTAGAGCCCCTTCGTGAACGTCGAAAGATTGCGACACTAAAACTGCTCTATCAAACCGTCTAATCGTAATCACCCGTACTTTATCAAGTATTCCAAATATTACATTGTATCCATGCCGCATTGCAGTTCGCCCAGTCCCTGAGTACGCTTCCGGAGTGTGGGACCCACACTATGTTTAATATATTGCGCAACTAGAAAGAATTTCACGGCTGGCTGCTATTGTATCACCAATTGCTATTGTATAGCAATTGTATGAGACTATCGATCTTCATCTGTTGGCGATACGTTGCATCTAATGAATCTAGAGCACCTTCGTGTATGTCGAAAGATTGCGACGCTGAAACTGCTCTATCAACCCGTCTAATGTTAATCGCCAGTACTTCGTCAACTATTCCAAGTATTATATTGGCGGCATGCCGCATTGCAGTTCGGTAAGTCCCTGTGTATTCTTCCGGAGTATGGGAACCACACTATGTTGAACGTATTACGCAAGTAGAAAGAATTTCGCGGCTTGCTGCCATATATGAGCAATTGCTTTTGTATAGCAATTGTATGAGACTATCGATCTTCATCTGTTGGCGATATGTTGCATCTAATGAATCTAGAGCCCCTTCGTGCACGTCGAAAGATTGCGACAGTGAAACTGCTCTATCAACCCGTCTAATGTTAATCGCCCGTACTTTGTCAACTATTTCAAGTAATAAATTGGAGGCATGCCGCACTCCAGTTCGCTATGTCCCTGAGTACGCTTCCGCAGTGTGGGACCCACACTATGTTGAATATATTGCGCAAGTAGAAAGAATTTCGCGGCTTGCTGCTATTTTTTGAACAATTGCTATTGTATAGAAATTGTAAGAGACTATCGATCTTCATCTGTTGGCGATATGTTGCATCTAATGAATCTAGAGCCCCTTCGTGTACGTCGAAAGATTGCGACACTGAAACTGCTCTATCAACCCGTCTAATGTTAATCGCCCGTACTTTGTCAACTATTCCAAGTATTACATTGGAGGCATGCCGCATTGCAGTTCGCCCAATCCCTGAGTACGCTTCCGCAATGTGGGACCCACACCAGGTTGAATATATTGCGCAAGTAGGAAGAATTTCGCGGCTTGCTGCTATTGTAAGACCAATTGCTATTGTATAGCAATTGTATGAGACTATCGATCTTCATCTGTTGGCGATATGTTGCATCTAATGAATATAGAGCCCCTTCGTGTACGTCGAAAGATTGCGACACTAAAGCTACTCTATCAACCCGTCTAATGTCAATCGCCCGTACTTTGTCAACTATTCCAAGTATTACACTGGAGGCATGCCCCATTGCAGTTCGCCCAGTCCCTGAGTACGCTTCCGCATTGTGGGACCCACACTAGGATAAATATATTGCGCAAGTAGAAAGAATTTCGCGGCTTGCTGCTATTTTTTGAACAATTGCTATTGTATAGAAATTGTAAGAGACTATCGATCTTCATCTGTTGGCGATATGTTGCATCTAATGAATCTAGAGCCCCTTCGTGTACGTCGAAAGATTGCGACAGTGAAACTGCTCTATCAACCCTTCTAATGTTAATCCCCGTATTTTGTCAACTATTCGAAGTATTACATGGGAGTCATGCCGCAATGCAGTTCGCCCAGTCCCTGAGTACGCTTCCGCAGTGTGGGACCCACACTATGTTTAATATGTTGCGCAACTAGAAAGAACTTCACGGCTGGCTGCTATTGTATCACCAAATGCTACTGTATAGCAATTGTATGAGACTATCGATCTTCATCTGTTGGCGATATGTTGCATCTAATGAATATAGAGCCCCTTCGTGTACGTCGAAAGATTGCGACACTAAAGCTACTCTATCAACCCGTCTAATGTCAATCGCCCGTACTTTGTCAACTATTCCAAGTATTACACTGGAGGCATGCCCCATTGCAGTTCGCCCAGTCCCTGAGTACGCTTCCGCATTGTGGGACCCACACTAGGATAAATATATTGCGCAAGTAGAAAGAATTCCGCGGCTTGCTGCTATTTTTTGAACAATTGCTATTGTATAGAAATTGTAAGAGACTATCGATCTTCATCTGTTGGCGATATGTTGCATCTAAAGAATCTAGAGCCCCTTCGTGTACGTCGAAAGATTGCGATACTGAAACTGCTCTATCAACCCGTCTAATGTCAATCGCCCGTACTTTGTCAACTATTCCAAGTATTACATCGGAGGCATGCCTCTTTGCAGTTCACCCAGTCCCTGAGTATGTTTCCGCAGGGTGGGACCCACACCAGGTTGAATATATTGCGCAAGTAGGAAGAATTTCGCGGCTTGCTGCTATTGTATGACCAATTGCTATTGTATAGCAATTGTATGAGTCTATCGATCTTCATCTGTTGGCGATATGTTGCAGCTAATGAATCTAGAGCCCCTTCGTGAACGTCGAAAGATTGCGACACTAAAACTGCTCTATCAAACCGTCTAATCGTAATCACCCGTACTTTATCAAGTATTCCAAATATTACATTGTATGCATGCCGCATTGCAGTTCGCCCAGTCCCTGAGTACGCTTCCGGAGTGTGGGACCCACACTATGTTTAATATATTGCGCAACTAGAAAGAATTTCACGGCTGGCTGCTATTGTATCACCAATTGCTATTGTATAGCAATTGTATGAGACTATCGATCTTCATCTGTTGGCGATACGTTGCATCTAATGAATCTAGAGCACCTTCGTGTATGTCGAAAGATTGCGACGCTGAAACTGCTCTATCAACCCGTCTAATGTTAATCGCCAGTACTTCGTCAACTATTCCAAGTATTACATTGGCGGCATGCCGCATTGCAGTTCGGTAAGTCCCTGTGTATTCTTCCGGAGTATGGGAACCACACTATGTTGAACGTATTACGCAAGTAGAAAGAATTTCGCGGCTTGCTGCCATATATGAGCAATTGCTTTTGTATAGCAATTGTATGAGACTATCGATCTTCATCTGTTGGCGATATGTTGCATCTAATGAATCTAGAGCCCCTTCGTGCACGTCGAAAGATTGCGACAGTGAAACTGCTCTATCAACCCGTCTAATGTTAATCGCCCGTACTTTGTCAACTATTCCAAGTATTACATTGGAGGCATGCCGCATTGCAGTTCGCCCAATCCCTGAGTACGCTTCCGCAATGTGGGACCCACACCAGGTTGAATATATTGCGCAAGTAGGAAGAATTTCGCGGCTTGCTGCTATTGTAAGACCAATTGCTATTGTATAGCAATTGTATGAGACTATCGATCTTCATCTGTTGGCGATATGTTGCATCTAATGAATATAGAGCCCCTTCGTGTACGTCGAAAGATTGCGACACTAAAGCTACTCTATCAACCCGTCTAATGTCAATCGCCCGTACTTTGTCAACTATTCCAAGTATTACACTGGAGGCATGCCCCATTGCAGTTCGCCCAGTCCCTGAGTACGCTTCCGCATTGTGGGACCCACACTAGGATAAATATATTGCGCAAGTAGAAAGAATTTCGCGGCTTGCTGCTATTTTTTGAACAATTGCTATTGTATAGAAATTGTAAGAGACTATCGATCTTCATCTGTTGGCGATATGTTGCATCTAAAGAATCTAGAGCCCCTTCGTGTACGTCGAAAGATTGCGATACTGAAACTGCTCTATCAACCCGTCTAATGTTAATCGCCCGTACTTTGTCAACTATTCCAAGTATTACATTGGAGGCATGCCGCATTGCAGTTCGCCCAATCCCTGAGTACGCTTCCGCAATGTGGGACCCACACCAGGTTGAATATATTGCGCAAGTAGGAAGAATTTCGCGGCTTGCTGCTATTGTAAGACCAATTGCTATTGTATAGCAATTGTATGAGACTATCGATCTTCATCTGTTGGCGATATGTTGCATCTAATGAATCTAGAGCCCCTTCGTGTACGTCGAAAGATTGCGACACTAAAGCTGCTCTATCAACCCGCCTAATGTTAATCGCCCGTACTTATTCAACTATTCCAAGTATTACATTGAAGGCATGCCGCATTGTAGTTCGCTCAGTCCCTGAGTTCGGTTCCGCAGTGAGGGACCCACACTATGTTTAATATATTGCGCAACTAGAAAGAATTTCATGGCTGGCTGCTACTGTATGAGCAATTGCTGTTGTATAGCAATTGTATGAGACGATCCATCTTCATCTGTTGGCGATATGTTGCATCTAATGAATCTAGAGCCCCTTCGTGTACGTCGAAAGATTGCGACAGTGAAACTGCTCTATCAACACGTCTAATGTTAATCGCCCGTACTTTGTCAACTATTTCAAGTAATAAATTGGAGGCATGCCGCACTCCAGTTCGCTATGTCCCTGAGTACGCTTCCGCAGTGTGGGACCCACACTATGTTGAATATATTGCGCAAGTAGAAAGAATTTCGCGGCTTGCTGCTATTTTTTGAACAATTGCTATTGTATAGAAATTGTAAGAGACTATCGATCTTCATCTGTTGGCGATATGTTGCATCTAATGAATCTAGAGCCCCTTCGTGTACGTCGAAAGATTGCGACACTGAAACTGCTCTATCAACCCGTCTAATGTTAATCACCCGTACTTTGTCAACTATTCCAAGTATTACATTGGAGGCATGCCGCATTGCAGTTCGCCCAATCCCTGAGTACGCTTCCGCAATGTGGGACCCACACCAGGTTGAATATATTGCGCAAGTAGGAAGAATTTCGCGGCTTGCTGCTATTGTAAGACCAATTGCTATTGTATAGCAATTGTATGAGACTATCGATCTTCATCTGTTGGCGATATGATGCATCTAATGAATATAGAGCCCCTTCGTGTACGTCGAAAGATTGCGACAGTGAAACTGCTCTATCAACCCGTCTAATGTTAATCGCCCGTACTTTGTCAACTATTCCAAGTATTACACTGGAGGCATGCCGCATTGCAGTTCGCCCAGTCCCTGAGTACGCTTCCGCATTGTGGGACCCACACTAGGATAAATATATTGCGCAAGTAGAAAAAATTTCGCGGCTTGCTGCTATTGTATGAGCAATTGCTATTGTATAGCAATTGTATGAGACTATCGATCTTCATCTGTTGGCGATATGTTGCATCTAATGAATCTAGAGCCCCTTCTATCAACCCGTCTAATGTTAATCGCCCGTACTTAGTCAACTATTCCAAGTATTACATTGAAGGCATGCCGCATTGTAGTTCGCTCAGTCCCTCAGTTCGGTTCCGCAGTGTGGGACCCACACTATGTTTAATATATTGCGCAACTAGAAAGAATTTCATGGCTGGCTACTACTGTATGACCAATTGCTATAGTATAGCAATTGTATGAGACTATCGATATTCATCTGTTGGCGATACGTTGCATCTAATGAATCTAGGACCCCTTCGTTTACGTCGAAAGATTGCGACAGTGAAACTGCTCTATCAACCCGTCTAATGTTAATCGCCCGTACTTTGTCAACTATTTCAAGTAATAAATTGGAGGCATGCCGCACTCCAGTTCGCTATGTCCCTGAGTACGCTTCCGCAGTGTGGGACCCACACTATGTTGAATATATTGCGCAAGTAGAAAGAATTTCGCGGCTTGCTGCTATTTTTTGAACAATTGCTATTGTATAGAAATTGTAAGAGACTATCGATCTTCATCTGTTGGCGATATGTTGCATCTAATGAATCTAGAGCCCCTTCGTGTACGTCGAAAGATTGCGACACTGAAACTGCTCTATCAACCCGTCTAATGTTAATCGCCCGTACTTTGTCAACTATTCCAAGTATTACATTGGAGGCATGCCGCATTGCAGTTCGCCCAATCCCTGAGTACGCTTCCGCAATGTGGGACCCACACCAGGTTGAATATATTGCGCAAGTAGGAAGAATTTCGCGGCTTGCTGCTATTGTAAGACCAATTGCTATTGTATAGCAATTGTATGAGACTATCGATCTTCATCTGTTGGCGATATGTTGCATCTAATGAATATAGAGCCCCTTCGTGTACGTCGAAAGATTGCGACACTAAAGCTACTCTATCAACCCGTCTAATGTCAATCGCCCGTACTTTGTCAACTATTCCAAGTATTACACTGGAGGCATGCCCCATTGCAGTTCGCCCAGTCCCTGAGTACGCTTCCGCATTGTGGGACCCACACTAGGATAAATATATTGCGCAAGTAGAAAGAATTTCGCGGCTTGCTGCTTTTTTTTGAACAATTGCTATTGTATAGAAATTGTAAGAGACTATCGATCTTCATCTGTTGGCGATATGTTGCATCTAAAGAATCTAGAGCCCCTTCGTGTACGTCGAAAGATTGCGATACTGAAACTGCTCTATCAACCCGTCTAATGTTAATCGCCCGTACTTTGTCAACTATTCCAAGTATTACATTGGAGGCATGCCGCATTGCAGTTCGCCCAATCCCTGAGTACGCTTCCGCAATGTGGGACCCACACCAGGTTGAATATATTGCGCAAGTAGGAAGAATTTCGCGGCTTGCTGCTATTGTAAGACCAATTGCTATTGTATAGCAATTGTATGAGACTATCGATCTTCATCTGTTGGCGATATGTTGCATCTAATGAATCTAGAGCCCCTTCGTGTACGTCGAAAGATTGCGACACTAAAGCTGCTCTATCAACCCGCCTAATGTTAATCGCCCGTACTTATTCAACTATTCCAAGTATTACATTGAAGGCATGCCGCATTGTAGTTCGCTCAGTCCCTGAGTTCGGTTCCGCAGTGAGGGACCCACACTATGTTTAATATATTGCGCAACTAGAAAGAATTTCATGGCTGGCTGCTACTGTATGAGCAATTGCTGTTGTATAGCAATTGTACTAGACGATCCATCTTCATCTGTTGGCGATATGTTGCATCTAATGAATCTAGAGCCCCTTCGTGTACGTCGAAAGATTGCGACAGTGAAACTGCTCTATCAACCCTTCTAATGTTAATCCCCGTATTTTGTCAACTATTCGAAGTATTACATGGGAGTCATGCCGCAATGCAGTTCGCCCAGTCCCTGAGTACGCTTCCGCAGTGTGGGACCCACACTATGTTTAATATGTTGCGCAACTAGAAAGAACTTCACGGCTGGCTGCTATTGTATCACCAAATGCTACTGTATAGCAATTGTATGAGACTATCGATCTTCACCTGTTGGCGATACGTTGCATCTAATGAATCTAGAGCACCTTCGTGTACGTCGAAAGATTGCGACGCTGAAACTGCTCTAACAACCCGTTTAATGTCAATCGCCCGTACTTTGTCAACTATTCCAAGTATTACATTGGCGACATGCCGCATTGCAGTTCGCTAAGTACCTGTGTATTCTTCCGGAGTATGGGAACCACACTATGTTGAACATATTACGCAAGTAGAAAGAATTTCGCGGCTTGCTGCCATATATGAGCAATTGCTTTTGTATAGGAATTGTATGAGACTATCGATCTTCATCTGTTGGCGATACGTTGCATCTAATGAATCTAGAGAACCTTCGTGTACGTCGAAAGATTGCGACGCTGAAACTGCTCTATCAACCCGTCTAATGTCAATCGCCCGTACTTTGTCAACTATTCCAAGTATTACATTGGAGGCATGCCGCTTTGCAGTTCACCCAGTCTTTGAGTATGTTTCCGCAGGGTGGGACCCACACCAGGTTGAATATATTGCGCAAGTAGGAAGAATTTCGCGGCTTGCTGCTATTGTATGACCAATTGCTATTGTATAGCAATTGTATGAGTCTATCGATCTTCATCTGTTGGCGATATGTTGCATCTAATGAATCTAGAGCCCCTTCGTGTACGTCGAAAGATTGCGACACTAAAACTGCTCTATTAAACCGTCTAATCGTAATCACCCGTACTTTATCAAGTATTCCAAATATTACATTGTATGCATGCCGCATTGCAGTTCGCCCAGTCCCTGAGTACGCTTCCGGAGTGCGGGACCCACACTATGTTTAATATATTGCGCAACTAGAAAGAATTTCACGGCTGGCTGCTATTGTATCACCAATTGCTATTGTATAGCAATTGTATGAGACTATCGATCTTCATCTGTTGGCGATACGTTGCATCTAATGAATCTAGAGCACCTTCGTGTACGTCGAAAGATTGCGACGCTGAAACTGCTCTATCAACCCGTTTAATGTTAATCGCCAGTACTTTGTCAACTATTCCAAGTATTACATTGGCGGCATGCCGTATTGCAGTTCGCTAAGTCCCTGTGTATTCTTCCGGAGTATGGGAACCACACTATGTTGAACGTATTATGCAAGTAGAAAGAATTTCGCGGCTTGATGCCATATATGAGCAATTGCTTTTGTATAGCAGTTGTATGAGACTATCGATCTTCATCTGTTGGCGATATGTTGCATCTAATGAATCTAGAACCCCTTCGTGCACGTCGAAAGATTGCGACAGTGAAACTGCTCTATCAACACGTCTAATGTTAATCGCCCGTACTTTGTCAACTATTTCAAGTAATAAATTGGAGGCATTCCGCACTCCAGTTCGCTATGTCCCTGAGTACGCTTCCGCAGTGTGGGACCCACACTATGTTGAATATATTGCGCAAGTAGAAAGAATTTCGCGGCTTGCTGCTATTTTTTGAACAATTGCTATTGTATAGAAATTGTAAGATACTATCGATCTTCATCTGTTGGCGATATGTTGCATCTAATGAATCTAGAGCCCCTTCGTGTACGTCGAAAGATTGCGACACTGAAACTGCTCTATCAACCCGTCTAATGTTAATCGCCCGTACTTTGACAACTATTCCAAGTATTACATTGGAGGCATGCCGCATTGCAGTTCGCCCAATCCCTGAGTACGCTTCCGCAATTTGGGACCCACACCAGGTTGAATATATTGCGCAAGTAGGAAGAATGTCGCGGCTTGCTGCTATTGTAAGACCAATTGCTATTGTATAGCAATTGTATGAGACAATCGATCTTCATCTGTTGGCGATATGTTGCATCTAATGAATCTAGAGCACCTTCGTGTACGTCGAAAGATTGCGACGCTGAAACTGCTCTATCAACCCGTCTAATGTCAATCGCCCGTACTTTGTCAAATATTCCAAGTATTACATTGGAGGCATGCCGCATTGCAGTTCGCCCAGTCCCTGAGTACGCTTCCGCATTGTGGGACCCACATTAGGATAAATATATTGCGCAAGTAGAAAGAATTTCGCGGCTTGCTGCTATTGTATGAGCAATTGCTATTGTATAGCAATTGTATGAGACTATCGATCTTCATCTGTTGGCGATATGTTGCATCTAATGAATCTAGAGCCCCTTCGTTTACGTCGAAAGATTGCGATACTGAAACTGCTCTATCAACCCGTCTAATGTTAATCGCCCGTACTTAGTCAACTATTCCAAGTATTACATTGAAGGCATGCCGCATTGTAGTTCGCTCAGTCCCTGAGTTCGGTTCCGCAGTGTGAGCCCCACACTATGTTTAATATATTGCGCAACTAGAAAGAATTTCATGGCTGGCTGCTACTGTATGACCAATTGCTATAGTATAGCAATTGTATGAGACTATCGATATTCATCTGTTGGCGGTACGTTGCATCTAATGAATCTAGGACCCCTTCGTGTACGTCGAAAGATTGCGACAGTGAAACTGCTCTATCAACCCGCCTAATGTTAATCGCCCGTACTTATTCAACTATTCCAAGTATTACATTGAAGGCATGCCGCATTGTAGTTCGCTCAGTCCCTGAGTATGTTTCCGCAGGGTGGGACCCACACCAGGTTCAATATATTGCGCAAGTAGGAAGAATTTCGCGGCTTGCTGCTATTGTATGACCAATTGCTATTGTATAGCAATTGTATGAGTCTATCGATCTTCATCTGTTGGCGATATGTTGCAGATAATGAATCTAGAGCCCCTTCGTGAACGTCGAAAGATTGCGACATAGAAACTTCTCTATCAACCCGTCTAATGCTAATCGCCCGTACCTTGTCAAGTATTCCAAGTATTAAATTGGAGGCATGCCGCATTGCAGTTTGCTCAGTCCTTGAGTACTCTACCGCAATGTGGGACCCACACTACGTTGAATATATTGCACAAGTAGAAAGAATTTCGCGGCTTGCTGCTATTGTATGAGCAATTGCTATTGTATAGCAATTGTATGGCACTATCGATCTTCATCTGTTGGCGATATGTTGCATCTAATGAATCTAGAGGCCCTTCGTATACGTCAAAAGATGGCGACACTAAAACTGCTCAATCAACCCGTCTAATGTTAATCGCCCCTATTTTGTCAACTATTCCAAGCATTAAATTGGAGGCATGCCGCATTGCAGTTTGCTCAGTCCTTGAGTACTCTACCGCAATGAGGGACCCACACTACGTTGAATATATTGCACAAGTAGAAAGAATTTCGCGGCTTGCTGCTATTGTATGAGCAATTGCTATTGTATAGCAATTGTATGGCACTATCGATCTTCATCTGTTGGCGATATGTTGCATCTAATGAATCTAGAGCCCCTTCGTGTACGTCGAAAGATTGCGACACTAAAACTGCTCTATTAAACCGTCTAATCGTAATCACCCGTACTTTATCAAGTATTCCAAATATTACATTGTATGCATGCCGCATTGCAGTTCGCCCAGTCCCTGAGTACGCTTCCGGAGTGCGGGACCCACACTATGTTTAATATATTGCGCAACTAGAAAGAATTTCACGGCTGGCTGCTATTGTATCACCAATTGCTATTGTATAGCAATTGTATGAGACTATCGATCTTCATCTGTTGGCGATACGTTGCATCTAATGAATCTAGAGCACCTTCGTGTACGTCGAAAGATTGCGACGCTGAAACTGCTCTATCAACCCGTTTAATGTTAATCGCCAGTACTTTGTCAACTATTCCAAGTATTACATTGGCGGCATGCCGTATTGCAGTTCGCTAAGTCCCTGTGTATTCTTCCGGAGTATGGGAACCACACTATGTTGAACGTATTATGCAAGTAGAAAGAATTTCGCGGCTTGATGCCATATATGAGCAATTGCTTTTGTATAGCAGTTGTATGAGACTATCGATCTTCATCTGTTGGCGATATGTTGCATCTAATGAATCTAGAACCCCTTCGTGTACGTCGAAAGATTGCGACAGTGAAACTGCTCTATCAATCCGTCTAATGTTAATCGCCCGTACTTTGTCAACTATTTCAAGTATGAAATTGGAGCCATGCCGCACTGCAGTTCGCTATGTCCCTGAGTACGCTTCCGCAGTGTGGGACCCACACTATGTTGAATATATTGCGCAAGTAGAAAGAATTTCGCGGCTTGCTGCTATTTTTTGAGCAATTGCTATTGTATAGAAATTGTATGAGACTATCGATCTTCATCTGTTGGCGATATGTTGCATCTAATGAATCTAGAGCCCCTTCGTGCACGTCGAAAGATTGCGACAGTGAAACTGCTCTATCAACCCGTCTAATGTTAATCGCCCGTACTTTGTCAACTATTTCAAGTAATAAATTGGAGGCATGCCGCACACCAGTTCGCTATGTCCCTGAGTACGCTTCCGCAGTGTGGGACCCACACTATGTTGAATATATTGCGCAAGTAGAAAGAATTTCGCGGCTTGCTGCTATTTTTTGAACAATTGCTATTGTATAGAAATTGTAAGAGACTATCGATCTTCATCTGTTGGCGATATGTTGCATCTAATGAATCTAGAGCCCCTTCGTGTACGTCGAAAGATTGCGACACTGAAACTGCTCTAACAACCCGTCTAATGTTAATCGCCCGTACTTTGTCAACTATTCCAAGTATTACATTGGAGGCATGCCGCATTGCAGTTCGCCCAATCCCTGAGTACGCTTCCGCAATTTGGGACCCACACCAGGTTGAATATATTGCGCAACTAGAAAGAATTTCACGGCTGGCTGCTATTGTATCACCAATTGCTATTGGATAGCAATTGTATGAGACTATCGATATTCATCTGTTGGCGATACGTTGCATCTAATGAATCTAGGACCCCTTCGTGTACGTCGAAAGATTGCGACAGTGAAACTGCTCTATCAACCCGTCTAATGTTAATCGCCCGTACTTTGTCAACTATTCCAAGTATTACACTGGAGGCATGCCGCATTGCAGTTCGCCCAGTCCCTGAGTACGCTTCCGCATTGTGGGACCCACATTAGGATAAATATATTGCGCAAGTAGAAAGAATTTCGCGGCTTGCTGCTATTGTATGAGCAATTGCTATTGTATAGCAATTGTATGAGACTATCAATCTTCATCTGTTGGCGATATGTTGCATCTAATGAATCTAGAGCCCCTTCGTTTACGTCGAAAGATTGCGATACTGAAACTGCTCTATCAACCCGTCTAATGTTTATCGCCCGTACTTAGTCAACTATTCCAAGTATTACATTGAAGGCATGCCGCATTGTAGTTCGCTCAGTCCCTGAGTTCGGTTCCGCAGTGTGAGCCCCACACTATGTTTAATATATTGCGCAACTAGAAAGAATTTCATGGCTGGCTGCTACTGTATGACCAATTGCTATAGTATAGCAATTGTATGAGACTATCGATATTCATCTGTTGGCGGTACGTTGCATCTAATGAATCTAGGACCCCTTCGTGTGCGTCGAAAGATTGCGACAGTGAAACTGCTCTATCAACCCGCCTAATGTTAATCGCCCGTACTTATTCAACTATTCCAAGTATTACATTGAAGGCATGCCGCATTGTAGTTCGCTCAGTCCCTGAGTTCGGTTCCGCAGTGTGGGACCCACACTATGTTTAATATATTGCGCAACTAGAAAGAATTTCATGGCTGGCTGCTACTGTATGAGCAATTGCTATTGTATAGCAATTGTATGAGACGATCCATCTTCATCTGTTGGCGATATGTTGCATCTAATGAATCTAGAGCCCCTTCGTGTACGTCGAAAGATTGTGACAGTGAAACTGCTCTATCAACCCTTCTAATGTTAATCCCCGTATTTTGTCAACTATTCGAAGTATTACATGGGAGTCATGCCGCAATGCAGTTCGCCCAGTCCCTGAGTACGCTTCCGCAGTGTGGGACCCACACTATGTTTAATATGTTGCGCCACTAGAAAGAACTTCACGGCTGGCTGCTATTGTATCACCAAATGCTACTGTATAGCAATTGTATGAGACTATCGATCTTCACCTGTTGGCGATACGTTGCATCTAATGAATCTAGAGCACCTTCGTGTACGTCGAAAGATTGCGACGCTGAAACTGCTCTAACAACCCGTCTAATGTCAATCGCCCGTACTTTGTCAACTATTCCAAGTATTACATTGGCGACATGCCGCATTGCAGATCGCTAAGTACCTGTGTATTCTTCCGGAGTATGGTAACCACACTATGTTGAACATATTACGCAAGTAGAAAGAATTTCGCGGCTTGCTGCCATATATGAGCAATTGCTTTTGTATAGCAATTGTATGAGACTATCGATCTTCATCTGTTGGCGAGACGTTGCATCTAATGAATCTAGAGAACCTTCGTGCACGTCGAAAGATTGCGACGCTGAAACTGCTCTATCAACCCGTCTAATGTCAATCGCCCGTACTTTGTCAACTATTCCAAGTATTACATTGGAGGCATGCCGCTTTGCAGTTCACCCAGTCCCTGAGTATGTTTCCGCAGGGTGGGACCCACACCAGGTTGAATATATTGCGCAAGTAGGAAGAATTTCGCGGCTTGCTGCTATTGTATGACCAATTGCTATTGTATAGCAATTGTATGAGTCTATCGATCTTCATCTGTTGGCGATATGTTGCAGCTAATGAATCTAGAGCCCCTTCGTGAACGTCGAAAGATTGCGACACTAAAACTGCTCTATCAAACCGTCTAATCGTAATCACCCGTACTTTATCAAGTATTCCAAATATTACATTGTATGCATGCCGCATTGCAGTTCGCCCAGTCCCTGAGTACGTTTCCGGAGTGTGGGACCCACACTATGTTTAATATATTGCGCAACTAGAAAGAATTTCACGGCTGGCTGCTATTGTATCACCAATTGCTATTGTATAGCAATTGTATGAGACTATCGATCTTCATCTGTTGGCGATACGTTGCATCTAATTAATCTAGAGCACCTTCGTGTATGTCGAAAGATTGCGACGCTGAAACTGCTCTATCAACCCGTCTAATGTTAATCGCCAGTACTTCGTCAACTATTCCAAGTATTACATTGGCGGCATGCCGCATTGCAGTTCGCTAAGTCCCTGTGTATTCTTCCGGAGTATGGGAACCACACTATGTTGAACGTATTACGCAAGTAGAAAGAATTTCGCGGCTTGCTGCCATATATGAGCAATTGCTTTTGTATAGATATTGTATGAGACTATCGATCTTCATCTGTTGGCGATATGTTGCATCTAAGGAATCTAGAGCCCCTTCGTGCACGTCGAAAGATTGCGACAGTGAAACTGCTCTATCAACACGTCTAATGTTAATCGCCCGTACTTTGTCAACTATTTCAAGTAATAAATTGGAGGCATGCCGCACTCCAGTTCGCTATGTCCCTGAGTACGCTTCCGCAGTGTGGGACCCACACTATGTTGAATATATTGCGCAAGTAGAAAGAATTTCGCGGCTTGCTGCTATTTTTTGAACAATTGCTATTGTATAGAAATTGTAAGAGACTATCGATCTTCATCTGTTGGCGATATGTTGCATCTAATGAATCTAGGACCCCTTCGTGTACGTCGAAAGATTGCGACAGTGAAACTGCTCTATCAACCCGTCTAATGTTAATCGCCCGTACTTTGTCAACTATTCCAAGTATTACACTGGAGGCATGCCGCATTGCAGTTCGCCCAGTCCCTGAGTACGCTTCCGCATTGTGGGACCCACATTAGGATAAATATATTGCGCAAGTAGAAAGAATTTCGCGGCTTGCTGCTATTGTATGAGCAATTGCTATTGTATAGCAATTGTATAAGACTATCAATCTTCATCTGTTGGCGATATGTTGCATCTAATGAATCTAGAGCCCCTTCGTTTACGTCGAAAGATTGCGATACTGAAACTGCTCTATCAACCCGTCTAATGTTTATCGCCCGTACTTAGTCAACTATTCCAAGTATTACATTGAAGGCATGCCGCATTGTAGTTCGCTCAGTCCCTGAGTTCGGTTCCGCAGTGTGAGCCCCACACTATGTTTAATATATTGCGCAACTAGAAAGAATTTCATGGCTGGCTGCTACTGTATGACCAATTGCTATAGTATAGCAATTGTATGAGACTATCGATATTCATCTGTTGGCGGTACGTTGCATCTAATGAATCTAGGACCCCTTCGTGTGCGTCGAAAGATTGCGACAGTGAAACTGCTCTATCAACCCGCCTAATGTTAATCGCCCGTACTTATTCAACTATTCCAAGTATTACATTGAAGGCATGCCGCATTGTAGTTCGCTCAGTCCCTGAGTTCGGTTCCGCAGTGTGGGACCCACACTATGTTTAATATATTGCGCAACTAGAAAGAATTTCATGGCTGGCTGCTACTGTATGAGCAATTGCTATTGTATAGCAATTGTATGAGACGATCCATCTTCATCTGTTGGCGATATGTTGCATCTAATGAATCTAGAGCCCCTTCGTGTACGTCGAAAGATTGCGACAGTGAAACTGCTCTATCAACCCTTCTAATGTTAATCCCCGTATTTTGTCAACTATTCGAAGTATTACATGGGAGTCATGCCGCAATGCAGTTCGCCCAGTCCCTGAGTACGCTTCCGCAGTGTGGGACCCACACTATGTTTAATATGTTGCGCAACTAGAAAGAACTTCACGGCTGGCTGCTATTGTATCACCAAATGCTACTGTATAGCAATTGTATGAGACTATCGATCTTCACCTGTTGGCGATACGTTGCATCTAATGAATCTAGAGCACCTTCGTGTACGTCGAAAGATTGCGACGCTGAAACTGCTCTAACAACCCGTCTAATGTCAATCGCCCGTACTTTGTCAACTATTCCAAGTATTACATTGGCGACATGCCGCATTGCAGATCGCTAAGTACCTGTGTATTCTTCCGGAGTATGGGAACCACACTATGTTGAACATATTACGCAAGTAGAAAGAATTTCGCGGCTTGCTGCCATATATGAGCAATTGCTTTTGTATAGCAATTGTATGAGACTATCGATCTTCATCTGTTGGCGATACGTTGCATCTAATGAATCTAGAGAACCTTCGTGCACGTCGAAAGATTGCGACGCTGAAACTGCTCTATCAACCCGTCTAATGTCAATCGCCCGTACTTTGTCAACTATTCCAAGTATTACATTGGAGGCATGCCGCTTTGCAGTTCACCCAGTCCCTGAGTATGTTTCCGCAGGGTGGGACCCACACCAGGTTGAATATATTGCGCAAGTAGGAAGAATTTCGCGGCTTGCTGCTATTGTATGACCAATTGCTATTGTATAGCAATTGTATGAGTCTATCGATCTTCATCTGTTGGCGATATGTTGCAGCTAATGAATCTAGAGCCCCTTCGTGAACGTCGAAAGATTGCGACACTAAAACTGCTCTATCAAACCGTCTAATCGTAATCACCCGTACTTTATCAAGTATTCCAAATATTACATTGTATGCATGCCGCATTGCAGTTCGCCCAGTCCCTGAGTACGTTTCCGGAGTGTGGGACCCACACTATGTTTAATATATTGCGCAACTAGAAAGAATTTCACGGCTGGCTGCTATTGTATCACCAATTGCTATTGTATAGCAATTGTATGAGACTATCGATCTTCATCTGTTGGCGATACGTTGCATCTAATGAATCTAGAGCACCTTCGTGTATGTCGAAAGATTGCGACGCTGAAACTGCTCTATCAACCCGTCTAATGTTAATCGCCAGTACTTCGTCAACTATTCCAAGTATTACATTGGCGGCATGCCGCATTGCAGTTCGCTAAGTCCCTGTGTATTCTTCCGGAGTATGGGAACCACACTATGTTGAACGTATTACGCAAGTAGAAAGAATTTCGCGGCTTGCTGCCATATATGAGCAATTGCTTTTGTATAGCAATTGTATGAGACTATCGATCTTCATCTGTTGGCGATATGTTGCATCTAATGAATCTAGAGCCCCTTCGTGCACGTCGAAAGATTGCGACAGTGAAACTGCTCTATCAACACGTCTAATGTTAATCGCCCGTACTTTGTCAACTATTTCAAGTAATAAATTGGAGGCATGCCGCACTCCAGTTCGCTATGTCCCTGAGTACGCTTCCGCAGTGTGGGACCCACACTATGTTGAATATATTGCGCAAGTAGAAAGAATTTCGCGGCTTGCTGCTATTTTTTGAACAATTGCTATTGTATAGAAATTGTAAGAGACTATCGATCTTCATCTGTTGGCGATATGTTGCATCTAATGAATCTAGAGCCCCTTCGTGTACGTCGAAAGATTGCGACACTGAAACTGCTCTATCAACCCGTCTAATGTTAATCGCCCGTACTTTGACAACTATTCCAAGTATTACATTGGAGGCATGCCGCATTGCAGTTCGCCCAATCCCTGAGTACGCTTCCGCAATTTGGGACCCACACCAGGTTGAATATATTGCGCAAGTAGGAAGAATTTCGCGGCTTGCTGCTATTGTAAGACCAATTGCTATTGTATAGCAATTGTATGAGACTATCGATCTTCATCTGTTGGCGATATGTTGCAGCTAATGAATCTAGAGCCCCTTCGTGAACGTCGAAAGATTGCGACATTGAAACTTCTCTATCAACCCGTCTAATGCTAATCGCCCGTACCTTGTCAAGTATTCCAAGTATTAAATTGGAGGCATGCCGCATTGCAGTTCGCTCAGTCCCTGAGTACGCTACCGCAATGTGGGACCCACACTACGTTGAATATATTGCACAAGTAGAAAGAATTTCGCGGCTTGCTGCTATTGTATGAGCAATTGCTATTGTATAGCAATTGTATGAGCACTATCGATCTTCATCTGTTGGCGATATGTTGCATCTAATGAATCTAGAGCCCCTTCGTTTACGTCGAAAGATTGCGATACTGAAACTGCTCTATCAACCCGTCTAATGTTAATCGCCCGTACTTAGTCAACTATTCCAAGTATTACATTGAAGGCATGCCGCATTGTAGTTCGCTCAGTCCCTGAGTTCGGTTCCGCAGTGTGAGCCCCACACTATGTTTAATATATTGCGCAACTAGAAAGAATTTCATGGCTGGCTGCTACTGTATGACCAATTGCTATAGTATAGCAATTGTATGAGACTATCGATATTCATCTGTTGGCGGTACGTTGCATCTAATGAATCTAGGACCCCTTCGTGTACGTCGAAAGATTGCGACAGTGAAACTGCTCTATCAACCCGCCTAATGTTAATCGCCCGTACCTATTCAACTATTCCAAGTATTACATTGAAGGCATGCCGCATTGTAGTTCGCTCAGTCCCTGAGTATGTTTCCGCAGGGTGGGACCCACACCAGGTTGAATATATTGCGCAAGTAGGAAGAATTTCGCGGCTTGCTGCTATTGTATGACCAATTGCTATTGTATAGCAATTGTATGAGTCTATCGATCTTCATCTGTTGGCGATATGTTGCAGCTAATGAATCTAGAGCCCCTTCGTGAACGTCGAAAGATTGCGACATTGA
Source organism: Amblyomma americanum (assembly GCA_030143305.2). Taxonomy (NCBI): domain Eukaryota; kingdom Metazoa; phylum Arthropoda; class Arachnida; order Ixodida; family Ixodidae; genus Amblyomma; species Amblyomma americanum. The sequence goes on along the minus strand of JARKHS020036617.1, from coordinate 123,533 downwards.
AACTTCTCTATCAACCCGTCTAATGCTAATCGCCCGTACCTTGTCAAGTATTCCAAGTATTAAATTGGAGGCATGCCGCATTGCAGTTTGCTCAGTCCTTGAGTACTCTACCGCAATGTGGGACCCACACTACGTTGAATATATTGCACAAGTAGAAAGAATTTCGCGGCTTGCTGCTATTGTATGAGCAATTGCTATTGTATAGCAATTGTATGGCACTATCGATCTTCATCTGTTGGCGATATGTTGCATCTAATGAATCTAGAGCCCCTTCGTATACGTCGAAAGATGGCGACACTAAAACTGCTCAATCAACCCGTCTAATGTTAATCGCCCCTATTTTGTCAACTATTCCAAGTATTACATTGGAGGCATGCCGCATTGCAGTTTGCTCAGTCCTTGAGTACTCTACCGCAATGTGGGACCCACACTACGTTGAATATATTGCACAAGTAGAAAGAATTTCGCGGCTTGCTGCTATTGTATGAGCAATTGCTATTGTATAGCAATTGTATGGCACTATCGATCTTCATCTGTTGGCGATATGTTGCATCTAATGAATCTAGAGCCCCTTCGTGTACGTCGAAAGATTGCGACACTAAAACTGCTCTATCAAACCGTCTAATCGTAATCACCCGTACTTTATCAAGTATTCCAAATATTACATTGTATGCATGCCGCATTGCAGTTCGCCCAGTCCCTGAGTACGCTTCCGGAGTGCGGGACCCACACTATGTTTAATATATTGCGCAACTAGAAAGAATTTCATGGCTGGCTGCTATTGTATCACCAATTGCTATTGTATAGCAATTGTATGAGACTATCGATCTTCATCTGTTGGCGATACGTTGCATCTAATGAATCTAGAGCACCTTCGTGTACGTCGAAAGATTGCGACGCTGAAACTGCTCTATCAGCCCGTCTAATGTTAATCGCCAGTACTTTGTCAACTATTCCAAGTATTACATTGGCGGCATGCCGTATTGCAGTTCGCTAAGTCCCTGTGTATTCTTCCGGAGTATGGGAACCACACTATGTTGAACGTATTATGCAAGTAGAAAGAATTTCGCGGCTTGATGCCATATATGAGCAATTGCTTTTGTATAGCAGTTGTATGAGACTATCGATCTTCATCTGTTGGCGATATGTTGCATCTAATGAATCTAGAACCCCTTCGTGTACGTCGAAAGATTGCGACAGTGAAACTGCTCTATCAACCCGTCTAATGTTAATCGCCCGTACTTTGTCAACTATTTCAAGTATGAAATTGGAGCCATGCCGCACTGCAGTTCGCTATGTCCCTGAGTACGCTTCCGCAGTGTGGGACCCACACTATGTTGAATATATTGCGCAAGTAGAAAGAATTTCGCGGCTTGCTGCTATTTTTTGAGCAATTGCTATTGTATAGAAATTGTATGAGACTATCGATCTTCATCTGTTGGCGATATGTTGCATCTAATGAATCTAGAGCCCCTTCGTGCACGTCGAAAGATTGCGACAGTGAAACTGCTCTATCAACCCGTCTAATGTTAATCGCCCGTACTTTGTCAACTATTTCAAGTAATAAATTGGAGGCATGCCGCACACCAGTTCGCTATGTCCCTGAGTACGCTTCCGCAGTGTGGGACCCACACTATGTTGAATATATTGCGCAAGTAGAAAGAATTTCGCGGCTTGCTGCTATTTTTTGAACAATTGCTATTGTATAGAAATTGTAAGAGACTATCGATCTTCATCTGTTGGCGATATGTTGCATCTAATGAATCTAGAGCCCCTTCGTGTACGTCGAAAGATTGCGACACTGAAACTGCTCTAACAACCCGTCTAATGTTAATCGCCCGTACTTTGTCAACTATTCCAAGTATTACATTGGAGGCATGCCGCATTGCAGTTCGCCCAATCCCTGAGTACGCTTCCGCAATTTGGGACCCACACCAGGTTGAATATATTGCGCAACTAGAAAGAATTTCACGGCTGGCTGCTATTGTATCACCAATTGCTATTGGATAGCAATTGTATGAGACTATAGATATTCATCTGTTGGCGATACGATGCATCTAATGAATCTAGGACCCCTTCGTGTACGTCGAAAGATTGCGACAGTGAAACTGCTCTATCAACCCGTCTAATGTTAATCGCCCGTACTTTGTCAACTATTCCAAGTATTACACTGGAGGCATGCCGCATTGCAGTTCGCCCAGTCCCTGAGTACGCTTCCGCATTGTGGGACCCACATTAGGATAAATATATTGCGCAAGTAGAAAGAATTTCGCGGCTTGCTGCCATATATGAGCAATTGCTATTGTATAGCAATTGTATGAGACTATCGATCTTCATCTGTTGGCGATATGTTGCATCTAATGAATCTAGAGCCCCTTCGTGCACGTCGAAAGATTGCGACAGTGAAACTGCTCTATCAACACGTCTAATGTTAATCGCCCGTACTTTGTCAACTATTTCAAGTAATAAATTGGAGGCATGCCGCACTCCAGTTCGCTATGTCCCTGAGTACGCTTCCGCAGTGTGGGACCCACACTATGTTTAATATATTGCGCAACTAGAAAGAATTTCATGGCTGGCTGCTACTGTATGACCAATTGCTATAGTATAGCAATTGTATGAGACTATCGATATTCATCTGTTGGCGGTACGTTGCATCTAATGAATCTAGAGCCCCTTCGTATACGTCGAAAGATGGCGACACTAAAACTGCTCAATCAACCCGTCTAATGTTAATCGCCCCTATTTTGTCAACTATTCCAAGTATTACATTGGAGGCATGCCGCATTGCAGTTTGCTCAGTCCTTGAGTACTCTACCGCAATGTGGGACCCAGACTACGTTGAATATATTGCACAAGTAGAAAAAATTTCGCGGCTTGCTGCTATTGTATGAGCAATTGCTATTGTATAGCAATTGTATGGCACTATCGATCTTCATCTGTTGGCGATATGTTGCATCTAATGAATCTAGAGCCCCTTCGTGTACGTCGAAAGATTGCGACACTAAAACTGCTCTATCAAACCGTCTAATCGTAATCACCCGTACTTTATCAAGTATTCCAAATATTACATTGTATGCATGCAGCATTGCAGTTCGCCCAGTCCCTGAGTACGCTTCCGGAGTGCGGGACCCACACTATGTTTAATATATTGCGCAACTAGAAAGAATTTCACGGCTGGCTGCTATTGTATCACCAATTGCTATTGTATAGCAATTGTATGAGACTATCGATCTTCATCTGTTGGCGATACGTTGCATCTAATGAATCTAGAGCACCTTCGTGTACGTCGAAAGATTGCGACGCTGAAACTGCTCTATCAACCCGTCTAATGTTAATCGCCAGTACTTTGTCAACTATTCCAAGTATTACATTGGCGGCATGCCGCATTGCAGTTCGCTAAGTCCCTGTGTATTCTTCCGGAGTATGGGAACCGCACTATGTTGAACGTATTATGCAAGTAGAAAGAATTTCGCGGCTTGCTGCCATATATGAGCAATTGCTTTTGTATAGCAGTTGTATGAGACTATCGATCTTCATCTGTTGGCGATATGTTGCATCTAATGAATCTAGAACCCCTTCGTGTACGTCAAAAGATTGCGACAGTGAAACTGCTCTATCAACCCGTCTAATGTTAATCGCCCGTACTTTGTCAACTATTTCAAGTATGAAATTGGAGCCATGCCGCACTGCAGTTCGCTATGTCCCTGAGTACGCTTCCGCAGTGTGGGACGCACACTATGTTGAATATATTGCGCAAGTAGAAAGAATTTCGCGGCTTGCTGCTATTTTTTGAGCAATTGCTATTGTATAGAAATTGTATGAGACTATCGATCTTCATCTGTTGGCGATATGTTGCATCTAATGAATCTAGAGCCCCTTCGTGCACGTCGAAAGATTGCGACAGTGAAACTGCTCTATCCACCCGTCTAATGTTAATCGCCCGTACTTTGTCAACTATTTCAAGTAATAAATTGGAGGCATGCCGCACACCAGTTCGCTATGTCCCTGAGTACGCTTCCGCAGTGTGGGACCCACACTATGTTGAATATATTGCGCAAGTAGAAAGAATTTCGCGGCTTGCTGCTATTTTTTGAACAATTGCTATTGTATAGAAATTGTAAGAGACTATCGATCTTCATCTGTTGGCGATATGTTGCATCTAATGAATCTAGAGCCCCTTCGTGTACGTCGAAAGATTGCGACACTGAAACTGCTCTAACAACCCGTCTAATGTTAATCGCCCGTACTTTGTCAACTATTCCAAGTATTACATTGGAGGCATGCCGCATTGCAGTTCGCCCAATCCCTGAGTACGCTTCCGCAATTTGGGACCCACACCAGGTTGAATATATTGCGCAAGTAGGAAGAATTTCGCGGCTTGCTGCTATTGTAAGACCAATTGCTATTGTATAGCAATTGTATGAGACTATCGATCTTCATCTGTTGGCGGTATGTTGCATCTAATGAATATAGAGCCCCTTCGTGTACGTTGAAAGATTGCGACACTAAAGCTGCTCTATCAACCCGTCTAATGTTAATCGCCCCTACTTTGTCAACTATTCCAAGTATTACACTGGAGGCATGCCGCATTGCAGTTCGCCCAGTCCCTGAGTACGCTTCCGCATTGTGGGACCCACATTAGGATAAATATATTGCGCAAGTAGAAAGAATTTCGCGGCTTGCTGCTATTGTATGAGCAATTGCTATTGTATAGCAATTGTATGAGACTATCGATCTTCATCTGTTGGCGATATGTTGCATCTAATGAATCTAGAGCCCCTTCGTTTACGTCGAAAGATTGCGATACTGAAACTGCTCTATCAACCCGTCTAATGTTAATCGCCCGTACTTAGTCAACTATTCCAAGTATTACATTGAAGGCATGCCGCATTGTAGTTCGCTCAGTCCCTGAGTTCGGTTCCGCAGTGTGAGCCCCACACTATGTTTAATATATTGCGCAACTAGAAAGAATTTCATGGCTGGCTGCTACTGTATGACCAATTGCTAAAGTATAGCAATTGTATGAGACTATCGATATTCATCTGTTGGCGGTACGTTGCATCTAATGAATCTAGGACCCCTTCGTGTACGTCGAAAGATTGCGACAGTGAAACTGCTCTATCAACCCGTCTAATGTTAATCGCCCGTACTTTGTCAACTATTCCAAGTATTACATTGGAGGCATGCCGCATTGCAGTTCGCCCAATCCCTGAGTACGCTTCCGCAATTTGGGACCCACACCAGGTTGAATATAGTGCGCAAGTAGGAAGAATTTCGCGGCTTGCTGCTATTGTAAGACCAATTGCTATTGTATAGCAATTGTATGAGACTATCGATCTTCATCTGTTGGCGATATGTTGCATCTAATGAATCTAGAGCCCCTTCGTGTACGTCGAAAGATTGCGACACAAAAGCTGCTCTATCAACCCGTCTAATGTTAATCGCCCGTACTTAGTCAACTATTCCAAGTATTACATTGAAGGCATGCCGCATTGTAGTTCGCTCAGTCCCTGAGTTCGGTTCCGCAGTGTGGGACCCACACTATGTTTAATATATTGCGCAACTAGAAAGAATTTCATGGCTGGCTGCTACTCTATGAGCAATTGCTATTATATAGCAATTGTATGAGACGATCCATCTTCATCTGTTGGCGATATGTTGCATCTAATGAATCTAGAGCCCCTTCGTGTACGTCGAAAGATTGCGACAGTGAAATTGCTCTATCTAACCGTCTAATGTCAATCGCCCGTACTTTGTCAATTATTCCAAGTATTACATTGGAGGCATGCCGCATTGCAGTTCGCCCAGTCCCTGAGTATGTTTCCGCAGGGTGGGACCCACACCAGGTTGAATATATTGCGCAAGTAGGAAGAATTTCGCGGCTTGCTTCTATTGTATGACCAATTGCTATTGTATAGCAATTGTATGAGTCTATCGATCTTCATCTGTTGGCGATATGTTGCAGCTAATGAATCTAGAGCCCCTTCGTGAACGTCGAAAGATTGCGACATTGAAACTTCTCTATCAACCCGTCTAATGTTAATCGCCCGTACCTTGTCAAGTATTCCAAGTATTAAATTGGAGGCATGCCGCATTGCAGTTCGTTCAGTCCATGAGTACGCGTCTCCAGTGTGGGACCCACACTTTTTTAATATATTGGCAACTAGAAAGAATTTCACGGCTGGCTGCTATTGTATGACCAACTGCTGTTGTATAGCATTTGTATGAGACTATCGATCTTCATCTGTTGGCGATATGTTGCATCTAATGAATCTAGAGCCCCTTCGTATACGTGGAAAGATGGCGACACTAAAACTGCTCAATCAACCCGTCTAATGTTAATCGCCCCTATTTTGTCAACTATTCCAAGTATTACATTGGAGGCATGCCGCATTGCAGTTTGCTCAGTCCTTGAGTACTCTACCGCAATGTGGGGCCCACACTACGTTGAACGTATTACGCAAGTAGAAAGAATTTCGCGGCTTGCTGCCATATATGAGCAATTGCTTTTGTATAGCAGTTGTATGAGACTATCCATCTTCATCTGTTGGCGATATGTTGCATCTAATGAATCTAGAACCCCTTCGTGTACGTCGAAAGATTGCGACAGTGAAACTGCTCTATCAACCCGTCTAATGTTAATCGCCCGTACTTTGTCAACTATTTCAAGTATGAAATTGGAGCCATGCCGCACTGCAGTTCGCTATGTCCCTGAGTACGCTTCCGCAGTGTGGGACCCACACTATGTTGAATATATTGCGCAAGTAGAAAGAATTTCGCGGCTTGCTGCTGTTGTAAGACCAATTGCTATTGTATAGCAATTGTATGAGACTATCGATCTTCATCTGTTGGCGATATGTTGCATCTAACGAATATAGAGCCCCTTCGTGTACGTCGAAAGATTGCGACACTAAAGCTGCTCAATCAACCCGTCTAATGTTAATCGCCCGTACTTTGTCAACTATTCCAAGTATTACACTGGAGGCATGCCGCATTGCAGTTCGCCCAGTCCCTGAGTACGCTTCCGCATTGTGGGACCCACACTAGGATAAATATATTGCGCAAGTAGAAAGAATTTCGCGTATTGCTGCTATTGTATGAGCAATTGCTATTGTATAGCAATTGTATGAGACTATCGATCTTCATCTGTTGGCGATATGTTGCATCTAATGAATCTAGAGCCCCTTCGTTTACGTCGAAAGATTGCGATACTGAAACTGCTCTATCAACCCGTCTAATGTTAATCGCCCGTACTTAGTCAACCATTCCAAGTATTACATTGAAGGCATGCCGCAGTGCAGTTCGCTATGTCCCTGAGTACGCTTCCGCAGTGTGGGACCCACACTATGTTGAATATGTTGCGCAAGTAGAAAGAATTTCGCGGCTTGCTGCTATTTTTTGAGCAATTGCTATTGTATAGAAATTGTATGAGACTATCGATCTTCATCTGTTGGCGATACGTTGCATCTAATGAATCTAGAGCCCCTTCGTGTACGTCGAAAGATTGCGACAGTGAAACTGCTCTATCAACCCGTCTAATGTTAATCGCCCGTACTTTGTCAACTATTTCAAGTATGAAATTGGAGCCATGCCGCACTGCAGTTCGCTATGTCCCTGAGTACGCTTCCGCAGTGTGGGACCCACACTATGTTGAATATATTGCGCAAGTAGAAAGAATTTCGCGGCTTGCTGCTATTTTTTGAGCAATTGCTATTGTATAGAAATTGTATGAGACTATCGATCTTCATCTGTTGGCGATACGTTGCATCTAATGAATCTAGAGCCCCTTCGTGCACGTCGAAAGATTGCGACAGTGAAACTGCTCTATCAACCCGTCTAATGTTAATCGCCCGTACTTTGTCAACTTTTTCAAGTAATAAATTGGAGGCATGTCGCACACCAGTTCGCTATGTCCCTGAGTACGCTTCCGCAGTGTGGTACCCACACTATGTTGAATATATTGCGCAAGTAGAAAGAATTTCGCGGCTTGCTGCTGTTGTAAGACCAATTGCTATTGTATAGCAATTGTATGAGACTATCGATCTTCATCTGTTGGCGATATGTTGCATCTAATGAATATAGAGCCCCTTCGTGTACGTCGAAAGATTGCGACACTAAAGCTGCTCAATCAACCCGTCTAATGTTAATCGCCCGTACTTTGTCAACTATTCCAAGTATTACACTGGAGGCATGCCGCATTGCAGTTCGCCCAGTCCCTGAGTACGCTTCCGCATTGTGGGACCCACACTAGGATAAATATATTGCGCAAGTAGAAAGAATTTCGCGGCTTGCTGCTATTGTATGAGCAATTGCTATTGTATAGCAATTGTATGAGACTATCGATCTTCATCTGTTGGCGATATGTTGCATCTAATGAATCTAGAGCCCCTTCGTTTACGTCGAAAGATTGCGATACTGAAACTGCTCTATCAAACCGTCTAATGTTAATCGCCCGTACTTAGTCAACCATTCCAAGTATCACATTGAAGGCATGCCGCACTGCAGTTCGCTATGTCCCTGAGTACGCTTCCGCAGTGTGGGACCCACACTATGTTGAATATATTGCGCAAGTAGAAAGAATTTCGCGGCTTGCTGCTATTTTTTGAGCAATTGCTATTCTATAGAAATTGTATGAAACTATCGATCTTCATCTGTTGGCGATACGTTGCATCTAATGAATCTAGAGCCCCTTCGTGCACGTCGAAAGATTGCGGCAGTGAAACTGCTCTATCAACCCGTCTAATGTTAATCGCCCGTACTTTGTCAACTTTTTCAAGTAATAAATTGGAGGCATGTCGCACACCAGTTCGCTATGTCCCTGAGTACGCTTCCGCAGTGTGGGACCCACACTATGTTGAATATATTGCGCAAGTAGAAAGAATTTCGCGGCTTGCTGCTGTTGTAAGACCAATTGCTATTGTATAGCAATTGTATGAGAATATCGATCTTCATCTGTTGGCGATATGTTGCATCTAATGAATATAGAGCCCCTTCGTGTACGTCGAAAGATTGCGACACTAAAGCTGCTCAATCAACCCGTCTAATGTTAATCGCCCGTACTTTGTCAACTATTCCAAGTATTACACTGGAGGCATGCCGCATTGCAGTTCGCCCAGTCCCTGAGTTCGGTTCCGCAGTGTGAGCCCCACACTATGTTTAATATATTGCGCAACTAGAAAGAATTTCATGGCTGGCTGCTACTGTATGACCAATTGCTATAGTATAGCAATTGTATGAGACTATCGATATTCATCTGTTGGCGGTACGTTGCATCTAATGAATCTAGGACCCCTTCGTGTACGTCGAAAGATTGCGACAGTGAAACTGCTCTATCAACCCGTCTAATGTTAATCGCCCGTACTTTGTCAACTATTTCAAGTAATAAATTGGAGGCATGCCACACTGCAGTTCGCTATGTCCCTGAGTATGCTTCTGGAGTGTGGGACCCACACTACGTTGAATATATTGCGCAAGTAGAAAGCATTTCGCGGTTTGCTGCTATTGTATGAGCAATTGCTACTGTATAGCAATTGTATGACACTATAGATCTTCATCTGTTGGCGATATGTTGCATTTAATGAATCTAGAGCCCCTTCGTGTACGTCGAAAGATTGCGACACTAAAACTGCTCTATGAACCCGTCTAATCGTAATCGCCCGTACATTGTCAAGTATTCCAAGTATTACATTGTAGGCATGCCGCATTGCAGTTCGCCCAGTCCCTGAGTACGCTTCCGGAGTGTGGGACCCACACTAAGTTTAATATATTGCGCAACTAGAAAGAATTTCACGGCTGGCTGCTATTGTATCACCAATTGCTATTGTATAGCAATTGTATGAGACTATCGATCTTCATCTGTTGGCGATACGTTGCATCTAATGAATCTAGAGCACCTTCGTGTACGTCGAAAGATTGCAACGCTGAAACTGCTCTATCAACCCGTGTAATGTTGATCGCCCGTACTTTGTCAACTATTCCAAGTATTACATTGGCGGCATGCCGCATTGCAGTTCGCTAAGTCCCTGTGTATTCTTCCGGAGTATGGGAACCACACTATGTGGAACATATTACGCAAGTAGAAAGAATTTCGCGGTTTGCTGCCATATATGAGCAATTGCTTTTGTATAGCAATTGTATGAGACTATCGATCTTCATCTGTTGGCGATATGTTGCAGCTAATGAATCTAGAGCCCCTTCGTGTACGTCGAAAGATTGCGACACTAAAGCTGCTCTATCAACCCGTCTAATGTTAATCGCCCGTACTTTTTCAACTATTCCAAGTATTACATTGGAGGCATGCCGCATTGCAGTTCGCCCAGTCCCTGAGTACGCTTCCGCATTGTGGGACCCACACTAGGATAAATATATTGCGCAAGTAGAAAGAATTTCGCGGCTTGCTGCTATTGTATGAGCAATTGCTATTGTATAGCAATTGTATGAGACTATCGATCTTCATCTGTTGGCGATATGTTGCATATAATGAATATAGAGCCCCTTCGTGTACGTCGAAAGATTGCGACACTAAAGCTGCTCTATCAACCCGTCTAATGTCAATCGCCCGTACATTGTCACCTATTCCAAGTATTACACTGGAGGCATGCCGCATTGCAGTTCGCCCAGTCCCTGAGTACGCTTCCGCATTGTGGGACCCACACTAGGATAAATATATTGCGCAAGTAGAAAGAATTTCGCTGCTTGCTGCTATTGTATGAGCAATTGCTATTGTATAGAAATTGTATGAGGCTATCGATCTTCGTCTGTTGGCGTTATGTTGCATCTAATGAATCTAGAGCCCCTTCGTGTACGTCGAAAGATTGCGACACTGAAACTGCTCTATCAACCCGTCTAATGTTAATCGCCCGTACTTTGTCAACTATTCCAAGTATTACATTGGAGGCATGCCGCATTGCAGTTCGCCCAGTCCCTGAGTATGTTTCCGCAGGGTGGGACCCACACCAGGTTGAATATATTGCGCAAGTGGGAAGAATTTCGCGGCTTGCTGCTATTGTATGACCAATTGCTATTGTATAGCAATTGTATGAGTCTATGGATCTTCATCTGTTGGCGATATGTTGCATCTAATGAATCTAGAGCCCCTTCGTGAACGTCGAAAGATTGCGGCATTGAAACTGCTCTATCAACCCGTCTAACGTTAATCGCCCGTACCTTGTCAAGTATTCCAAGTATTAAATTGTAGGCATGCCGCATTGCAGTTCGTTCAGTCCATGAGTACGCTTCTCCAGTGTGGGACCCACACTTTTTTATTATTTTGCGCAACTAGAAAGAATTTCACGGCTGGCTGCTATTGTATGACCAATTGCTATTGTATAGCATTTGTATGAGACTATCGATCTTCATCTGTTGGCGATATGTTGCATCTAATGAATCTAGAGCCCCTTCGTGTACGTCGAAAGATGGCGACACTAAAACTGCTCAATCAACCCGTCTAATGTTAATCGCCCCTATTTTGTCAACTATTCCAAGTATATATTGTAGGCATGCCGCATTGCAGTTCGCCCAGTCCCTGAGTACGCTTCCGGAGTGTGGGACCCACACTATGTTTAATATATTGCGCAACTAGAAAGAATTTCACGGCTGGCTGCTATTGTATCACCAATTGCTATTGGATAGCAATTGTATGAGACTATCGATATTCATCTGTTGGCGATACGTTGCATCTAATGAATCTAGGACCCCTTCGTGTACGTCAAAAGATTGCGACAGTGAAACTGCTCTATCAACCCGTCTAATGTTAATCGCCCGTACTTTGTCAACTATTCCAAGTATTACACTGGAGGCATGCCGCATTGCAGTTCGCCCAGTCCCTGAGTACGCTTCCGCATTGTGGGACCCACACTAGGATAAATATATTGCGCAAGTAGAAAGAATTTCGCGGCTTGCTGCTATTGTATGAGCAATTGCTATTGTATAGCAATTGTATGAGACTATCGATCTTCATCTGTTGGCGATATGTTGCATCTAATGAATCTAGAGCCCCTTCGTTTACGTCGAAAGATTGCGACACTAAAGCTGCTCTATCAACCCGTCTAATGGTAATCGCCCGTACTTTGTCAACTATTCCAAGTATTACATTGGAGGCATGCCGCATTGCAGTTCGTTCAGTCCATGAGTACGCTTCTCCAGTGTGGGACCCACACTTTTTTAATATATTGCGCAACTAGAAAGAATTTCGCGGCTTGCTGCTATTGTATGACCAATTGCTATTGTATAGCAATTGTATGATACTATCGATCTTCATCTGTTGGCGATATGTTGCATCTAATGAATCTAGAGCCCCTTCGTGTACGTCGAAAGATTGCGACACTGAAACTGCTCTATCAACCCGTCTAATGTTAATCGCCCGTACCTTGTCAAGTATTCCAAGTATTAAATTGGAGACATGCCGCATTGCAGTTCGTTCAGTCTATGAGTACGCTTCTCCAGTGTGGGACCCACACTTTTTTATTATATTGCGCAACTAGAAAGAATTTCACGGCTGGCTGCTATTGTATGACCAATTGCTATTGTATAGCATTTGTATGAGACTATCGATCTACATCTGTTGGCGATATGTTGCATCTAATGAATCTAGAGCCCCTTCGTGTACGTCGAAAGATGGCGACACTAAAACTGCTCAATCAACCCGTCTAATGTTAATCGCCCCTATTTTGTCAACTATTCCAAGTATTACATTGGAGGCATGCCGCATTGCAGTTTGCTCAGTCCTTGAGTACTCTACCGCAATGTGGGACCCACACTACGTTGAATATATTGCACAAGTAGAAAAAATTTAGCGGCTTGCTGCTATTGTATGAGCAATTGCTATTGTATAGCAATTGTATGGCACTATCGATCTTCATCTGTTGGCGATATGTTGCATCTAATGAATCTAGAGCCCCTTCGTGTACGTCGAAAGATTGCGACACTAAAACTGCTCTGTCAAACCGTCTAATCGTAATCACCCGTACTTTATCAAGTATTCCAAATATTACATTGTATGCATGCCGCATTGCAGTTCGCCCAGTCCCTGAGTACGCTTCCGGAGTGTGGGACCCACACTATGTTTAATATATTGCGCAACTAGAAAGAATTTCACGGCTGGCTGCTATTGTATCACCAATAGCTATTGTATAGCAATTGTATGAGACTATCGATCTTCATCTGTTGGCGATACATTGCATCTAATGACTCTAGAGCACATTCGTGTACGTCGAAAGATTGCGACGCTGAAACTGCTCTATCAACCCGTCTAATGTTAATCGCCCGTACTTTGTCAACTATTCCAAGTATTACATTGGCGGCATGCCGCATTGCAGTTCGCTAAGTCCCTGAGTACGCTTCCGGAGTGTGGGACCCACACTATGTTGAACATATTGCGCAAGTAGAAAGAATTTCGCGGCTTGCTGCTATTGTATGAGCAATTGCTATTGTATAGCAATTGTATGAGACTATCGATCTTCATCTGTTAGCGATATGTTGCATCTAATGAATCTAGGGCCCCTTTGTGTACGTCGAAAGATTGCGACACTAAAACTGCTCTAGCAACCCGTCTAATGGTAATCGCCCGTACTTTGTCAACTATTCCAAGTATAACATTGGAGGCATGCCTCATTGCAGTTCGCTCAGTCCCTGAGTACGCTACCGCAGTGTGGGAACCACACTATGTTGAATATATTGCACAAATAGATCGAATTTCGTGGCTTGATGCTAATGTATGACCAATTGCTATTGTATAGCAATTGTATGAGACTATCGATCTTCATCTGTTGGCGATATGTTGCATCTAATGAATCTAGGGCCCCTTTGTGTACGTCGATAGATTGCGACACTAAAACTGCTCTATCAACCCGTTTAATGTTAATCGCCCGTACTTTATCAACTATTCCAAGTATTACATTGGAGGCATGCCGCATTGCAGTTCGCCCAGTCCCTGAGTACGCTTCCGCAGTGTGGGACCCACACTCGGTTGAATATATTGCGCAAGTAGGAAAAATTTCGCGGCTTGCTGCTATTGTATGAGCAATTGCTATTGTATAGCAATTGTATGAGACTATCGATCTTCATCTGTTGGCGATATGTTGCAGCTAATGAATCTAGAGCCCCTTCGTGTACGTCGAAAGATTGCGACACTGAAACTGCTCTATCAACCCGTCTAATGTTAATCGCCAGTACCTTGTCAAGTATTCCAAGTATTAAATTGGAGGCATGCCGCATAGCAGTTCGTTCAGTCCATGAGTACGCTTCTCCAGTGTGGGACCCGCACTTTTTTAATATATTGCGCAACTAGAAAGAATTTCACGGCTGGCTGCTATTGTATGACCAATTTCTATTGTATAGCATCTGTATGAGACTATCGATCTTCATCTGTTGGCGATATGTTGCATCTAATGAATGTAGAGCCCCCTCGTGTCCGTCGAAAGATTGCGACACTAAAACTGCTCAATCAACCCGTCTAATGTTAATCGCCCCTATTTTGTCAACTATTCCAAGTATTACATTGGAGGCATGCCGCATTGCAGTTCGCCCAGTCCCTGAGTATGTTTCCGTGGTGTGGGACCCACACCAGATTGAATATATTGCGCAAGTAGGAAGAATTTCGCGGCTTGCTGCTATTGTATGACCAATTGCTATTGTATAGCAATTGTATGATACTATCGATCTTCATCTGTTGGCGATATGTTGCATCTAATGAATCTAGAGCCCCTTCGTGTACGTCGCAAGATGGCGACACTAAAACTGCTCAATCAACCCGTCTAATGTTAATCGCTCCTATTTTGTCAACTATTCCAAGTATTACATTGGAGGCATGCCGCATTGCAGTTTGCTCAGTCCTTGAGTACTCTACCGCAATGTGGGACCCACACTACGTTGAATATATTGCACAAGTAGAAAGAATTTCGCGGCTTGCTGCTATTGTATAAGCAATTGCTATTGTATAGCAGTTGTATGGCACTATCGATCTTCATCTGTTGGCGATATGTTGCATCTAATGAATCTAGAGCCCCTTCGTGTACGTCGAAAGATTGCGACACTAAAACTGCTCTGTCAAACCGTCTAATCGTAATCACCCGTACTTTATCAAGTATTCCAAATATTACATTGGAGGCATGCCGCATTGCAGTTCGCCCAGTCCCTGAGCACGGTTCCGCAGTGTGGGACCCACACTATGTTTAATATATTGCGCAACTAGAAAGAATTTCACGGCTGGCTGCTATTGCATGACCAATTGCTATTGTATAGCATTTGTATGAGACTATCGATCTTCAACTGTTAAAGATATGTTGCATCTAATGAATCTAGAACTCCTTCATGTACGTCGAAAGATTGCGAAGCTGAAACTGCTCTATCAACCCGCCTAATCTTAATCGCCTGTACATTGTCAACTGTTCCCTAGTATTACTTTGGAGGCATGCCGCATTGCA
The DNA here is from genome assembly GCA_030143305.2 of Amblyomma americanum. Lineage (NCBI taxonomy): Eukaryota > Metazoa > Arthropoda > Arachnida > Ixodida > Ixodidae > Amblyomma > Amblyomma americanum. The sequence goes on along the minus strand of JARKHS020036617.1, from coordinate 108,108 downwards.
GTTCGCTCAGTCCCCGAGTACGCTTCCGCAGTGTGGGACCCACACTATGTTTAATATATTGCACAAGTAGAAAGAATTTCACTGCTGGCTGCTATTGTATGACCAATTGCTATTGTATAGCAATTGTATGAGACTATCGATCTTCATCTGTTGGCGACATATTGCATCTAATGATTCTAGAGCCCCTTCGTGTACGTCGAAAGACTGCGACACTGAAACTGCTCTATCAACCCGTCTAATGTTAATCGCCCGTACTTTCTCAACTATTCCAAGTATTACATTGGAGGCATGCCGCATTGCAGTTCGCCAAGTCCCTGAGTACGGTTCCGCAGTGTGGGACCCACGCTATGCTGAATATATTGCGCAACTTGAAAAACTTTCACGGCTGGCGGCTATTGTATGACCAATTGCTATTGTATAGCAAGTGTATGAGACTATTAATCTTCATCTGTTTGCGATATGTTGCATCTAATGAATCTAGAGCCCCTTCGTGTACGTCGAATGATTGCGACACCGAAACTGCTCTATCAACCCGTCTAATGGTAATCGCCCGTACTTTGTCAACTATTCCATGTATTACGTTGTAGGCATTCCGCATTGCAGTTCGGTCCGTCCCTTAGTACGCTTTCGCAGTCTGGCACCCACACTACGTTGAATATATCGCGCAAGTAGTAAGAATTTCGCGGCTTGCTGCTATTGTATGAGCAATTGCTATTGTATAGCAATTGTATGAGACTATCGATCGTCATCTGTTGGCGATATGTATCATCTAATGAATCCAGAGCCCCTTCGTGTACGTCGAAAGATTGGGACACTGAAACTGCTCTATCAACCCGTCTAATGTCAATCGCCCGTACTTTGTCAACTATTTCAAGTATTACATTGGAGGCATGCCGCATTGCAGTTCGCCCAGTCCCTGAGTACGCTACCGCAGTGTGGGACCCACACTCGGTTGAATATATTGCGCAAGTAGGAAAAATTTCGCGGCTTGCTGCTATTGTATGAGCAATTGCTATTGTATAGCAATTGTATAAGACTATCGATCTTCATCTGTTGGCGATATATTGCATCTAATGAATCTACAGCCCCTTCGTGTACGTCGAAAGATTGCGACAGTGAAACTGCTCTATCAACCCTTCTAATGTTAATCCCCGTACTTTGTCAACTATTCGAAGTATTACATGGGAGGCATGCCGCAATGCAGTTCGCCCAGTCACTGAGTACGCTTCCGCAGTGTGAGACCCACACTATGTTTAATATATTGCGCAACTAGAAAGAACTTCACGGCTGGCTGCTATTGTATCACCAATTGCTATTGTATAGCAATTGTATGAGACTATCGATCTTCATCTGTTGGCGATACGTTGCATCTAATGAATCTAGAGCACCTTCGCGTACGTCGAAAGATTGCGACACTGAAGCTGCTCTATCAACCCGTCTAATGTTAATCGCCCGTACTTTGTTAACTATTCCAAGTATTACATTGGAGGCATGCCGCATTGCAGATCGCCCAGTCCCTGAGTATGTTTCCGCAGTGTGGGACCCACACCAGGTTGAATATATTGCGCAAGTAGGAAGAATTTCGCGGCTTGCTGCTATTGTATGACCAATTGCTATTGTATAGCAATTGTATGAGACTATCGATCTTCATCTGTTGGCGATATGTTGCAGCTAATGAATATAGAGCCCCTTCGTGTACGTCGAAAGATTGCGACACTGAAACTGCTCTATCAACCCGTCTAATGTTAATCGCCCGTACCTTGTCAAGTATTCCAAGTATTAAATTGGAGGCATGCCGCATAGCAGTTCGTTCAGTCCATGAGTACGCTTCTCCAGTGTGGGACCCGCACTTTTTTAATATATTGCGCAACTAGAAAGAATTTCACGGCTGGCTGCTATTGTATGACCAATTGCAATTGTATAGCATCTGTATGAGACTATCGATCTTCATCTTTTGGCGATATGTTGCATCTAATGAATCTAGAGCCCCTTCGTGTACGTCGAAAGATTGCGACACTGAAACTGCTCTATCAACCCGTCTAATGTTAATCGCCCGTACCTTGTCAAGTATTCCAAGTATTAAACAGGAGGCATGCCGCATTGCAGTTCGTTCAGTCTATGAGTACGCTTCTCCAGTGTGGGACCCACACTTTTTAATTATATTGGGCAACTAGAAAGAATTTCACGGCTGGCTGCTATTGTATGACCAATTGCTATTGTATAGCTTTTGTATGAGACTATCGATCTACATCTGTTGGCGATATGTTGCATCTAATGAATCTAGAGCCCCTTCGTGTACGTCGAAACATGGCGACACTAAAACTGCTCAATCAACCCGTCTAATGTTAATCGCCCCTATTTTGTCAACTATTCCAAGTATTATATTGGAGGCATGCCGCATTGCAGTTTGCTCAGTCCTTGAGTACTCTACCGCAATGTGGGACCCACACTACGTTGAATATATTGCACAAGTAGAAAGAATTTCGCGGCTTGCTGCTATTGTATGAGCAATTGCTATTGTATAGCAATTGGATGGCACTATCGATCTTCATCTGTTGGCGGTATGTTGCATCTAATGAATCTAGAGCCCCTTCGTGTACGTCGAAAGATTGCGACACTAAAACTGCTCTGTCAAACCGTCTAATCGTAATCACCCGTACTTTATCAAGTATTCCAAATATTACATTGTATACATGCCGCATTGCAGTTCGCCCAGTCCCTGAGTACGCTTCCGGAGTGTGGGACCCACACTATGTTTTATATATTGCGCAACTAGAAAGAACTTCACGGCTGGCTGCTATTGTATCACCAATTGCTATTGTGTAGCAATTGTATGAGACTATCGATCTTCATCTGTTGGCGATACATTGCATCTAATGAATCTAGAGCACCTTCGTGTACGTCGAAAGATTGCGACGCTTAAACTGCTCTATCAACCCGTCTAATGTTAATCGCCCGTACTTTGTCAACTATTCCAAGTATTACATTGGCGGCATGCCGCATTGCAGTTCGCTAAGTCCCTGAGTACACTTCCGGAGTGTGGGACCCACACTATGTTGAACATATTGCGCAAGTAGAAAGAATTTCGCGGCTTGCTGCTATTGTATGAGCAATTGCTATTGTATAGCAATTGTATGAGACTATCGATCTTCATCTGTTGGCGATATGTTGCATCTAATGAATCTAGGGCCCCTTTGTGTACGTCGAAAGATTGCGACACTAAAACTGCTCTATCAACCCGTCTAATGGTAATCGCCCGTACTTTGTCAACTATTCCAAGTATAACATTGGAGGCATGCCGCATTGCAGTTCGCTCAGTCCTTGAGTACTCTACCGCAATGTGGGACCCACACTACGTTGAATATTTTGCACAAGTAGAAAGAATTTCGCGGCTTGCTGCTATTGTATGAGCAATTGCTATTGTATAGCAGTTGTATGGCACTATCGATCTTCATCTGTTGGCGATATGTTGCATCTAATGAATCTAGAGCCCCTTCGTGTACGTCGAAAGATTGCGACACTAAAACTGCTCTGTCAAACCGTCTAATCGTAATCACCCGTTCTTTATCAAGTATTCCAAATATTACATTGGAGGCATGCCGCATTGCAGTTCGCCCAGTCCCTGAGCACGGTTCCGCAGTGTGGGACCCACACTATGTTTAATATATTGCGCAACTAGAAAGAATTTCACGGCTGGCTGCTATTGCATGACCAATTGCTATTGTATAGCAATTGTATGAGACTATCGATCTTCAACTGTTAGCGATATGTTGCATCTAATGAATCTAGAACTCCTTCATGTACGTCGAAAGATTGCGAAGCTGAAACTGCTCTATCAACCCGCCTAATCTTAATCGCCTGTACATTGTCAACTGTTCCCTAGTATTACTTTGGAGGCATGCCGCATTGCAGTTCGCTCAGTCCCCGAGTACGCTTCCGCAGTGTGGGACCCACACTATGTTTAATATATTGCACAAGTAGAAAGAATTTCACTGCTGGCTGCTATTGTATGACCAATTGCTATTGTATAGCAATTGTATGAGACTATCGATCTTCATCTGTTGGCGACATATTGCATCTAATGATTCTAGAGCCCCTTCGTGTACGTCGAAAGATTGCGACAGTGAAACTGCTCTATCAACCCTTCTAATGTTAATCCCCGTACTTTGTCAACTATTCGAAGTATTACATGGGAGGCATGCCGCAATGCAGTTCGCCCAGTCACTGAGTACGCTTCCGCAGTGTGAGACCCACACTATGTTTAATATATTGCGCAACTAGAAAGAACTTCACGGCTGGCTGCTATTGTATCACCAATTGCTATTGTATAGCAATTGTATGAGACTATCGATCTTCATCTGTTGGCGATACGTTGCATCTAATGAATCTAGAGCACCTTCGCGTACGTCGAAAGATTGCGACACTGAAGCTGCTCTATCAACCCGTCTAATGTCAATCGCCCGTACTTTGTTAACTATTCCAAGTATTACATTGGAGGCATGCCGCATTGCAGATCGCCCAGTCCCTGAGTATGTTTCCGCAGTGTGGGACCCACACCAGGTTGAATATATTGCGCAAGTAGGAAGAATTTCGCGGCTTGCTGCTATTGTATGACCAATTGCTATTGTATAGCAATTGTATGAGACTATCGATCTTCATCTGTTGGCGATATGTTGCAGCTAATGAATCTAGAGCCCCTTCGTGTACGTCGAAAGATTGCGACACTGAAACTGCTCTATCAACCCGTCTAATGTTAATCGCCCGTACCTTGTCAAGTATTCCAAGTATTAAATTGGAGGCATGCCGCATAGCAGTTCGTTCAGTCCATGAGTACGCTTCTCGCAGTGTGGGACCCGCACTTTTTTAATATATTGCGCAACTAGAAAGAATTTCACGTCTGGCTGCTATTGTATGACCAATTGCTATTGTATAGCATCTGTATGAGACTATCGATCTTCATCTTTTGGCGATATGTTGCATCTAATGAATGTAGAGCCCCCTCGTGTCCGTCGAAAGATTGCGACACTAAAACTGCTCAATCAACCCGTCTAATGTTAATCGCCCCTATTTTGTCAACTATTCCAAGTATTACATTGGAGGCATGCCGCATTGCAGTTCGGCCCAGTCCCTGAGTATGCTTTCCGTGGTGTGGCACCCACACTACGTTGAATATATCGCGCAAGTAGTAAGAATTTCGCGGCTTGCTGCTATTGTATGAGCAATTGCTATTGTATAGCAATTGTATGAGACTATCGATCGTCATCTGTTGGCGATATGTATCATCTAATGAATCCAGAGCCCCTTCGTGTACGTCGAAAGATTGGGACACTGAAACTGCTCTATCAACCCGTCTAATGTCAATCGCCCGTACTTTGTCAACTATTTCAAGTATTACATTGGAGGCATGCCGCATTGCAGTTCGCCCAGTCCCTGAGTACGCTACCGCAGTGTGGGACCCACACTCGGTTGAATATATTGCGCAAGTAGGAAAAATTTCGCGGCTTGCTGCTATTGTATGAGCAATTGCTATTGTATAGCAATTGTATAAGACTATCGATCTTCATCTGTTGGCGATATATTGCATCTAATGAATCTACAGCCCCTTCGTGTACGTCGAAAGATTGCGACAGTGAAACTGCTCTATCAACCCTTCTAATGTTAATCCCCGTACTTTGTCAACTATTCGAAGTATTACATGGGAGGCATGCCGCAATGCAGTTCGCCCAGTCACTGAGTACGCTTCCGCAGTGTGAGACCCACACTATGTTTAATATATTGCGCAACTAGAAAGAACTTCACGGCTGGCTGCTATTGCATCACCAATTGCTATTGTATAGCAATTGTATGAGACTATCGATCTTCATCTGTTGGCGATACGTTGCATCTAATGAATCTAGAGCACCTTCGCGTACGTCGAAAGATTGCGACACTGAAGCTGCTCTATCAACCCGTCTAATGTTAATCGCCCGTACTTTGTTAACTATTCCAAGTATTACATTGGAGGCATGCCGCATTGCAGATCGCCCAGTCCCTGAGTATGTTTCCGCAGTGTGGGACCCACACCAGGTTGAATATATTGCGCAAGTAGGAAGAATTTCGCGGCTTGCTGCTATTGTATGACCAATTGCTATTGTATAGCAATTGTATGAGACTATCGATCTTCATCTGTTGGCGATATGTTGCAGCTAATGAATATAGAGCCCCTTCGTGTACGTCGAAAGATTGCGACACTGAAACTGCTCTATCAACCCGTCTAATGTTAATCGCCCGTACCTTGTCAAGTATTCCAAGTATTAAATTGGAGGCATGCCGCATAGCAGTTCGTTCAGTCCATGAGTACGCTTCTCCAGTGTGGGACCCGCACTTTTTTAATATATTGCGCAACTAGAAAGAATTTCACGGCTGGCTGCTATTGTATGACCAATTGCAATTGTATAGCATCTGTATGAGACTATCGATCTTCATCTTTTGGCGATATGTTGCATCTAATGAATCTAGAGCCCCTTCGTGTACGTCGAAAGATTGCGACACTGAAACTGCTCTATCAACCCGTCTAATGTTAATCGCCCGTACCTTGTCAAGTATTCCAAGTATTAAACAGGAGGCATGCCGCATTGCAGTTCGTTCAGTCTATGAGTACGCTTCTCCAGTGTGGGACCCACACTTTTTTAATATATTGGGCAACTAGAAAGAATTTCACGGCTGGCTGCTATTGTATGACCAATTGCTATTGTATAGCTTTTGTATGAGACTATCGATCTACATCTGTTGGCGATATGTTGCATCTAATGAATCTAGAGCCCCTTCGTGTACGTCGAAAGATGGCGACACTAAAACTGCTCAATCAAGCCGTCTAATGTTAATCGCCCCTATTTTGTCAACTATTCCAAGTATTATATTGGAGGCATGCCGCATTGCAGTTTGCTCAGTCCTTGAGTACTCTACCGCAATGTGGGACCCACACTACGTTGAATATATTGCACAAGTAGAAAGAATTTCGCGGCTTGCTGCTATTGTATGAGCAATTGCTATTGTATAGCAATTGGATGGCACTATCGATCTTCATCTGTTGGCGGTATGTTGCATCTAATGAATCTAGAGCCCCTTCGTGTACGTCGAAAGATTGCGACACTAAAACTGCTCTGTCAAACCGTCTAATCGTAATCACCCGTACTTTATCAAGTATTCCAAATATTACATTGTATACATGCCGCATTGCAGTTCGCCCAGTCCCTGAGTACGCTTCCGGAGTGTGGGACCCACACTATGTTTTATATATTGCGCAACTAGAAAGAATTTCACGGCTGGCTGCTATTGTATCACCAATTGCTATTGTGTAGCAATTGTATGAGACTATCGATCTTCATCTGTTGGCGATACATTGCATCTAATGAATCTAGAGCACCTTCGTGTACGTCGAAAGATTGCGACGCTTAAACTGCTCTATCAACCCGTCTAATGTTAATCGCCCGTACTTTGTCAACTATTCCAAGTATTACATTGGCGGCATGCCGCATTGCAGTTCGCTAAGTCCCTGAGTACACTTCCGGAGTGTGGGACCCACACTATGTTAAACATATTGCGCAAGTAGAAAGAATTTCGCGGCTTGCTGCTATTGTATGAGCAATTGCTATTGTATAGCAATTGTATGAGACTATCGATCTTCATCTGTTGGCGATATGTTGCATCTAATGAATCTAGGGCCCCTTTGTGTACGTCGAAAGATTGCGACACTAAAACTGCTCTATCAACCCGTCTAATGGTAATCGCCCGTACTTTGTCAACTATTCCAAGTATAACATTGGAGGCATGCCGCATTGCAGTTCGCTCAGTCCTTGAGTACTCTACCGCAATGTGGGACCCACACTACGTTGAATATTTTGCACAAGTAGAAAGAATTTCGCGGCTTGCTGCTATTGTATGAGCAATTGCTATTGTATAGCAGTTGTATGGCACTATCGATCTTCATCTGTTGGCGATATGTTGCATCTAATGAATCTAGAGCCCCTTCGTGTACGTCGAAAGATTGCGACACTAAAACTGCTCTGTCAAACCGTCTAATCGTAATCACCCGTTCTTTATCAAGTATTCCAAATATTACATTGGAGGCATGCCGCATTGCAGTTCGCCCAGTCCCTGAGCACGGTTCCGCAGTGTGGGACCCACACTATGTTTAATATATTGCGCAACTAGAAAGAATTTCACGGCTGGCTGCTATTGCATGACCAATTGCTATTGTATAGCAATTGTATGAGACTATCGATCTTCAACTGTTAGCGATATGTTGCATCTAATGAATCTAGAACTCCTTCATGTACGTCGAAAGATTGCGAAGCTGAAACTGCTCTATCAACCCGCCTAATCTTAATCGCCTGTACATTGTCAACTGTTCCCTAGTATTACTTTGGAGGCATGCCGCATTGCAGTTCGCTCAGTCCCCGAGTACGCTTCCGCAGTGTGGGACCCACACTATGTTTAATATATTGCACAAGTAGAAAGAATTTCACTGCTGGCTGCTATTGTATGACCAATTGCTATTGTATAGCAATTGTATGAGACTATCGATCTTCATCTGTTGGCGACATATTGCATCTAATGATTCTAGAGCCCCTTCGTGTACGTCGAAAGATTGCGACAGTGAAACTGCTCTATCAACCCTTCTAATGTTAATCCCCGTACTTTGTCAACTATTCGAAGTATTACATGGGAGGCATGCCGCAATGCAGTTCGCCCAGTCACTGAGTACGCTTCCGCAGTGTGAGACCCACACTATGTTTAATATATTGCGCAACTAGAAAGAACTTCACGGCTGGCTGCTATTGTATCACCAATTGCTATTGTATAGCAATTGTATGAGACTATCGATCTTCATCTGTTGGCGATACGTTGCATCTAATGAATCTAGAGCACCTTCGCGTACGTCGAAAGATTGCGACACTGAAGCTGCTCTATCAACCCGTCTAATGTCAATCGCCCGTACTTTGTTAACTATTCCAAGTATTACATTGGAGGCATGCCGCATTGCAGATCGCCCAGTCCCTGAGTATGTTTCCGCAGTGTGGGACCCACACCAGGTTGAATATATTGCGCAAGTAGGAAGAATTTCGCGGCTTGCTGCTATTGTATGACCAATTGCTATTGTATAGCAATTGTATGAGACTATCGATCTTCATCTGTTGGCGATATGTTGCAGCTAATGAATCTAGAGCCCCTTCGTGTACGTCGAAAGATTGCGACACTGAAACTGCTCTATCAACCCGTCTAATGTTAATCGCCCGTACCTTGTCAAGTATTCCAAGTATTAAATTGGAGGCATGCCGCATAGCAGTTCGTTCAGTCCATGAGTACGCTTCTCCAGTGTGGGACCCGCACTTTTTTAATATATTGCGCAACTAGAAAGAATTTCACGTCTGGCTGCTATTGTATGACCAATTGCTATTGTATAGCATCTGTATGAGACTATCGATCTTCATCTTTTGGCGATATGTTGCATCTAATGAATGTAGAGCCCCCTCGTGTCCGTCGAAAGATTGCGACACTAAAACTGCTCAATCAACCCGTCTAATGTTAATCGCCCCTATTTTGTCAACTATTCCAAGTATTACATTGGAGGCATGCCGCATTGCAGTTCGCCCAGTCCCTGAGTATGTTTCCGTGGTGTGGCACCCACACTACGTTGAATATATCGCGCAAGTAGTAAGAATTTCGCGGCTTGCTGCTATTGTATGAGCAATTGCTATTGTATAGCAATTGTATGAGACTATCGATCGTCATCTGTTGGCGATATGTATCATCTAATGAATCCAGAGCCCCTTCGTGTACGTCGAAAGATTGGGACACTGAAACTGCTCTATCAACCCGTCTAATGTCAATCGCCCGTACTTTGTCAACTATTTCAAGTATTACATTGGAGGCATGCCGCATTGCAGTTCGCCCAGTCCCTGAGTACGCTACCGCAGTGTGGGACCCACACTCGGTTGAATATATTGCGCAAGTAGGAAAAATTTCGCGGCTTGCTGCTATTGTATGAGCAATTGCTATTGTATAGCAATTGTATAAGACTATCGATCTTCATCTGTTGGCGATATATTGCATCTAATGAATCTACAGCCCCTTCGTGTACGTCGAAAGATTGCGACAGTGAAACTGCTCTATCAACCCTTCTAATGTTAATCCCCGTACTTTGTCAACTATTCGAAGTATTACATGGGAGGCATGCCGCAATGCAGTTCGCCCAGTCACTGAGTACGCTTCCGCAGTGTGAGACCCACACTATGTTTAATATATTGCGCAACTAGAAAGAACTTCACGGCTGGCTGCTATTGCATCACCAATTGCTATTGTATAGCAATTGTATGAGACTATCGATCTTCATCTGTTGGCGATACGTTGCATCTAATGAATCTAGAGCACCTTCGCGTACGTCGAAAGATTGCGACACTGAAGCTGCTCTATCAACCCGTCTAATGTTAATCGCCCGTACTTTGTTAACTATTCCAAGTATTACATTGGAGGCATGCCGCATTGCAGATCGCCCAGTCCCTGAGTATGTTTCCGCAGTGTGGGACCCACACCAGGTTGAATATATTGCGCAAGTAGGAAGAATTTCGCGGCTTGCTGCTATTGTATGACCAATTGCTATTGTATAGCAATTGTATGAGACTATCGATCTTCATCTGTTGGCGATATGTTGCAGCTAATGAATATAGAGCCCCTTCGTGTACGTCGAAAGATTGCGACACTGAAACTGCTCTATCAACCCGTCTAATGTTAATCGCCCGTACCTTGTCAAGTATTCCAAGTATTAAATTGGAGGCATGCCGCATAGCAGTTCGTTCAGTCCATGAGTACGCTTCTCCAGTGTGGGACCCGCACTTTTTTAATATATTGCGCAACTAGAAAGAATTTCACGGCTGGCTGCTATTGTATGACCAATTGCAATTGTATAGCATCTGTATGAGACTATCGATCTTCATCTTTTGGCGATATGTTGCATCTAATGAATCTAGAGCCCCTTCGTGTACGTCGAAAGATTGCGACACTGAAACTGCTCTATCAACCCGTCTAATGTTAATCGCCCGTACCTTGTCAAGTATTCCAAGTATTAAACAGGAGGCATGCCGCATTGCAGTTCGTTCAGTCTATGAGTACGCTTCTCCAGTGTGGGACCCACACTTTTTTAATATATTGGGCAACTAGAAAGAATTTCACGGCTGGCTGCTATTGTATGACCAATTGCTATTGTATAGCTTTTGTATGAGACTATCGATCTACATCTGTTGGCGATATGTTGCATCTAATGAATCTAGAGCCCCTTCGTGTACGTCGAAAGATGGCGACACTAAAACTGCTCAATCAAGCCGTCTAATGTTAATCGCCCCTATTTTGTCAACTATTCCAAGTATTATATTGGAGGCATGCCGCATTGCAGTTTGCTCAGTCCTTGAGTACTCTACCGCAATGTGGGACCCACACTACGTTGAATATATTGCACAAGTAGAAAGAATTTCGCGGCTTGCTGCTATTGTATGAGCAATTGCTATTGTATAGCAATTGGATGGCACTATAGATCTTCATCTGTTGGCGGTATGTTGCATCTAATGAATCTAGAGCCCCTTCGTGTACGTCGAAAGATTGCGACACTAAAACTGCTCTGTCAAACCGTCTAATCGTAATCACCCGTACTTTATCAAGTATTCCAAATATTACATTGTATACATGCCGCATTGCAGTTCGCCCAGTCCCTGAGTACGCTTCCGGAGTGTGGGACCCACACTATGTTTTATATATTGCGCAACTAGAAAGAATTTCACGGCTGGCTGCTATTGTATCACCAATTGCTATTGTGTAGCAATTGTATGAGACTATCGATCTTCATCTGTTGGCGATACATTGCATCTAATGAATCTAGAGCACCTTCGTGTACGTCGAAAGATTGCGACGCTTAAACTGCTCTATCAACCCGTCTAATGTTAATCGCCCGTACTTTGTCAACTATTCCAAGTATTACATTGGCGGCATGCCGCATTGCAGTTCGCTAAGTCCCTGAGTACACTTCCGGAGTGTGGGACCCACACTATGTTAAACATATTGCGCAAGTAGAAAGAATTTCGCGGCTTGCTGCTATTGTATGAGCAATTGCTATTGTATAGCAATTGTATGAGACTATCGATCTTCATCTGTTGGCGATATGTTGCATCTAATGAATCTAGGGCCCCTTTGTGTACGTCGAAAGATTGCGACACTAAAACTGCTCTATCAACCCGTCTAATGGTAATCGCCCGTACTTTGTCAACTATTCCAAGTATAACATTGGAGGCATGCCGCATTGCAGTTCGCTCAGTCCTTGAGTACTCTACCGCAATGTGGGACCCACACTACGTTGAATATTTTGCACAAGTAGAAAGAATTTCGCGGCTTGCTGCTATTGTATGAGCAATTGCTATTGTATAGCAGTTGTATGGCACTATCGATCTTCATCTGTTGGCGATATGTTGCATCTAATGAATCTAGAGCCCCTTCGTGTACGTCGAAAGATTGCGACACTAAAACTGCTCTGTCAAACCGTCTAATCGTAATCACCCGTTCTTTATCAAGTATTCCAAATATTACATTGGAGGCATGCCGCATTGCAGTTCGCCCAGTCCCTGAGCACGGTTCCGCAGTGTGGGACCCACACTATGTTTAATATATTGCGCAACTAGAAAGAATTTCACGGCTGGCTGCTATTGCATGACCAATTGCTATTGTATAGCAATTGTATGAGACTATCGATCTTCAACTGTTAGCGATATGTTGCATCTAATGAATCTAGAACTCCTTCATGTACGTCGAAAGATTGCGAAGCTGAAACTGCTCTATCAACCCGCCTAATCTTAATCGCCTGTACATTGTCAACTGTTCCCTAGTATTACTTTGGAGGCATGCCGCATTGCAGTTCGCTCAGTCCCCGAGTACGCTTCCGCAGTGTGGGACCCACACTATGTTTAATATATTGCACAAGTAGAAAGAATTTCACTGCTGGCTGCTATTGTATGACCAATTGCTATTGTATAGCAATTGTATGAGACTATCGATCTTCATCTGTTGGCGACATATTGCATCTAATGATTCTAGAGCCCCTTCGTGTACGTCGAAATATTGCGACAGTGAAACTGCTCTATCAACCCTTCTAATGTTAATCCCCGTACTTTGTCAACTATTCGAAGTATTACATGGGAGGCATGCCGCAATGCAGTTCGCCCAGTCACTGAGTACGCTTCCGCAGTGTGAGACCCACACTATGTTTAATATATTGCGCAACTAGAAAGAACTTCACGGCTGGCTGCTATTGTATCACCAATTGCTATTGTATAGCAATTGTATGAGACTATCGATCTTCATCTGTTGGCGATACGTTGCATCTAATGAATCTAGAGCACCTTCGCGTACGTCGAAAGATTGCGACACTGAAGCTGCTCTATCAACCCGTCTAATGTCAATCGCCCGTACTTTGTTAACTATTCCAAGTATTACATTGGAGGCATGCCGCATTGCAGATCGCCCAGTCCCTGAGTATGTTTCCGCAGTGTGGGACCCACACCAGGTTGAATATATTGCGCAAGTAGGAAGAATTTCGCGGCTTGCTGCTATTGTATGACCAATTGCTATTGTATAGCAATTGTATGAGACTATCGATCTTCATCTGTTGGCGATATGTTGCAGCTAATGAATCTAGAGCCCCTTCGTGTACGTCGAAAGATTGCGACACTGAAACTGCTCTATCAACCCGTCTAATGTTAATCGCCCGTACCTTGTCAAGTATTCCAAGTATTAAATTGGAGGCATGCCGCATAGCAGTTCGTTCAGTCCATGAGTACGCTTCTCCAGTGTGGGACCCGCACTTTTTTAATATATTGCGCAACTAGAAAGAATTTCACGTCTGGCTGCTATTGTATGACCAATTGCTATTGTATAGCATCTGTATGAGACTATCGATCTTCATCTTTTGGCGATATGTTGCATCTAATGAATGTAGAGCCCCCTCGTGTCCGTCGAAAGATTGCGACACTAAAACTGCTCAATCAACCCGTTTAATGTTAATCGCCCCTATTTTGTCAACTATTCCAAGTATTACATTGGAGGCATGCCGCATTGCAGTTCGCCCAGTCCCTGAGTATGTTTCCGTGGTGTGGGACCCACACCAGATTGAATATATTGCGCAAGTAGGAAGAATTTCGCGGCTTGCTGCTATTGTATGACCAATTGCTATTGTATAGCAATTTTATGAGTCTATCGATCTTCATCTGTTGGCGACATGTTGCAGCTAATGAATCTAGGCCCCTTCGTGTACGTCGAAAGATTGCGACACTAAAGCTGCTCTATCAACCCGTCTAATAGTAATCGCCCGTACTTTGTCAACTATTCCAAGTATTACATTGGAGGCATGCCGCATTGCAGTTCGTTCAGTCCATGAGTACGCTTCTCCAGTGTGGGACCCACACTTTTTTAATATATTGCGCAACTAGAAAGAATTTCGCGGCTTGCTGCTATTGTGTGACCAATTGCTATTGTATAGCAATTGTATGATACTATCGATCTTCATCTGTTGGCGATATGTTGCATCTAATGAATCTAGAGCCCCTTCGTGTACGTCGAAAGATTGCGACACTGAAACTGCTCTATCAACCCGTCTAATGTTAATCGCCCGTACCTTGTCAAGTATTCCAAGTATTAAACAGGAGACATGCCGCATTGCAGTTCGTTCAGTCTATGAGTACGCTTCTCCAGTGTGGGACCCACACTTTTTTAATATATTGGGCAACTAGAAAGAATTTCGCGGCTTGCTGCTATTGTATGACCAACTGCTATTGTATAGCTTTTGTATGAGACTATCGATCTACATCTGTTGGCGATATGTTGCATCTAATGAATCTAGAGCCCCTTCGTGTACGTCGAAAGATGGCGACACTAAAACTGCTCAATCAACCCGTCTAATGTTAATCGCCCCTATTTTGTCAACTATTCCAAGTATTATATTGGAGGCATGCCGCATTGCAGTTTGCTCAGTCCTTGAGTACTCTACCGCAATGTGGGACCCTCACTACGTTGAATATATTGCACAAGTAGAAAGAATTTCGCGGCTTGCTGCTATTGTATGAGCAATTGCTATTGTATAGCAATTGTATGGCACTATCGATCTTCATCTGTTGGCGGTATGTTGCATCTAATGAATCTAGAGCCCCTTCGTGTACGTCGAAAGATTGCGACACTAAAACTGCTCTGTCAAACCGTCTAATCGTAATCACCCGTACTTTATCAAGTATTCCAAATATTACATTGTATACATGCCGCATTGCAGTTCGCCCAGTCCCTGAGTACGCTTCCGGAGTGTGGGACCCACACTATGTTTTATATATTGCGCAACTAGAAAGAATTTCACGGCTGGCTGCTATTGTATCACCAATTGCTATTGTATAGCAATTGTATGAGACTATCGATCTTCATCTGTTGGCGATACATTGCATCTAATGAATCTAGAGCACCTTCGTGTACGTCGAAAGATTGCGACGCTTAAACTGCTCTATCAACCCGTCTAATGTTAATCGCCCGTACTTTGTCAACTATTCCAAGTATTACATTGGCGGCATGCCGCATTGCAGTTCGCTAAGTCCCTGAGTACACTTCCGGAGTGTGGGACCCACACTATGTTGAACATATTGCGCAAGTAGAAAGAATTTCGCGGCTTGCTGCTATTGTATGAGCAATTGTATGAGACTATCGATCTTCATCTGTTGGCGATACGTTGCATCTAATGAATCTAGAGCACCTTCGCGTACGTCGAAAGATTGCGACACTGAAGCTGCTCTATCAACCCGTCTAATGTTAATCGCCCGTACTTTGTCAACTATTCCAAGTATTACATTGGAGGCATGCCGCATTGCAGTTCGCCCAGTCCCTGAGTATGTTTCCGCAGTGTGGGACCCACACCAGGTTGAATATATTGCGCAAGTAGGAAGAATTTCGCGGCTTCCTGCTATTGTATGACCAATTGCTATTGTATAGCAATTGTATGAGACTATCGATCTTCATCTGTTGTCGATATGTTGCAGCTAATGAATCTAGAGCCCCTTCGTGTACGTCGAAAGATTGCGACACTGAAACTGCTCTATCAACCCGTCTAATGTTAATCGCCCGTACCTTGTCAAGTATTCCAAGTATTAAATTGGAGGCATGCCGCATTGCAGTTCGTTCAGTCCATGAGTACGCTTCTCCAGTGTGGGACCCGCACTTTTTTAATATATTGCGCAACTAGAAAGAATTTCACGGCTGGCTGCTATTGTATGACCAATTGCTATTGTATAGCATCTGTATGAGACTATCGATCTTCATCTGTTGGCGATATGTTGCATCTAATGAATGTAGAGCCCCCTCGTGTCCGTCGAAAGATTGCGACACTAAAACTGCTCAATCAACCCGTCTAATGTTAATCGCCCCTATTTTGTCAACTATTCCATGTATTACATTGGAGGCATGCCGCATTGCAGTTTGCTCAGTCCTTGAGTATTCTACCGCAATGTGGGACCCACACTACGTTGAATATATTGCACAAGTAGAAAGAGTTTCGCGGCTTGCTGCTATTGTATGAGCAATTGCTATTGTATAGCAACTGTATGACACTATCGATCTTCATCTGTTGGCGATATGTTGCATCTAATGAATATAGACCCCATTCGTGTACGTCGAAAGATTGCGACACTTAAACTGCTCTATCAAACCGTCTAATCGTAATCACCCGTACTTTATCAAGTATTCCAAATATTGCATTGTATGCATGCCGCAATGCAATTCGCCCAGTCCCTGATCACGCTTCCGGAGTGTGGGACCCACACTACGTTGAATATATTGCTGAAGTAGAAAGCATTTCGCGGTTTGATGCTATTGTATGAGCAATTGCTATTGTATAGCAATTGGATGACACTATAGATCTTCATCTGTTGGCGATATGTTGCATCTAATGAATCTAGAGCCCCTTCGTGTACGTCGAAAGATTGCGACACTAAAACTGCTCTATGAACCCGTCTAATCGTAATCGCCCGTACTTTGTCAAGTATTCCAAGTATTACCTTGTAGGCATGCCGCATTGCAGTTCGCCCAGTCCCTGAGTACGCTTCCGGAGTGTGGGACCCACACTATGTTTAATATATTGCGCAACTAGAAAGAATTTCACGGCTGGCTGCAATTGTATGACCAATTGCTATTGTATAGCCATTGTATGAGACTATCGATCTTCATCTGTTGGCGATACGTTGCATCTAATGAATCTAGAGCACCTTCATGTACGTCGAAAGATTGCGACGCTGAAACTGCTCTATCAACCCGTCTAATGTTAATCGCCCGTAAGTTGTCAACTATTCCAAGTATTACATTGGAGGCATGCCGCATTCCAGTTCGTTCAGTCCATGAGTACGCTTCTCCAGTGTGGGACCCACACTTTTTTAATATATTGCGCAACTAGAAAGAATTTCGCGGCTTGCTGCTATTGTATGACCAATTGCTATTGTATAGCAATTGTATGAGACTATCGATCTTCATCTGTTGGCGATATGTTGCATCTAATGAATCGAGAGCCCCTTCGTGTACGTCGAAAGATTGCGACACTGAAACTGCTCTATCAACCCGTCTAATGTTAATCGCCCGTACCTTGTCAAGTATTCCAAGTATTAAATTGGAGGCATGCCGCATTGCAGTTCGTTCAGTACATGAGTACGCTTCTCCAGTGTGGGACCCGCACTTTTTTAATATATTGCGCAACTAGAAAGAATTTCACGGCTGGCTGCTATTGTATGACCAATTGCTATTGTATAGCATTTGTATGAGTCTATCGATCTTCATCTGTTGGCGATATGTTGCATCTAATGAATCTAGAGCCCCTTCGTGTACGTGGAAAGATGGCGACACTAAAACTGCTCAATCAACCCGTCTAATGTTAATCGCCCCTATTTTGTCAACTATTCCAAGTATTACATTGGAGGCATGCCGCATTGGAGTTTGCTCAGTCCTTGAGTACTCTACCGCAATGTGGGTCCCACACTACGTTGAATATATTGCACAAGTAGAAAGAATTTCGCGGCTTGCTACTATTGTATGAGCAATTGCTATTGTATAGCAATTGTATGAGACTATCGATCTTCATCTGTTGTCGATATGTTGCAGCTAATGAATCTAGAGCCCCTTCGTGTACGTCTAAAGATTGCGACACTGAAACTGCTCTATCAACCCGTCTAATGTTAATCGCCCGTACCTTGTCAAGTATTCCAAGTATTAAATTGGAGGCATGCCGCATTGCAGTTCGTTCAGTCAATGAGTACGCTTCTCCAGTGTGGGACCCGCACTTTTTTAATATATTGCGCAACTAGAAAGAATTTCACGGCTGGCTGCTATTGTATGACCAATTGCTATTGTATAGCATCTGTATGAGACTATCGATCTTCATCTGTTGGCGATATGTTGCATCTAATGAATGTAGAGCCCCCTCGTGTCCGTCGAAAGATTGCGACACTAAAACTGCTCAATCAACCCGTCTAATGTTAATCGCCCCTATTTTGTCAACTATTCCAAGTATTACATTGGAGGCATGCCGCATTGCAGTTTGCTCAGTCCTTGAGTATTCTACCGCAATGTGGGACCCACACTACGTTGAATATATTGCACAAGTAGAAAGAGTTTCGCGGCTTGCTGCTATTGTATGAGCAATTGCTATTGTATAGCAACTGTATGACACTATCGATCTTCATCTGTTGGCGATATGTTGCATCTAATGAATATAGACCCCCTTCGTGTACGTCGAAAGATTGCGACACTTAAACTGCTCTATCAAACCGTCTAATCGTAATCACCCGTACTTTATCAAGTATTCCAAATATTGCATTGTATGCATGCCGCAATGCAATTCGCCCAGTCCCTGATCACGCTTCCGGAGTGTGGGACCCACACTACGTTGAATATATTGCTGAAGTAGAAAGCATTTCGCGGTTTGATGCTATTGTATGAGCAATTGCTATTGTATAGCAATTGGATGACACTATAGATCTTCATCTGTTGGCGATATGTTGCATCTAATGAATCTAGAGCCCCTTCGTGTACGTCGAAAGATTGCGACACTAAAACTGCTCTATGAACCCGTCTAATCGTAATCGCCCGTACTTTGTCAAGTATTCCAAGTATTACCTTGTAGGCATGCCGCATTGCAGTTCGCCCAGTCCCTGAGTACGCTTCCGGAGTGTGGGACCCACACTATGTTTAATATATTGCGCAACTAGAAAGAATTTCACGGCTGGCTGCAATTGTATCACCAATTGCTATTGTATAGCCATTGTATGAGACTATCGATCTTCATCTGTTGGCGATACGTTGCATCTAATGAATCTAGAGCACCTTCATGTACGTCGAAAGATTGCGACGCTGAAACTGCTCTATCAACCCGTCTAATGTTAATCGCCCGTACTTTGTCAACTATTCCAAGTATTACATTGGAGGCATGCCGCATTCCAGTTCGTTCAGTCCATGAGTACGCTTCTCCAGTGTGGGACCCACACTTTTTTAATATATTGCGCAACTAGAAAGAATTTCGCGGCTTGCTGCTATTGTATGACCAATTGCTATTGTATAGCAATTGTATGAGACTATCGATCTTCATCTGTTGGCGATATGTTGCATCTAATGAATCGAGAGCCCCTTCGTGTACGTCGAAAGATTGCGACACTGAAACTGCTCTTTCAACCCGTCTAATGTTAATCGCCCGTACCTTGTCAGGTATTCCAAGTATTAAATTGGAGGCATGCCGCATTGCAGTCCGTTCAGTCCATGAGTACGCTTCTCCAGTGCGGGACCCACACTTTTTTAATATATTGCGCAACTAGAAAGAATTTCACGCCTGGCTGCTATTGTATGACCAATTGCTATTGTATAGCATTTGTATGAGTCTATCGATCTTCATCTGTTGGCGATATGTTGCATCTAATGAATCTAGAGCCCCTTCGTGTACGTGGAAAGATGGCGACACTAAAACTGCTCAATCAACCCGTCTAATGTTAATCGCCCCTATTTTGTCAACTATTCCAAGTATTACATTGGAGGCATGCCGCATTGGAGTTTGCTCAGTCCTTGAGTACTCTACCGCAATGTGGGTCCCACACTACGTTGAATATATTGCACAAGTAGAAAGAATTTCGCGGCTTGCTACTATTGTATGAGCAATTGCTATTGTATAGCAATTGTATGACACTATCGATCTTCATCTGTTGGCGATATGTTGCATCTAATGAATCTAGAGCCCCTTCGTGTACGTCGAAAGATTGCGACACTAAAACTGCTCTATCAAACCGTCTAATCGTAATCACCCGTACTTTATCAAGTATTCCAAATATTACATTGTATGCATGCCGCAATGCAGTTCGCCCAGTCCCTGATCACGCTTCCGGAGTGTGGGACCCACACTACGTTGAATATATTGCGCAAGTTGAAAGCATTTCGCGGTTTGCTGCTATTGTGTGAGCAATTGCTATTGTATAGCAATTGTATGGCACTATAGATCTTCATCTGTTGGCGATATGTTGCATCTAATCAATCTTGAGCCCCTTCGTGTACGTCGAAAGATTGCGACACTAAAACTGCTCTATGAACCCGTCTAATCGTAATCGCCCGTACTTTGTCAAGTATTCCAAGTATTACACTGTAGGCATGCCTCATTGCAGTTCGCCCAGTCCCTGAGTACGCTTCCGGAGTGTGGGACCCACACTATGTTTAATATATTGCGCAACTAGAAAGAATTTCACGGCTGGCTGCTATTGTATCACCAATTGCTATTGTATAGCAATTGTATGAGACTATCGATATTCATCTGTTGGCGATACGTTGCATCTAATGAATCTAGGACCCCTTCGTGTACGTCGAAAGATTGCGACAGTGAAACTGCTCTACCAACCCCTCTAATGTTAATCGCCCATACCTTGTCAAGTATTCCAAGTGTTAAATTGGAGGCATGCCGCATTGCAGTTCGTTCAGTCCATGAGTACGCTTCCGCAGTTTGGGACCCACACTTTTTTAATATATTGCGCAACTAGAAAGAATTTCACGGCTGGCTGCTATTGTATGACCAACTGCTGTTGTATAGCATTTGTATGAGACTATCGATCTTCATCTGTTGGCGATATGTTGCATCTAATGAATCTAGAGCCCCTTCGTATACGTCAAAAGATTTCGACACTAAAACTGCTCAATCAACCCGTCTAATGTTAATCGCCCCTATTTTGTCGACTATTCCAAGTATTACATTGGAGGCATGCCGCATTGCAGTTTGCTCAGTCCTTGCGTACTCTACCGCAGAACTATAGGCAGAACTATTTTTAGGTGCTGTGACTCTTCACAAGTACTTCAGAATGAATTTTCAATGCTTCTCAGCTTGCCCACTTCGATTCCTTCTACTTTTTGGCATGAAATTCATAGTAACAATCCCTTGCGGCACTTAGGCAGAGGAAAACTGCGCATTTGCGACAGCAAACTCAAGACTTCGAAACACAGCCTGTGTTTCGGCACCTTTGCAGGAAGTTGGCATTCATGTGAATGGGCCAGTGACTGTTTCCGTCAAACCTTGTAGAGTTTGTCGGCATGGGCATGCCGATATGTGAGTTTCGGGCAGGCTTTGCAGAGCTGGTGCTCGGTCTTCCCCTCTTGTTTGGTGCAGTCCTGTTGCTTGCAATCAAGCTCCTTGCAATGTCGGACTGAAAGGCCATAACGTCCTTCACATCCTTTTTTCGCAGTTCCTCTGCATTAGCACCGCGAATGTACTCAAGCCAGCTGTCTTAAACTGCAGAGGAAATGAAGTGGTAGATTACCCTTACTGGCCATTTCTTCGTCTTTGTATGAAGGGGATAGAGCGACATCAAAAAATCCAACTTGGCAACGCCACCCGTAAATCGATTGTACTCGGCGATTACCTGCGGGCAGTTGATGTCGACATGCTCCTTTGCTGCTTTACTCCATCTCTTCACCTTAGTGATACTGCCTAGTCCTACAACTGTAGAGATCATGTTGACTGGACCATTGTCGTGCCAGCGAACAATGACCATGTGTTCCTCTTCAACAATCTTGAAGTCGTAGCTTCCGCGCCCTCCCTTCTTCAGCTCTTTTTCGCTTTTCAGCTCACAGCCTAGAATTCTGTTGGCCCTAATCGTGCCAGATGCTAAAATTCCCAGCAATTTCAGCTCTCGGAAGAGCGGCACAGAAGAAAAATAATTGTCCATGTAGCATCTCATGTTGAGACCATGCGGGAGCGCTTCCATAAGCCGCATCAGAACCGAACCACCAAGGCCCAAATGTGAATGGTCGTTGCTTACGCCAGTGCCTTTCCCTTGATAGAGCTCAAAGTCATGAGCCATGCCGTCTGAACTAGGTGAAACTAGGTTTCACTAGTTGTTCACTTATAAGGC
The DNA here is from genome assembly GCA_030143305.2 of Amblyomma americanum. Lineage (NCBI taxonomy): Eukaryota > Metazoa > Arthropoda > Arachnida > Ixodida > Ixodidae > Amblyomma > Amblyomma americanum. The sequence continues at coordinate 85,639 of JARKHS020036617.1, read as the reverse complement.
ATTCATCAATGCTCACGTGGGGTGTCGGCCCGTTTGAAGCAAGGGCGGGAGCGCAAAGTGGCGCCAAATTTGATGTGTACAATTCTACACACCGCCGCTGAAGGGGATATATTGCACAAGTTAATGGCCGTGAATCAGTCGGTATTCCGGCACTGAATAACGGCGCTGAACCTATAACTGATGATTTTGATAAGGCATGCTGTTTCAATGATTATTTTAAGTCTGTTTTCGCAGCGAACTCGCATCATGAAATGCCAGTCATGGATGCCCATGTGCAAGAGACAATGCCTGAGCTAACAATTACATACAACGGTGTGTTAAACCTGCTGAATAACATAAAGGTGTCTTCGGCAAGCGGGCCCGAAGATGTTCCCGGTAATGTCTTGAAGGTCTGTGCTGAAATCATTGCTCATTACTTAGTTATTCTATACCCGAAATCGTTAGATACAGGAATAATACCCCAGCAATGGAAAAACGCTAACGTGGTGCCCATTCATAAGGGTGGTCCTAAAAACATAGTTGCTAATTACAGGCCGATTTCGCTTACAAGTATTAGTTGCAAAACGCTTGAACACATAATATATAGCGCGTTGATGAAGCATTTGGAACAAAATGAATTTTTCACTCAAGCTCAGCATGGTTTCAGATCAGGTTACTCGTGTACGACGCAGCTCTTAGAATTTAGCCATAATATTTTTTCATCATTTGACAAGGGTCTACCAACGGATTGCATTTTTTTAGATTTCAAGAAAGCGTTTGATTTCGTACCTCATGATTTGCTACTGTATAAATTATCTTTGATCAAGATTCCAACTTCCCTTCTAAACTGGCTTCAATGTTACCTGCAGGGACGCAAACAACGTGTATTGATTAATGGGTCCCAGTCTGATTATGTTCCTGTATCTTCGGGGGTACCGCAGGGGTCTGTTTTAGGACCTCTGCTGTTTCTAGTTTATATTAATGACATTTCTAAATATATGACCTGTAAAATACGTTTATATGCTGACGATTGTGTTATCTACCATGTTATTAACAGTTCTTCAGATTCTTGTCATTTGCAGTGCAACTTGGACCGCATACAGCAATGGTGTTTGAAGTGGCAGATGTTTCTGAACCCAATAAAATGTCAGTTTATTTCTTTCACGCGCAAGCATCACCCTTTCTTGGCTGAATACAAACTAGATTCTACCCCACTTTCTAGAGTTACTCACTATAAATACCTCGGCGTTTACTTTTCGTCTAATCTCACCTGGAATGAGCACGTCGAGCACGTTTCTGCTAAAGCTTATGGCATGCTAAATTTTCTAAGAAGAAATTTTAAAATGGCACCACTAAAAGTTAAAGAGCTTCTATATTTCACCTACATTCGGCCAATATTGGAGTATGCTTGTGTTGTTTGGCACCCCCCTACTTTAAATTTAACAGACATGCTTGAGCGTATTCAGAACTTTGCCGCTCGGTTTGTCTCAAGTAATTATGATTTTAACAGCAGTGTTACTAACATTAAACTAACGCTGGGATGGGAGCTGTTACGGAAACGCCGTACCAACTCCCGGTTAGAAATGCTGTACAGAATCTTTCACCGAAAAATAAAAATAGATAAAGAAAATTATTTGCTTCCACCGCATTTCAGGTCGAACAGACTTGACCATGGGTGGAAGATTAGAGAAATTAAATGCAAAACTAACACTTATCAAAACGCATTTTTCCCATCTAGCATTCATGACTGGAATCGCCTGCCCCATGAAATTGTTGAGTGCCGTTCCGAGTCTATGTTCCGCGCGTTACTGTCGGATGTATGAGTGCGCAGTTGGCTTTCTTTTGGCTTTTTTAATCACGCGGTCTTCGTTCTTGTTGGTCCAGCATCATTTCGTTAGTTGGCTTTTTTTTCGTCATGCCTTTTTGTTGTTTCATATTTCATTCATTTTGTACTTGCTGTGTCATGCCTTGTTGTATTGCTTTTTTTTTCTGGCCTATTCTTCTGTTATGTATCCTCATCCCCCCTGCAATAATGCCTTCGGGCGCTGCAGGTATTTCCAATAAATAAATAAATAAAAGTAGAAAGAATTTCGCGGCTTGCTGCTATTGTATGAGCAATTGCTATTGTATAGCAATTGTATGGCACTATCGATCTTCATCTGTTGGCGATATATTGCATCTAATGAATCTAGAGCCCCTTCGTGTACGTCGAAAGATTGCGACACTAAAACTGCTCTATCAAACCGTCTAATCGTAATCACCCATACTTTATCAAGTATTCCAAATATTACATTGTATGCATGCCGCATTGCAGTTCGCCCAGTCCCTGAGTACGCTTCCGGAGTGTGGGACCCACACTATGGTTAATATATTGCGCAACTAGAAAGAATTTCACGGCTGGCTGCTATTGTATCACAAATTGCTATTGTATAGCAATTGTATGAGTCTATCGATCTTCATCTGTTGGCGATATGTTGCATCTAATGAATCTAGAGCCCATTCGTGCACGTCGAAAGATTGCGACACTGAAACTGCTCTATCAACCCGTCTAATGTTAATCGCCCGTACTTTGTCAACTATTTCAAGTAATAAATTGGAGGCATGCCGCGCTCCAGTTCGCTATGTCCCTGAGTACGCTTCCGCAGTGAGGGACCCACACTATGTTGAATATATTGCGCAAGTAGAAAGAATTTCACGGCTTGCTGCTATTTTTTGAACAATTGCTATTGTGTAGAAATTGTAAGAGACTATCGATCTTCATCTGTTGGCGATATGTTGCATCTAATGAATCTAGAGCCCCTTCGTGTACATCGAAAGATTGCGACACTGAAACTGCTCTATCAACCCGTCTAATGTTAATCGCCCGTACTTTGTCAACTATTCCAAGTATTACATTGGAGGCATGCCGCATTGCAGTTCGCCCAATCCCTGAGTACGCTTCCGCAATGTGGGACCCACACCAGGTTGAATATATTGCGCAAGTAGGAAGAATTTCGCGGCTTGCTGCTATTGTAAGACCAATTGCTATTGTATAGCAATTGTATGAGACTATCGACCTTCATCTGTTGGCGATATGTTGCATCTAATGAATCTAGAGCCCCTTCGTTTACGTCGAAAGATTGCGATACTGAAACTGCTCTATCAACCCGTCTAATGTTAATCGCCCGTACTTAGTCAACTATTCCAAGTATTACATTGAAGGCATGCCGCATTGTAGTTCGCTCAGTCCCTGAGTTCGGTTCCGCAATGTGGGACCCACACTATGTTTATTATATTGCGCAACTAGAAAGAATTTCATGGCTGGCTGCTACTGTATGACCAATTGCTATTGTATAGCAATTGTATGAGACTATCGATCTTCATCTGTTGGCGATACGTTGCATCTAATGAATCTAGAGCACCTACGTGCACGTCGAAAGATTGCGACGCTGAAACTGCTCTATCAACCCGTCTAATGTCAATCGCCCGTACTTTGTCAACTATTCCAAGTATTACTTTGGCGGCATGCCGCATTGCAGATCGCTAAGTACCTGTGTATTCTTCCGGAGTATGGGAACCACACTATGTTGAACATATTACGCAAGTAGAAAGAATTTCGCGGCTTGCTGCCATATATGAGCAATTGCTTTTGTATAGCAATTGTATGAGACTATCGATCTTCATCTGTTGGCGATATGTTGCATCTAATGAATCTAGAGCCCCTTCGTGTACGTCAAAAGATTGCGACACTGAAACTGCTATATCAACCCGTCTAATGTTAATCGCCCGTACTTTGTCAACTATTCCAAGTATTACATTGGAGGCATGCCGCATTGCAGTTCGCCCAGTCCCTGAGTATGTTTCCGCAGGGTGGGACCCACACCAGGTTGAATATATTGCGCAAGTAGGAAGAATTTCGCGGCTTGCTGCTATTGTATGACCAATTGCTATTGTATAGCAATTGTATGAGTCTATCGATCTTCATCTGTTGGCGATATGTTGCAGCTAATTAATCTAGAACCCCTTCGTGAACGTCGAAAGATTGCGACATTGAAACTGCTCTATCAACCCGTCTAATGTTAATCGCCCGTACCTTGTCAAGTATTCCAAGTATTAAATTGGAGGCATGCCGCATTGCAGTTCGTTCAGTCCATGAGTACGCTTCTCCAGTGTGGGACCCACACTTTTTTAATATATTGCGCAACTAGAAAGAATTTCACGGCTGGCTGCTATTGTATGACCAACTGCTGTTGTATAGCATTTGTATGAGACTATCGATCTTCATCTGTTGGCGATATGTTGCATCTAATGAATCTGGAGCCCCTTCGTATACGTCGAAAGATGGGGACACTAAAACTGCTCAATCAACCCATCTAATGTTAATCGCCCCTATTTTGTCAACTATTCCAAGTATTACATTGGAGGCATGCCGCATTGCAGTTTGCTCAGTCCTTGAGTACTCAACCGCAATGTGGGACCCACACTACGTTGAATATATTGCACAACTAGAAAGAATTTCGCGGCTGGCTGCTATTGTATGAGCAATTGCTATTGTATAGCAATTGTATGGCACTATCGATCTTCATCTGTTGGCGATATGTTGCATCTAATGAATCTAGAGCCCCTTCGTGTACATCGAAAGATTGCGACTCTAAAACTGCTCTATAAAACCGTCTAATCGTAATCACCCGTACTTTATCAAGTATTCCAGATATTACATTGTATGCATGCCGCATTGCAGTTCGCCCTGTCCCTGAGTACGCTTCCGGAGTGTGGGGCCCACACTATGTTTAATATATTGCGCAACTAGAAAGAATTTCACGGCTTGCTGCTATTGTATCACCAATTGCTATTGTATAGCAATTATATGAGACTATCGATCTTCATCTGTTGGCGATATGTTGCATCTAATGAATCTAGGACCCCTTCGTGTACGTCGAAAGATTGCCACAGTGAAACTGCTCTATCAACCCGTCTAATGTTAATCGCCCGTACTTTGTCAACTATTTCAAGTATGAAATTGTAGCCATGCCGCATTGCAGTTCGCTATGTCCCTGAGTACGCTTCCGCAGTGTGGGACCCACACTATGTTGAATATATTGCGCAAGTAGAAAGAATTTCGCGGCATGCTGCTATTTTTTGAACAATTGCTATTGTATAGAAATTGTATGAGACTATCGATCTTCATCTGTTGGCGATATGTTGCATCTAATGAATCTAGAGCCCCTTCGTGCACGTCGAAAGATTGCGACATTGGAACTGCTCTATCAACCCGTCTAATGTTAATCGCCCGTACTTTGTCAACTATTTCAAGTAATAAATTGGAGGCATGCCGCACTCCAGTTCGCTATGTCCCTGAGTACGCTTCCGCAGTGTGGGACCCACACTATGTTGAATATATTGCGCAAGTAGAAAGAATTTCGCGGCTTGCTGCTATTTTTTGAACAATTGCTATTGTATAGAAATTGTAAGAGACTATCGATCTTCATCTGTTGGCGATATGTTGCATCTAATGAATCTAGAGCCCCTTCGTGTACGTCGAAAGATTGCGACACTGAAACTGCTCTATTAACCCGTCTAATGTTAATCGCCCGTACTTTGTCAACTATTCCAAGTATTACATTGGAGGCATGCCGCATTGCAGTTCGCCCAATCCCTGAGTACGCTTCCGCAATGTGGGACCCACACCAGGTTGAATATATTGCGCAAGTAGGAAGAATTTCGCGGCTTGCTGCTATTGTAAGACCAATTGCTATTGTATAGCAATTGTATGAGGCTATCGATCTTCGTCTGTTGGCGATATGTTGTATCTAATGAATCTAGAGCCCCTTCGTGTACGTCGAAAGATTGCGACACTGAAACTGCTCTATCAACCCGTCTAATGTTAATCGCCCGTACTTTGTCAACTATTCCAAGTATTACATTGGAGGCATGCCGCATTGCAGTTCGCCCAGTCCCTGAGTATGTTTCCGCAGGGTGGGACCCACACCAGGTTGAATATATTGCGCAAGTGGGAAGAATTTCGCGGCTTGCTGCTATTGTATGACCAATTGCTATTGTATAGCAATTGTATGAGTCTATGGATCTTCATCTGTTGGCGATATGTTGCATCTAATGAATCTAGAGCCCCTTCGTGAACGTCGAAAGATTGCGACATTGAAACTGCTCTATCAACCCGTCTAACGTTAATCGCCCGTACCTTGTCAAGTATTCCAAGTATTAAATTGTAGGCTTGCCGCATTGCAGTTCGTTCAGTCCATGAGTACGCTTCTCCAGTGTGGGACCCACACTTATTAATATATTGCGCAACTAGAAAGAATTTCACGGCTGGCTGCTATTGTATGACCAATTGCTATTGTATAGCATTTGTATGAGACTATCGATCTTCATCTGTTGGCGATATGTTGCATCTAATGAATCTAGAGCCCCTTCGTGTACGTCGAAAGATGGCGACACTAAAACTGCTCAATCAACCCGTCTAATGTTAATCGCCCCTATTTTGTCAACTATTCCAAGTATTACATTGGAGGCATGCCGCATTGCAGTTTGCTCAGTCCTTGAGTACTCTACCGCAATGTGGGACCCACACTACGTTGAATATATTGCACAAGTAGAAAGAATTTCGCGGCTTGCTGCTGTTGTATGAGCAATTGCTATTGTATAGCAATTGTATGACATTATAGATCTTCATCTGTTGGCGATATGTTGCATCTAATCAATCTAGAGCCCCTTCGTGTACGTCGAAAGATTGCGACACTAAAACTGCTCTATGAACCCGTCTAATCGTAATCGCCCGTACTTTGTCAAGTACTCCAAGTATTACATTGTAGGCATGCCGCATTGCAGTTCGCCCAGTCCCTGAGTACGCTTCCGGAGTGTGGGACCCACACTATGTTTAATATATTGCGCAACTAGAAAGAATTTCACGGCTGGCTGCTATTGTATCACCAATTGCTATTGGATAGCAATTGTATGAGACTATCGATATTCATCTGTTGGCGATACGTTGCATCTAATGAACCTAGGACCCCTTCGTGTACGTCGAAAGATTGCGACAGTGAAACTGCTCTATCAACCCGTCTAATGTTAATCGCCCGTACTTTGTCAACTATTCCAAGTATTACACTGGAGGCATGCCGCATTGCAGTTCGCCCAGTCCCTGAGTACGCTTCCGCATTGTGGGACCCACACTAGGATAAATATATTGCGCAAGTAGAAAGAATTTCGCGGCTTGCTGCTATTGTATGAGCAATTGCTATTGTATAGCAATTGTATGAGACTATCGATCTTCATCTGTTGGCGATATGTTGCATCTAATGAATCTAGAGCCCCTTCGTTTACGTCGAAAGATTGCGATACTGAAACTGCTCTATCAACCCGTCTAATGTTAATCGCCCGTACTTAGTCAACTATTCCAAGTATTACATTGAAGGCATGCCGCATTGTAGTTCTCTCAGTCCCTGAGTTCGGTTCCGCAGTGTGGGATCCACACTATGTTTAATATATTGCGCAACTAGAAAGAATTTCATGGCTGGCTGCTACTGTATGACCAATTGCTATAGTATAGCAATTGTATGAGACTATCGATATTCATCTGTTGGCGATACGTTGCATCTAATGAATCTAGGACCCCTTCGTTTACGTCGAAAGATTGCGACAGTGAAACTGCTCTATCAACCCGTCTAATGTTAATCGCCCGTACTTTGTCAACTATTTCAAGTAATAAATTGGAGGCATGCCGCACTGCAGTTCGCTATGTCCCTGAGTACGCTTCCGGAGTGTGGGACCCACACTACGTTGAATATATTGCGCAAGTAGAAAGAATTTCGCGGCTTGCTGCTATTTTTTGAACAATTGCTATTGTATAGAAATTGTAAGAGACTATCGATCTTCATCTGTTGGCGATATATTGCATCTAATGAACATAGAGCTCCTTCGTGTACGTCGAAAGATTGCAACAGTGAAACTGCTCTATCAACCCGTCTAATGTTAATCGCCCGTACTTTGTCAACTATTCCAAGTATTACACTGGAGGCGTGCCGCATTGCAGTTCGCCCAGTCCCTGAGTACGCTTCCGCATTGTGGGACCCACACTAGGATAAATATATTGCGCAAGTAGAAAGAATTTCGCGGCTTGCTGCTATTGTATGAGCAATTGCTATTGTATAGCAATTGTATGAGACTATCGATCTTCATCTGTTGGCGATATGTTGCATCTAATGAATCTAGAGCCCCTTCGTTTACGTCGAAAGATTGCGATACTGAAACTGCTCTATCAACCCGTCTAATGTTAATCGCCCGTACTTAGTCAACTATTCCAAGTATTACATTGAAGGCATGCCGCATTGTAGTTCGCTCAGTCCCTGAGTTCGGTTCCGCAGTGTGGGACCCACACTATGTTTAATATATTGCGCAAGTGGGAAGAATTTCGCGGCTTGCTGCTATTGTATGACCAATTGCTATTGTATAGCAATTGTATGAGTCTATGGATCTTCATCTGTTGGCGATATGTTGCATCTAATGAATCTAGAGCCCCTTCGTGAACGTCGAAAGATTGCGACATTGAAACTGCTCTATCAACCCGTCTAACGTTAATCGCCCGTACCTTGTCAAGTATTCCAAGTATTAAATTGTAGGCATGCCGCATTGCAGTTCGTTCAGTCCATGAGTACGCTTCTCCAGTGTGGGACCCACACTTATTAATATATTCCGCAACTAGAAAGAATTTCACGGCTGGCTGCTATTGTATGACCAATTGCTATTGTATAGCATTTGTATGAGACTATCGATCTTCATCTGTTGGCGATATGTTGCATCTAATGAATCTAGAGCCCCTTCGTGTACGTCGAAAGATGGCGACACTAAAACTGCTCAATCAACCCGTCTAATGTTAATCGCCCCTATTTTGTCAACTATTCCAAGTATTACATTGGAGGCATGCCGCATTGCAGTTTGCTCAGTCCTTGAGTACTCTACCGCAATGTGGGACCCACACTACGTTGAATATATTGCACAAGTAGAAAGAATTTCGCGGCTTGCTGCTGTTGTATGAGCAATTGCTATTGTATAGCAATTGTATGACATTATAGATCTTCATCTGTTGGCGATATGTTGCATCTAATCAATCTAGAGCCCCTTCGTGTACGTCGAAAGATTGCGACACTAAAACTGCTCTATGAACCCGTCTAATCGTAATCGCCCGTACTTTGTCAAGTACTCCAAGTATTACATTGTAGGCATGCCGCATTGCAGTTCGCCCAGTCCCTGAGTACGCTTCCGGAGTGTGGAACCCACACTATGTTTAATATATTGCGCAACTAGAAAGAATTTCACGGCTGGCTGCTATTGTATCACCAATTGCTATTGGATAGCAATTGTATGAGACTATCGATATTCATCTGTTGGCGATACGTTGCATCTAATGAATCTAGGACCCCTTCGTGTACGTCGAAAGATTGCGACAGTGAAACTGCTCTATCAACCCGTCTAATGTTAATCGCCCGTACTTTGTCAACTATTCCAAGTATTACACTGGAGGCATGCCGCATTGCAGTTCGCCCAGTCCCTGAGTACGCTTCCGCATTGTGGGACCCACACTAGGATAAATATATTGCGCAAGTAGAAAGAATTTCGCGGCTTGCTGCTATTGTATGAGCAATTGCTATTGTATAGCAATTGTATGAGACTATCGATCTTCATCTGTTGGCGATATGTTGCATCTAATGAATCTAGAGCCCCTTCGTTTACGTCGAAAGATTGCGATACTGAAACTGCTCTATCAACCCGTCTAATGTTAATCGCCCGTACTTAGTCAACTATTCCAAGTATTACATTGAAGGCATGCCGCATTGTAGTTCGCTCAGTCCCTGAGTTCGGTTCCGCAGTGTGGGATCCACACTATATTTAATATATTGCGCAACTAGAAAGAATTTCATGGCTGGCTGCTACTGTATGACCAATTGCTATAGTATAGCAATTGTATGAGACTATCGATATTCATCTGTTGGCGATACGTTGCATCTAATGAATCTAGGACCCCTTCGTTTACGTCGAAAGATTGCGACAGTGAAACTGCTCTATCAACCCGTCTAATGTTAATCGCCCGTACTTTGTCAACTATTTCAAGTAATAAATTGGAGGCATGCCGCACTGCAGTTCGCTATGTCCCTGAGTACGCTTCCGGAGTGTGGGACCCACACTACGTTGAATATATTGCGCAAGTAGAAAGAATTTCGCGGCTTGCTGCTATTTTTTGAACAATTGCTATTGTATAGAAATTGTAAGAGACTATCGATCTTCATCTGTTGGCGATATATTGCATCTAATGAACATAGAGCTCCTTTGTGTACGTCGAAAGATTGCAACAGTGAAACTGCTCTATCAACCCGTCTAATGTTAATCGCCCGTACTTTGTCAACTATTCCAAGTATTACACTGGAGGCGTGCCGCATTGCAGTTCGCCCAGTCCCTGAGTACGCTTCCGCATTGTGGGACCCACACTAGGATAAATATATTGCGCAAGTAGAAAGAATTTCGCGGCTTGCTGCTATTGTATGAGCAATTGCTATTGTATAGCAATTGTATGAGACTATCGATCTTCATCTGTTGGCGATATGTTGCATCTAATGAATCTAGAGCCCCTTCGTTTACGTCGAAAGATTGCGATACTGAAACTGCTCTATCAACCCGTCTAAAGTTAATCGCCCGTACTTAGTCAACTATTCCAAGTATTACATTGAAGGCATGCCGCATTGTAGTTCGCTCAGTCCCTGAGTTCGGTTCCGCAGTGTGGGACCCACACTATGTTTAATATATTGCGCAACTAGAAAGAATTTCATGGCTGGCTGCTACTGTATGACCAATTGCTATAGTATAGCAATTGTATGAGACTATCGATATTCATCTGTTGGCGATACGTTGCATCTAATGAATCTAGGACCCCTTCGTTTACGTCGAAAGATTGCGACAGTGAAACTGCTCTATCAACCCGTCTAATGTTAATCGCCCGTACTTTGTCAACTATTTCAAGTAATAAATTGGAGGCATGCCGCACTCCAGTTCGCTATGTCCCTGAGTACGCTTCCGCAGTGTGGGACCCACACTATGTTGAATATATTGCGCAAGTAGAAAGAATTTCGCGGCTTGCTGCTATTTTTTGAACAATTGCTATTGTATAGAAATTGTAAGAGACTATCGATCTTCATCTGTTGGCGATATGTTGCATCTAATGAATCTAGAGTCCCTTCGTGTACGTCGAAAGATTGCGACACTGAAACTGCTCTATCAACCCGTCTAATGTTAGTCGCCCGTACTTTGTCAACTATTCCAAGTATTACATTGGAGGCATGCCGCGTTGCAGTTCGCCCAATCCCTGAGTACGCTTCCGCAATGTGGGACCCACACCAGGTTGAATATATTGCGCAAGTAGGAAGAATTTCGCGGCTTGCTGCTATTGTAAGACCAATTGCTATTGTATAGCAATTGTATGAGACTATCGATCTTCATCTGTTGGCGATATGTTGCATCTAATGAATATACAGCCCCTTCGTGTACGTCGAAAGATTGCGACACTAAAGCTGCTCTATCAACCCGTCTAATGTCAATCGCCCGTACTTTGTCAACTATTCCAAGTATTACACTGGAGGCATGCCGCATTGCAGTTCGCCCAGTCCCTGAGTACGCTTCCGCATTGTGGGACCCACACTAGGATAAATATATTGCGCAAGTAGAAAGAATTTCGCGGTTTGCTGCCATATATGAGCAATTGCTTTTGTATAGCAATTGTATGAGACTATCGATTTCATCTGTTGGCGATATGTTGCAGCTAATGAATCTAGAGCCCCTTCGTGTACGTCGAAAGATTGCGACACTAAAGCTGCTGTATCAACCCTTCTAATGGTAATCGCCCGTACTTTGTCAACTATTCCAAGTATTACATTGGAGGCATGCCGCATTGCAGTTCGTTCAGTCATGAGTACGCTTCTCCAGTGTGGGACCCACACTATGTTGAATATATTGCGCAAGTAGAAAGAATTTCGCGGCTTGCTGCTATTTTTTGAACAATTGCTATTGTATAGAAATTGTAAGAGACTATCGATCTTCATCTGTTGGCGATATGTTGCATCTAAAGAATCTAGAGCCCCTTCGTGAACGTCGAAAGATTGCGATACTGAAACTGCTCTATCAACCCGTCTAATGTTAATCGCCCGTACTTTGTCAACTATTCCAAGTATTACATTGGAGGCATGCCGCATTGCAGTTCGCCCAATCCCTGAGTACGCTTCCGCAATGTGGGACCCACACCAGGTTGAATATATTGCGCAAGTAGGAAGAATTTCGCGGCTTGCTGCTATTGTAAGAACAATTGCTATTGTATAGCAATTGTATGAGACTATCGATCTTCATCTGTTGGCGATATGTTGCATCTAATGAATCTAGAGCCCCTTCGGGTACGTCGAAAGATTGCGACACTAAAGCTGCTCTATCAACCCGCCTAATGTTAATCGCCCGTACTTATTCAACTATTCCAAGTATTACATTGAAGGCATGCCGCATTGTAGTTCGCTCAGTCCCTGAGTTCGGTTCCGCAGTGTGGGACCCACACTATGTTTAATATATTGCGCAACTAGAAAGAATTTCATGGCTGGCTGCTACTGTATGAGCAATTGCTGTTGTATAGCAATTGTATGAGACGATCCATCTTCATCTGTTGGCGATATGTTGCATCTAATGAATCTAGAGCCCCTTCGTGTACGTCGAAAGATTGCGACAGTGAAACTGCTCTATCAACCCTTCTAATGTTAATCCCCGTATTTTGTCAACTATTCGAAGTATTACATGGGAGTCATGCCGCAATGCAGTTCGCCCAGTCCCTGAGTACGCTTCCGCAGTGTGGGACCCACACTATGTTTAATATGTTGCGCAACTAGAAAGAACTTCACGGCTGGCTGCTATTGTATCACCAAATGCTACTGTATAGCAATTGTATGAGACTATCGATCTTCATCTGTTGGCGATATGTTGCAGCTAATGAATCTAGAGACCCTTCGTGAACGTCGAAAGATTGCGACACTAAAACTGCTCTATCAAACCGTCTAATCGTAATCACCCGTACTTTATCAAGTATTCCAAATATTACATTGTATGCATGCCGCATTGCAGTTCGCCCAGTCCCTGAGTACGCTTCCGGAGTGTGGGACCCACACTATGTTTAATATATTGCGCAACTAGAAAGAATTTCACGGCTGGCTGCTATTGTATCACCAATTGCTATTGTATAGCAATTGTATGAGACTATCGATCTTCATCTGTTGGCGATACGTTGCATCTAATGAATCTAGAGCACCTTCGTGTATGTCGAAAGATTGCGACGCTGAAACTGCTCTATCAACCCGTCTAATGTTAATCGCCAGTACTTCGTCAACTATTCCAAGTATTACATTGGCGGCATGCCGCATTGCAGTTCGCTAAGTCCCTGTGTATTCTTCCGGAGTATGGGAACCACACTATGTTGAACGTATTACGCAAGTAGAAAGAATTTCGCGGCTTGCTGCCATATATGAGCAATTGCTTTTGTATAGCAATTGTATGAGACTATCGATCTTCATCTGTTGGCGATATGTTGCATCTAATGAATCTAGAGCCCCTTCGTGCACGTCGAAAGATTGCGACAGTGAAACTGCTCTATCAACACGTCTAATGTTAATCGCCCGTACTTTGTCAACTATTTCAAGTAATAAATTGGAGGCATGCCGCACTCCAGTTCGCTATGTCCCTGAGTACGCTTCCGCAGTGTGGGACCCACACTATGTTGAATATATTGCGCAAGTAGAAAGAATTTCGCGGCTTGCTGCTATTTTTTGAACAATTGCTATTGTATAGAAATTGTAAGAAACTATCGATCTTCATCTGTTGGCGATATGTTGCATCTAATGAATCTAGAGCCCCTTCGTGTACGTCGAAAGATTGCGACAGTGAAACTGCTCTATCAACACGTCTAATGTTAATCGCCCGTACTTTGTCAACTATTTCAAGTAATAAATTGGAGGCATGCCGCACTCCAGTTCGCTATGTCCCTGAGTACGCTTCCGCAGTGTGGGACCCACACTATGTTGAATATATTGCGCAAGTAGAAAGAATTTCGCGGCTTGCTGCTATTTTTTGAACAATTGCTATTGTATAGAAATTGTAAGAGACTATCGATCTTCATCTGTTGGCGATATGTTGCATCTAATGAATCTAGAGCCCCTTCGTGTACGTCGAAAGATTGCGACACTGAAACTGCTCTATCAACCCGTCTAATGTTAATCGCCCGTACTTTGACAACTATTCCAAGTATTACATTGGAGGCATGCCGCATTGCAGTTCGCTCAATCCCTGAGTACGCTTCCGCAATTTGGGACCCACACCAGGTTGAATATATTGCGCAAGTAGGAAGAATTTCGCGGCTTGCTGCTATTGTAAGACCAATTGCTATTGTATAGCAATTGTATGAGACAATCGATCTTCATCTGTTGGCGATATGTTGCATCTAATGAATCTAGAGCACCTTCGTGTACGTCGAAAGATTGCGACGCTGAAACTGCTCTATCAACCCGTCTAATGTCAATCGCCCGTACTTTGTCAAATATTCCAAGTATTACATTGGAGGCATGCCGCATTGCAGTTCGCCCAGTCCCTGAGTACGCTTCCGCATTGTGGGACCCACATTAGGATAAATATATTGCGCAAGTAGAAAGAATTTCGCGGCTTGCTGCTATTGTATGAGCAATTGCTATTGTATAGCAATTGTATGAGACTATCGATCTTCATCTGTTGGCGATATGTTGCATCTAATGAATCTAGAGCCCCTTCGTTTACGTCGAAAGATTGCGATACTGAAACTGCTCTATCAACCCGTCTAATGTTAATCGCCCGTACTTAGTCAACTATTCCAAGTATTACATTGAAGGCATGCCGCATTGTAGTTCGCTCAGTCCCTGAGTTCGGTTCCGCAGTGTGAGCCCCACACTATGTTGAACGTATTACGCAAGTAGAAAGAATTTCGCGGCTTGCTGCCATATATGAGCAATTGCTTTTGTATAGCAATTGTATGAGACTATCGATCTTCATCTGTTGGCGATATGTTGCATCTAATGAATCTAGAGCCCCTTCGTGCACGTCGAAAGATTGCGACAGTGAAACTGCTCTCTCAACCCGCCTAATGTTAATCGCCCGTACTTATTCAACTATTCCAAGTATTACATTGAAGGCATGCCGCATTGTAGTTCGCTCAGTCCCGGAGTATGTTTCCGCAGGGTGGGACCCACACTAAGTTGAATATATTGCGCAAGTAGGAAGAATTTCGCGGCTTGCTGCTATTGTATGACCAATTGCTATTGTATAGCAATTGTATGAGTCTATCGATCTTCATCTGTTGGCGATATGTTGCAGCTAATGAATCTAGAGCCCCTTCGTGAACGTCGAAAGATTGCGACATTGAAACTTCTCTATCAACCCGTCTAATGCTAATCGCCCGTACCTTGTCAAGTATTCCAAGTATTAAATTGGAGGCATGCCGCATTGCAGTTTGCTCAGTCCTTGAGTACGTCTACGGCAATGTGGGACCCACACTACGTTGAATATATTGCACAAGTAGAAAGAATTTCGCGGCTTGCTGCTATTGTATGAGCAATTGCTATTGTATAGCAATTGTATGGCACTATCGATCTTCATCTGTTGGCGATATGTTGCATCTAATGAATCTAGAGCCCCTTCGTATACGTCGAAAGATGGCGACACTAAAACTGCTCAATCAACCCGTCTAATGTTAATCGCCCCTATTTTGTCAACTATTCCAAGTATTACATTGGAGGCATGCCGCATTGCAGTTTGCTCAGTCCTTGAGTACTCTACCGCAATGTGGGACCCACACTACGTTGAATATATTGCACAAGTAGAAAGAATTTCGCGGCTTGCTGCTATTGTATGAGCAATTGCTATTGTATAGCAATTGTATGGCACTATCGATCTTCATCTGTTGGCGATATGTTGCATCTAATGAATCTAGAGCCCCTTCGTGTACGTCGAAAGATTGCGACACTAAAACTGCTCTATCAAACCGTCTAATCGTAATCACCCGTACTTTATCAAGTATTCCAAATATTACATTGTATGCATGCCGCATTGCAGTTCGCCCAGTCCCTGAGTACGCTTCCGGAGTGCGGGACCCACACTATGTTTAATATATTGCGCAACTAGAAAGAATTTCACGGCTGGCTGCTATTGTATCACCAATTGCTATTGTATAGCAATTGTATGAGACTATCGATCTTCATCTGTTGGCGATACGTTGCATCTAATGAATCTAGAGCACCTTCGTGTACGTCGAAAGATTGCGACGCTGAAACTGCTCTATCAACCCGTCTAATGTTAATCGCCAGTACTTTGTCAACTATTCCAAGTATTACATTGGCGGCATGCCGCATTGCAGTTCGCTAAGTCCCTGTGTATTCTTCCGGAGTATGGGAACCACACTATGTTGAACGTATTATGCAAGTAGAAAGAATTTCGCGGCTTGCTGCCATATATGAGCAATTGCTTTTGTATAGCAGTTGTATGAGACTATCGATCTTCATCTGTTGGCGATATGTTGCATCTAATGAATCTAGAACCCCTTCGTGTACGTCGAAAGATTGCGACAGTGAAACTGCTCTATCAACCCGTCTAATGTTAATCGCCCGTACTTTGTCAACTATTTCAAGTATGAAATTGGAGCCATGCCGCACTGCAGTTCGCTATGTCCCTGAGTACGCTTCCGCAGTGTGGGACCCACACTATGTTGAATATATTGCGCAAGTAGAAAGAATTTCGCGGCTTGCTGCTATTTTTTGAGCAATTGCTATTGTATAGAAATTGTATGAGACTATCGATCTTCATCTGTTGGCGATATGTTGCATCTAATGAATCTAGAGCCCCTTCGTGCACGTCGAAAGATTGCGACAGTGAAACTGCTCTATCAACCCGTCTAATGTTAATCGCCCGTACTTTGTCAACTATTTCAAGTAATAAATTGGAGGCATGCCGCACACCAGTTCGCTATGTCCCTGAGTACGCTTCCGCAGTGTGGGACCCACACTATGTTGAATATATTGCGCAAGTAGAAAGAATTTCGCGGCTTGCTGCTATTTTTTGAACAATTGCTATTGTATAGAAATTGTAAGAGACTATCGATCTTCATCTGTTGGCGATATGTTGCATCTAATGAATCTAGAGCCCCTTCGTGTACGTCGAAAGATTGCGACACTGAAACTGCTCTAACAACCCGTCTAATGTTAATCGCCCGTACTTTGTCAACTATTCCAAGTATTACATTGGAGGCATGCCGCATTGCAGTTCGCCCAATCCCTGAGTACGCTTCCGCAATTTGGGACCCACACCAGGTTGAATATATTGCGCAAGTAGGAAGAATTTCGCGGCTTGCTGCTATTGTAAGACCAATTGCTATTGTATAGCAATTGTATGAGACTATCGATCTTCATCTGTTGGCGATATGTTGCATCTAATGAATATAGAGCCCCTTCGTGTACGTCGAAAGATTGCGATACTGAAACTGCTCTATCAACCCGTCTAATGTTAATCGCCCGTACTTAGTCAACTATTCCAAGTATTACATTGAAGGCATGCCGCATTGTAGTTCGCTCAGTCCCTGAGTTCGGTTCCGCAGTGTGAGCCCCACACTATGTTTAATATATTGCGCAACTAGAAAGAATTTCATGGCTGGCTGCTACTGTATGACCAATTGCTATAGTATAGCAATTGTATGAGACTATCGATATTCATCTGTTGGCGGTACGTTGCATCTAATGAATCTAGGACCCCTTCGTGTACATCGAAAGATTGCGACAGTGAAACTGCTCTATCAACCCGCCTAATGTTATTCGCCCGTACTTATTCAACTATTCCAAGTATTACATTGAAGGCATGCCGCATTGTAGTTCGCTCAGTCCCTGAGTTCGGTTCCGCAGTGTGGGACCCACACTATGTTTAATATATTGCGCAACTAGAAAGAATTTCATGGCTGGCTGCTACTGTATGAGCAATTGCTATTGTATAGCAATTGTATGAGACGATCCATCTTCATCTGTTGGCGATATGTTGCATCTAATGAATCTAGAGCCCCTTCGTGTACGTCGAAAGATTGCGACAGTGAAACTGCTCTCTAAACCCTTCTAATGTTAATCCCCGTATTTTGTCAACTATTCGAAGTATTACATGGGAGTCATGCCGCAATGCAGTTCGCCCAGTCCCTGAGTACGCTTCCGCAGTGTGGGACCCACACTATGTTTAATATGTTGCGCAACTAGAAAGAACTTCATGGCTGGCTGCTATTGTATCACCAAATGCTACTGTATAGCAATTGTATGAGACTATCGATCTTCACCTGTTGGCGATACGTTGCATCTAATGAATCTAGAGCACCTTCGTGTACGTCGAAAGATTGCGACGCTGAAACTGCTCTAACAACCCGTCTAATGTCAATCGCCCGTAATTTGTCAACTATTCCAAGTATTACATTGGCGACATGCCGCATTGCAGATCGCTAAGTACCTGTGTATTCTTCCGGAGTATGGGAACCACACTATGTTGAACATATTACGCAAGTAGAAAGAATTTCGCGGCTTGCTGCCATATATGAGCAATTGCTTTTGTATAGCAATTGTATGAGACTATCGATCTTCATCTGTTGGCGATACGTTGCATCTAATGAATCTAGAGAACCTTCGTGTACGTCGAAAGATTGCGACGCTGAAACTGCTCTATCAACCCGTCTAATGTCAATCGCCCGTACTTTGTCAACTATTCCAAGTATTACATTGGACGCATGCCGCTTTGCAGTTCACCCAGTCCCTGAGTATGTTTCCGCAGGGTGGGACCCACACCAGGTTGAATATATTGCGCAAGTAGGAAGAATTTCGCGGCTTGCTGCTATTGTATGACCAATTGCTATTGTATAGCAATTGTATGAGTCTATCGATCTTCATCTGTTGGCGATATGTTGCAGCTAATGAATCTAGAGCACCTTCGTGTATGTCGAAAGATTGCGACGCTGAAACTGCTCTATCAACCCGTCTAATGTTAATCGCCAGTACTTCGTCAACTATTCCAAGTATTACATTGGCGGCATGCCGCATTGCAGTTCGCTAAGTCCCTGTGTATTCTTCCGGAGTATGGGAACCACACTATGTTGAACGTATTACGCAAGTAGAAAGAATTTCGCGGCTTGCTGCCATATATGAGCAATTGCTTTTGTATAGCAATTGTATGAGACTATCGATCTTCATCTGTTGGCGATATGTTGCATCTAATGAATCTAGAGCCCCTTCGTGCACGTCGAAAGATTGCGACAGTGAAACTGCTCTATCAACACGTCTAATGTTAATCGCCCGTACTTTGTCAACTATTTCAAGTAATAAATTGGAGGCATGCCGCACTCCAGTTCGCTATGTCCCTGAGTACGCTTCCGCAGTGTGGGACCCACACTATGTTGAATATATTGCGCAAGTAGAAAGAATTTCGCGGCTTGCTGCTATTTTTTGAACAATTGCTATTGTATAGCAATTGTATGAGACAATCGATCTTCATCTGTTGGCGATATGTTGCATCTAATGAATCTAGAGCACCTTCGTGTACGTTGAAAGATTGCGACTCTGAAACTGCTCTATCAACCCGTTTAATGTCAATCGCCCGTACTTTGTCAAATATTCCAAGTATTACATTGGAGGCATGCCGCATTGCAGTTCGCCCAGTCCCTGAGTATGTTTCCGCAGGGTGGGACCCACACCAGGTTGAATACATTGCGCAAGTAGGAAGAATTTCGCGGCTTGCTGCTATTGTATGACCAATTGCTATTGTATAGCAATTGTATGCACTATCGATCTTCATCTGTTGGCGATATGTTGCATCTAATGAATCTAGAGCCCCTTCGTATACGTCGAAAGATGGCGACACTAAAACTGCTCAATCAACCCGTCTAATGTTAATCGCCCCTATTTTGTCAACTATTCCAAGTATTACATTGGAGGCATGCCGCATTGCAGTTTGCTCAGTCCTTGAGTACTCTACCGCAATATGGGACCCACACTACGTTGAATATATTGCACAAGTAGAAAGAATTTCGCGGCTTGCTGCTATTGTATGAGCAATTGCTATTGTATAGCAATTGTATGAGACAATCGATCTTCATCTGTTGGCGATATGTTGCATCTAATGAATCTAGAGCACCTTCGTGTACGTCGAAAGATTGCGACTCTGAAACTGCTCTATCAACCCGTTTAATGTCAATCGCCCGTACTTTGTCAAATATTCCAAGTATTACATTGTATGCATGCCGCATTGCAGTTCGCCCAGTCCCTGAGTACGCTTCCGGAGTGCGGGACCCACACTATGTTTAATATATTGCACAACTAGAAAGAATTTCACGGCTGGCTGCTATTGTATCACCAATTGCTATTGTATAGCAATTGTATGAGACTATCGATCTTCATCTGTTGGCGATACGTTGCATCTAATGAATCTAGAGCACCTTCGTGTACGTCGAAAGATTGCGACGCTGAAACTGCTCTATCAACCCGTCTAATGTTAATCGCCAGTACTTTGTCAACTATTCCAAGTATTACATTGGCGGCATGCCGCATTGCAGTTCGCTAAGTCCCTGTGTATTCTTCCGGAGTATGGGAACCACACTATGTTGAACGTATTATGCAAGTAGAAAGAATTTCGCGGCTTGCTGCCATATATGAGCAATTGCTTTTGTATAGCAGTTGTATGAGACTATCGATCTTCATCTGTTGGCGATATGTTGCATCTAATGAATCTAGAACCCCTTCGTGTACGTCGAAAGATTGCGACAGTGAAACTGCTCTATCAACCCGTCTAATGTTAATCGCCCGTACTTTGTCAACTATTTCAAGTATGAAATTGGAGCCATGCCGCACTGCAGTTCGCTATGTCCCTGAGTACGCTTCCGCAGTGTGGGACCCACACTATGTTGAATATATTGCGCAAGTAGAAAGAATTTCGCGGCTTGCTGATATTTTTTGAGCAATTGTTATTGTATAGAAATTGTATGAGACTATCGATCTTCATCTGTTGGCGATATGTTGCATCTAATGAATCTAGAGCCCCTTCTTGCACGTCGAAAGATTGCGACAGTGAAACTGCTCTATCAACCCGTCTAATGTTAATCGCCCGTACTTTGTCAACTATTTCAAGTAATAAATTGGAGGCATGCCGCACACCAGTTCGCTATGTCCCTGAGTACGCTTCCGCAGTGTGGGACCCACACTATGTTGAATATATTGCGCAAGTAGAAAGAATTTCGCGGCTTGCTGCTATTTTTTGAACAATTGCTATTGTATAGAAATTGTAAGAGACTATCGATCTTCATCTGTTGGCGATATGTTGCATCTAATGAATCTAGAGCCCCTTCGTGTACGTCGAAAGATTGCGACACTGAAACTGCTCTAACAACCCGTCTAATGTTAATCGCCCGTACTTTGTCAACTATTCCAAGTATTACATTGGAGGCATGCCGCATTGCAGTTCGCCCAATCCCTGAGTACGCTTCCGCAATTTGGGTCCCACACCAGGTTGAATATATTGCGCAAGTAGGAAGAATTTCGCGGCTTGCTGCTATTGTACGACCAATTGCTATTGTATAGCAATTGTATGAGACTATCGATCTTCATCTGTTGGCGATATGTTGCATCTAATGAATATAGAGCCCCTTCGTGTACGTCGAAAGATTGCGACACTAAAGCTGCTCTATCAACCCGTCTAATGTTAATCGCCCGTACTTTGTCAACTATTCCAAGTATTACACTGGAGGCATGCCGCATTGCAGTTCGCCCAGTCCCTGAGTACGCTTCCGCATTGTGGAACCCACAGTAGGATAAATATATTGCGCAAGTAGAAAGAATTTCGCGGCTTGCTGCTATTGTATGAGCAATTGCTATTGTATAGCAATTGTATGAGACTATCGATCTTCATCTGTTGGCGATTTGTTGCATCTAATGAATCTAGAGCCCCTTCGTTTACGTCGAAAGATTGCGATACTGAAACTGCTCTATCAACCCGTCTAATGTTAATCGCCCGTACTTAGTCAACTATTCCAAGTATTACATTGAAGGCATGCCGCATTGTAGTTCGCTCAGTCCCTGAGTTCGGTTCCGCAGTGTGAGCCCCTCACTATGTTTAATATATTGCGCAACTAGAAAGAATTTCATGGCTGGCTGCTACTGTATGACCAATTGCTATAGTATAGCAATTGTAGGAGACTATCGATATTCATCTGTTGGCGGTACGTTGCATCTAATGAATCTAGGACCCCTTCGTGTACGTCGAAAGATTGCGACAGTGAAACTGCTCTATCAACCCGTCTAATGTTAATCGCCCGTACTTTGTCAACTATTCCAAGTATTACATTGGAGGCATGCCGCATTGCAGTTCGCCCAATCCCTGAGTACGCTTCCGCAATTTGGGACCCACACCAGGTTGAATATATTGCGCAAGTAGGAAGAATTTCGCGGCTTGCTGCTATTGTAAGACCAATTGCTATTGTATAGCAATTGTATGAGACTATCGATCTTCATCTGTTGGCGATATGTTGCATCTAATGAATCTAGAGCCCCTTCGTGTACGTTGAAAGGTTGCGACACTAAAGCTGCTCTATCAACCCGTCTAATGTTAATCGCCCGTACTTAGTCAACTATTCCAAGTATTACATTGAAGGCATGCCGCATTGTAGTTCGCTCAGTCCCTGAGTTCGGTTCCGCAGTGTGGGACCCACACTATGTTTAATATATTGCGCAACTAGAAAGAATTTCATGGCTGGCTGCTACTCTATGAGCAATTGCTATTATATAGCAATTGTATGAGACGATCCATCTTCATCTGTTGGCGATATGTTGCATCTAATGAATCTAGAGCCCCTTCGTGTACGTCGAAAGATTGCGACAGTGAAACTGCTCTATCAACCCGTCTAATGTCAATCGCAAGTACTTTGTCAACTATTCCAAGTATTACATTGGAGGCATGCCGCATTGCAGTTCGCCCAGTCCCTGAGTATGTTTCCGCAGGGTGGGACCCACACCAGGTTGAATAGATTGCGCAAGTGGGAAGAATTTCGCGGCTTGCTGCTATTGTATGCCCAATTGCTATTGTATAGCAATTGTATGAGTCTATCGATCTTCATCTGTTGGCGATATGTTGCAGCTAATGAATCTAGAGCCCCTTCGTGAACGTCGAAAGATTGCGACATTGAAACTTCTCTATCAACCCGTCTAATGTTAATCGCCCGTACCTTGTCAAGTATTCCAAGTATTAAATTGGAAGCATGCCGCATTGCAGTTCGTTCAGTCCATGAGTACGCTTCTCCAGTGTGGGACCCACACTTTTTTAATATATTGGCAACTAGAAAGAATTTCACGGCTGGCTGCTATTTTATGACCAACTGCTGTTGTATAGCATTTGTATGAGACTATCGATCTTCATCTGTTGGCGATATGTTGCATCTAATGAATCTAGAGCCCCTTCGTATACGTGGAAAGATGGCGACACTAAAACTGCTCAATCAACCCGTCTAATGTTATTCGCCCCTATTTTGTCAACTATTCCAAGTATTACATTGGAGGCATGCCGCATTGCAGTTTGCTCAGTCCTTGAGTACTCTACCGCAATGTGGGACCCACACTACGTTTAATATATTGCACAAGTAGAAAGAATTTCGCGGCTAGCTGCTATTGTATGAGCAATTGCTATTGTATAGCAATTGTATGGCACTATCGATCTTCATCTGTTGGCGATATGTTGCATCTAATGAATCTAGAGCCCCTTCGTGTACGTCGAAAGATTGTGACACTAAAACTGCTCTATCAAACCGTCTAATCGTAATCACCCGTACTTTATCAAGTATTCCAAATATTACATTGTATGCATGCCGCATTGCAGTTCGCCCAGTCCTTGAGTACGCTTCCGGAGTGTGGGACCCACACTATGTTTAATATATTGCGCAACTAGAAAGAATTTCACGGCTGGCTGCTATTGTATCACCAATTGCTATTGTATAGCAGTTGTATGAGACTATCGATCTTCATCTGTTGGCGATATGTTGCATCTAATGAATCTAGAACCCCTTCGTGTACGTCGAAAGATTGCGACAGTGAAACTGCTCTATCAACCCGTCTAATGTTAATCGCCCGTACTTTGTCAACTATTTCAAGTATGAAATTGGAGCCATGCCGCACTGCAATTCGCTATGTCCCTGAGTACGCTTCCGCAGTGTGGGACCCACACTATGTTGAATATATTGCGCAAGTAGAAAGAATTTCGCGGCTTGCTGCTATTTTTTGAGCAATTGCTATTGTATAGAAATTGTATGAGACTATCGATCTTCATCTGTTGGCGATATGTTGCATCTAATGAATCTAGAGCCCCTTCGTTTACGACGAAAGATTGCGATACTGAAACTGCTCTATCAACCCGTCTAATGTTAATCGCCCGTACTTAGTCAACTATTCCAAGTATTACATTGAAGGCATGCCGCATTGTAGTTCGCTCAGTCCCTGAGTTCGGTTCCGCAGTGTGAGCCCCACACTATGTTTAATATATTGCGCAACTAGAAAGAATTTCATGGCTGGCTGCTACTGTATGACCAATTGCTATAGTATAGCAATTGTATGAGACAATCGATATTCATCTGTTGGCGGTACGTTGCATCTAATTAATCTAGGACCCCTTCGTGTACGTCGAAAGATTGCGACAGTGAAACTGCTCTATCAACCCGTCTAATGTTAATTGCCCGTACTTTGTCAACTATTCCAAGTAATACATTGGCGGCATGCCGCATTGCAGATCGCTAAGTCCCTGAGTATGCTTCCGGAGTATGGGAACCACACTATGTTGAACATATTACGCAAGTAGAAAGAATTTCGCGGCTTGCTGCCATATATGAGCAATTGCTATTGTATAGCAATTGTATGAGACTATCGATCTTCATCTGTTGGCGATACGTTGCATCTAATGAATCTAGAGCCCCTTCGTGTACGTCGAAAGATTGCGACAGCTGAAACTGCTCTATCAACCCGTCTAATGTCAATCGCCCGTACTTTGTCAACTATTCCAAGTATTACATTGGAGGCATGCCGCTTTGCAGTTCACCCAGTCCCTGAGTACGCTTCCGCAGGGTGGGACCCACACCAGGTTGAATATATTGCGCAAGTAGGAAGAATTTCGCGGCTTGCTGCTATTGTATGACCAATTGCTATTGTATAGCAATTGTATGAGACTATCGATCTTCATCTGTTGGCGATATGTTGCATCTAATGAATCTAGAGCACCTTCGTGTACGTCGAAAGATTGCGACGCTGAAACTGCTCTATCAACCCGTCTAATGTTAATCGCCCGTACTTCGTCAACTATTCCAAGTATTACATTGGCGGCATGCCGCATTGCAGTTCGCTAAGTCCCTGTGTATTCTTCCGGAGTATGGGAACCACACTATGTTGAACATATTACGCAAGTAGAAAGAATTTCGCGGCTTGCTGCCATATATGAGCAATTGCTTTTGTATAGCAATTGTATGAGACTATCGATCTTCATCTGTTGGCGATATGTTGCATCTAATGAATCTAGAGCCCCTTCGTGTACGTCGAAAGATTGCGACAGTGAAACTGCTCTATCAACCCGTCTAATGTTAATCGCCCGTACTTTGTCAACTATTTCAAGTATTACATTGGAGGCATGCCGCACTGCAGTTCGCCCAGTCCCTGAGTACGCTTCCGCAGTGTGGGACCCACACTATGTTGAATATATTGCGCAAGTAGAAAGAATTTCGCGGCTTGCTGCTATTGTATGAACAATTGCTATTGTATAGCAATTGTATGAGACAATCGATCTTCATCTGTTGGCGATATGTTGCATCTAATGAATCTAGAGCACCTTCGTGTACGTCGAAAGATTGCGACTCTGAAACTGCTCTATCAACCCGTCTAATGTCAATCGCCCGTACTTTGTCAACTATTCCAAGTATTACATTGGAGGCATGCCGCATTGCAGTTCGCCCAGTCCCTGAGTATGTTTCCGCAGGGTGGGACCCACACCAGGTTGAATATATTGCGCAAGTAGAGAAGAATTTCGCGGCTTGCTGCTATTGTATGACCAATTGCTATTGTATAGCAATTGTATGCAGCTATCGATCTTCATCTGTTGGCGATATGTTGCATCTAATGAATCTAGAGCCCCTTCGTATACGTCGAAAGATGGCGACACTGAAACTGCTCAATCAACCCGTCTAATGTTAATCGCCCGTACTTTGTCAACTATTCCAAGTATTACATTGGAGGCATGCCGCATTGCAGTTCGCTCAGTCCCTGAGTACGTCTACCGCAGTGTGGGACCCACACTACGTTGAATATATTGCGCAAGTAGAAAGAATTTCGCGGCTTGCTGCTATTGTATGAGCAATTGCTATTGTATAGCAATTGTATGAGACTATCGATCTTCATCTGTTGGCGATATGTTGCATCTAATGAATCTAGAGCCCCTTCGTGTACGTCGAAAGATTGCGACATCTGAAACTGCTCTATCAACCCGTCTAATGTCAATCGCCCGTACTTTGTCAAATATTCCAAGTATTACATTGTATGCATGCCGCATTGCAGTTCGCCCAGTCCCTGAGTACGCTTCCGGAGTGCGGGACCCACACTATGTTTAATATATTGCGCAACTAGAAAGAATTTCACGGCTGGCTGCTATTGTATCACCAATTGCTATTGTATAGCAATTGTATGAGACTATCGATCTTCATCTGTTGGCGATACGTTGCATCTAATGAATCTAGAGCACCTTCGTGTACGTCGAAAGATTGCGACGCTGAAACTGCTCTATCAACCCGTCTAATGTTAATCGCCAGTACTTTGTCAACTATTCCAAGTATTACATTGGCGGCATGCCGCATTGCAGTTCGCTAAGTCCCTGTGTATTCTTCCGGAGTATGGGAACCACACTATGTTGAACGTATTATGCAAGTAGAAAGAATTTCGCGGCTTGCTGCCATATATGAGCAATTGCTTTTGTATAGCAGTTGTATGAGACTATCGATCTTCATCTGTTGGCGATATGTTGCATCTAATGAATCTAGAACCCCTTCGTGTACGTCGAAAGATTGCGACAGTGAAACTGCTCTATCAACCCGTCTAATGTTAATCGCCCGTACTTTGTCAACTATTTCAAGTATGAAATTGGAGCCATGCCGCACTGCAGTTCGCTATGTCCCTGAGTACGCTTCCGCAGTGTGGGACCCACACTATGTTGAATATATTGCGCAAGTAGAAAGAATTTCGCGGCTTGCTGATATTTTTTGAGCAATTGTTATTGTATAGAAATTGTATGAGACTATCGATCTTCATCTGTTGGCGATATGTTGCATCTAATGAATCTAGAGCCCCTTCGTGCACGTCGAAAGATTGCGACAGTGAAACTGCTCTATCAACCCGTCTAATGTTAATCGCCCGTACTTTGTCAACTATTTCAAGTAATAAATTGGAGGCATGCCGCACACCAGTTCGCTATGTCCCTGAGTACGCTTCCGCAGTGTGGGACCCACACTATGTTGAATATATTGCGCAAGTAGAAAGAATTTCGCGGCTTGCTGCTATTTTTTGAACAATTGCTATTGTATAGAAATTGTAAGAGACTATCGATCTTCATCTGTTGGCGATATGTTGCATCTAATGAATCTAGAGCCCCTTCGTGTACGTCGAAAGATTGCGACACTGAAACTGCTCTAACAACCCGTCTAATGTTAATCGCCCGTACTTTGTCAACTATTCCAAGTATTACATTGGAGGCATGCCGCATTGCAGTTCGCCCAATCCCTGAGTACGCTTCCGCAATTTGGGTCCCACACCAGGTTGAATATATTGCGCAAGTAGGAAGAATTTCGCGGCTTGCTGCTATTGTACGACCAATTGCTATTGTATAGCAATTGTATGAGACTATCGATCTTCATCTGTTGGCGATATGTTGCATCTAATGAATATAGAGCCCCTTCGTGTACGTCGAAAGATTGCGACACTAAAGCTGCTCTATCAACCCGTCTAATGTTAATCGCCCGTACTTTGTCAACTATTCCAAGTATTACACTGGAGGCATGCCGCATTGCAGTTCGCCCAGTCCCTGAGTACGCTTCCGCATTGTGGAACCCACAGTAGGATAAATATATTGCGCAAGTAGAAAGAATTTCGCGGCTTGCTGCTATTGTATGAGCAATTGCTATTGTATAGCAATTGTATGAGACTATCGATCTTCATCTGTTGGCGATATGTTGCATCTAATGAATCTAGAGCCCCTTCGTTTACGTCGAAAGATTGCGATACTGAAACTGCTCTATCAACCCGTCTAATGTTAATCGCCCGTACTTAGTCAACTATTCCAAGTATTACATTGAAGGCATGCCGCATTGTAGTTCGCTCAGTCCCTGAGTTCGGTTCCGCAGTGTGAGCCCCACACTATGTTTAATATATTGCGCAACTAGAAAGAATTTCATGGCTGGCTGCTACTGTATGACCAATTGCTATAGTATAGCAATTGTATGAGACTATCGATATTCATCTGTTGGCGGTACGTTGCATCTAATGAATCTAGGACCCCTTCGTGTACGTCGAAAGATTGCGACAGTGAAACTGCTCTATCAACCCGTCTAATGTTAATCGCCCGTACTTTGTCAACTATTCCAAGTATTACATTGGAGGCATGCCGCATTGCAGTTCGCCCAATCCCTGAGT